>CM021107.1:649447251-649867199 GCA_007115665.2 Sequoiadendron giganteum | reverse complement strand
AACCCTAAACCCTAAACCCTAAACCCTCAACCTTTTCGGCCTTCGTGCCAAAAAGTACCCGCACGTTCTTTTTTAATTTTTAGATTTAATTATTTAAAAATTACTAAAGTTTTTGTCCTCGAAGTCGAGACATCTTTTTGATGCTTAGGATTTTGCGTTTTAAGTGGAGTGGATAAAGTGGATTTGTCTCCACGTTGTCTATTTATACTCCCATGTAATCTCATTGTTGTATGGTCAGTCCAACTGATGAGGGGTGGAATTCCCCGAAACATGTCTTGGACATTATCAATGAAAAAATTACATTTTTAATTTGCCTCTCCTTCTGGTTTTCTTCCTTTGCTGCAAGTGAATCTTCACAAATTTTTGAACCCTAAACCCTAAACCCTAAACCTAAAACCCTAAAACCCTAAACCCTAAACCCTAAACCCTAAACCCTAAAACCCTAAACCCTAAACCCTAAACCCTAACCCCTAAACCCTAAACCCTAAACCCTAAAAAACCGTAAACCCTAAACCCTAAAACCCTAAAACCCTAAACCCGCTCTCTCCATCTGGATATCGCTCTCGTTGTGTCAGTTTCTTGTTGCCGATTGGTCCAGGCATTAAAGACATAGCAGCCGACGGATAGGCAAAGTAAATCATTGTTGCCCACGGATAAATAGCGCAACCTGCTCGTAGCGCCTTGTAGCAAAAGATGGATGCATCTCTTGGTCAGCAATAGACGGATCTTCTACCTCCTGCTGAAACAGTAAGTCTTGCAGAACTTAATACTGATTTTGATTATGAAAGACACTCAGTTTACGAACCCAGAGAGGTTGAGACTAGCTCATCAGGAAGATTGTATACAAAAGCACCCACATCTCGTTTTAAATTAAAAGGGAAACCTTGGGAAGAAGTGTATGCGGATCTAAGTAAATGGTCATATAAGTCTAAAAGAGTCTGTCAATTAATTGAAAGACAAATTCCTGTCTCTATAGAGAAAGAAGATTTCATCCAACTGTTCACTGATGAACAGATTGAGAAAATGAGAAGTTCAGCCTTAAAAGCCGGATTTCAGTATATCCACCTAGGTTATGTTTTGAGTGGTATTGAAGCCCACTATAGAGTTGGGATTAAATCTTTTGCCTACTGTACATTGTAAGATGCTAGGCATAATAAGTATGAAGACATGCTTTTAGGAGGAGCCTCTGGTTGTGTCGGATACGGTCCCATCCAGTTTGACGCCGTACCTAATTTTTTTGTCTCTCTCAGAGATGAAAATCTAAACCAACTGTTTAAATTCTAGTTCCTTATGATGGGTTTAGATATGAAGAAGGGATCTATCCCTCATACCCTGCACTTCTTAATAGGTGCAAGATTCTTCAGCACAACCGTTTCGGTCATGAGAGATCCCAGATCATTGCCAGGAAATGAAAAATATTCTATCGTCTAGGAAACAAAGACAGACAAATAGTTGATAAAGCTGAAGGCACCAAAGATCGTACCACTAACCCAACTTCAAATTCCGAAGAATTGGGTAGTTAATTACAAGAGCCTAGTTGAGAAACCTCAACCAAAGGTCTTGGAACAAATCTCCTGGATCAGAGAAGACGATGGCAAAGCCTATGTTGAATTTTCTGATGATGAAGAGGAGACCTTCAACCCTGGAACAGGAACACTGTCACGTTCTGGAAGTTCCAAAAGCTTCATGAGCTCTAGGACCAGCTTTCATGAACCTAGTCTTACTGAAGCCAGCTCCAAAGGAAAAGGGCTCTATCAGGAACAACCTTACAAGCCCAATCCCTTTGACTCCAAGTATCATGGAAAAGATACCCAGTGTAGAAAACCCTGGAGTGAAAAATTGATTAATCATCTTCCTAACTGCACCTGTCATGCATTATTAAATGCTAAAAGGAGAACGATCTCCAGAAAAGGTCAAACCATACCTGAACCACCAGCTAAGACAAAGCTCGTCTGCTCACACCCAGACTGTGAAGCCAATGAATATGGTGTCATTACTTGCAAAAATTGCAAGTACTACTGGCACGAAAGGTATGGACCTAATGATGAAGGTTCAGGTTACCACAGTAACATGATGAGTGGTAGAACGTTACAGTTTCCTACCTCACCTAGTGAAGAGGAAGATAAAAGAGATCGATGTTCCAGTCATCATCTCAGGCGGTATGCAAAGAATGCATACTCGTGAAGGAGCTCTCCCTCCATTCAGGGACTTCTTCAAATATGACCAGAAAGGGGACCAATGGATTCAGTATTGGCCTCAACGTATCAGCGACATCAACGTTGAAATAACTGCAAGTGAAAAGTTGCAGAACTGGAATAACCTGTGTACCAGGAAAGCAACACTTGTCGTAAAAGATGCTCGTGCACAGGCCCTAAAAGAAGCAATTCAGAATAAGTTGAATCATGAAGAGAACAAACAAATGTTCCATGACTTGCAGGCCAAGCTGGCCCAATTTTCTGTCGAATACAAAGTTTTTGTACTTAATGAAATTAATTCTTTAAAATTATATTACAATGCTTTGAAAATTGACTTGAACAGCTGGATGAACCAACAACAGAACATGCTGAAAGTAGTTCAAGAAGATGTAGAAAAGATCAAGCAAAATCATGAAGGCTTGATCAATTCCGCAATTGAACACAAAATTCGACTCAAAGAAAACAACACCAGCCTGGCATATCTGACCACCAAGGCTGTAGAAGCAGAAGCTCGACTACAACAGATTAAGACCAATGTTCTTATCTCAAAAAATGAAGTAATGAAGGTCCAACCAATCCGTGATATTCAGGAAGGCCTGAAGAACACCACGGACCACATTGCAAAACAAACAGAACATCTCATGGAGAAATTTGATCATCTCCAATTCAGTCATTTTGGACAACAAGCTACAAGTAGTCAAAGGAGCACAAGCGGGACCGTTCCCTAAAGACAGCCCAAAGGTTAGACCATTGCTCAAGAAATTGAAGAGCGAGGGAGGCAGTTCAACTTCGCGCGAACCGCCAAAGATGAGGTCTTCAATCTAGCCAAAGGCATATTTGAAAAGAAGACCAGCAATATGGCCAAAATCCCTAAGGCCACCAGATCAGCACAGCCGGACCCATTCTTGGGAAATCTCAAATCCCAAGGTACACTACTTCCACCATGGTCATAGATGGAGACTTACGAGCCCCATAAGAATAAAGCCATGATCAAAGCACTCTCTGGATGGGTCGAAAACCAGTGTGCAGCCACACCACAACGAGATCCAGCAGAGATCATCGAATCCGCCCTCAACGGATTCACAGGTGTTGCAGCAAAAGTCTGGGGTCAGTTCGACCAGACTTACAAGCAGAACCTCATTAATGGAGGTATGGTAGATGTTGCTACTGAGTTAATAAAGCTCTTTGTAGGAAGCACTTCAACTTTAGAAGCACGGGCATTAGAAAAATTTAAAAAGAATAAATGTTGTGATCTAAGTTTCTTAACACAGTATAAGAAAGAGCAGTTCACCAACTTCAATCTCTCTAGCGCCGCCATGGATGAAGAACTTGGCAAAGGATTTCTTATATCCTTTGAGGATGTTGGTGAGCTATACTATACCAAGTTCTTGGAACGACTACGCGACCTCAACAAGGGTTGGGCAGCCGTTACCCTAATTGAGCTCTATGAATTCATACATGAGCTCAATAAAAAGATTTTGGATGCTGATGAAGAATGTATAGTCATACGATCAGTAAAGCCAGTAATCAAGGTTGCAGTTCAAAAGACTACACAAAAGAAGAAAGGCTATGGTTGTGATCCTTCCAGCAAACTTCAAATAGATCGCACCTCGAGACTAAAGAAAAAGAAGAAGTTCGAGAAACGAACGATCTGTGAAAGTTGTTAGAAACCTGAGAAGAAGAAACGCAAAGGATTCTTCAAGAAAAGAAAGACATTCCCAAAGTCTCTCAAGAAAGGTCACAAGCTTGTCTGTTACATTTGTAAAGGCTCGCACTATGCAAACAAGTGCCCTGATCGCGGGAAAGACAAAGGTAAAAAGAAGGTTCCCCTGATGCAAGAAATACTCAGTGAAGCCGAAGAAGAATATTTCTTCTTCAACGAAACTACATCTAAATCTGATTCAGACTGCATCCACTTTCACTCATCAGATGAATTTGAAGAAGAAAGTTCTGCCACTGATGAAGTAGAACCAGAAGAAGAGTTGGATCTTGAAGTCGACTTCCTGAAAAGCAACATGATGCAGCATAAAGGAAGATATCTAAGACCTGAAGAATTACTCCAAGAACAAGAAGCTGAAAAGAAAGCTCTCATCCAACTCATCCAAGAAAGAGGAAGCAAAGATGGCTACCCCATATGGAAAGATCATAATCAAATGGTCGATAATCTCGAAAAATAGATCTTCCAAACGAAAGCTAGAATCGAGCACGATGAAGAAAAGAAAGCTCGATGCCTGCAAGAAATCTAGTAGGACGATATGGAGCGTCTTGAAAAATACACACAACGCTTCTCTCTCTGAGACATTTCTACCTAGAGTAGAAGAGTTCGGCGACAACAGCGGATCTTGCTCCTACAAAAGGTCTTGAAAGAAGCTGCAGGAGAATTGAAAAATTTGCAGTAGGAAGAAATCAAAGACCAGCAAGAAGCTGCCAAGCATGAAGCATCTGCTTTAGATTCCTATCTGTACTTCAGCAGTCAAAAAAGTGAACCAAGCAGCAGTTCACGGAATATCTTCAGTTCCTATACTCCCTCAGCCAGCGCTAAAGCCAATCGTCAGTAGAGACAAACTTATGGGAGAGGAGCACCACCATCATGGGAAACCCTCAACATGGTAGCCAGAGCTTCTGAAGTCCACATTGAAGAAATCAATGTTGAGGAAGAATTCGAAGCAATCAGGCAGAAGTATACACCTGAAATGGTCGAAGCCATTCTATCAGAAATTCCGAGCCCCACAGGCTCTAAGAAAGCTCAGTTCTTCAACCACATGACCAAAGGATATGAAAGTCCGGTAAGTGACTTTACTATTCAATATAAAGGAATTAAACCTTACAATCTGAAGGTCTTGTTAGATACTGGCGCAAATCTAAATATAGCTAGATATAATTGCTTCCCTGCAAATCAATGGGTGCCTACCAAAACAAAGATCGGTTTTGGAGGACATGATGGATATTCTTACTAGAGTGCTTGGGCACCAATCCTATTCCCAGATGGTACTGAACACCATCTTCGGTTCATACATACCGAGATGCCTGACTGCGATGCAGCCATAGGAATGCCTGCCATGCATTCATGGAGCCCTATAGAGATTACTCGTAACCATGTTTGCTTTGGTTTAACTAACCAGTTCCCATTACTCAGAGATTTCCTTCCTTCAACAAAGGAACACCCAGATGTTCCAGTCCCTGAAATCTTTCAGAAGAAGAAGAAAGGAAATTACTCCTGGATCGCCCGAGAACTCGAAAGTCATGAAGGTGACCTCATAGAGATAAGGAAACTGTTTGAAGAACATCTTTTCAGCAAGGACCTGAAGAAGATGCAAAGGAACTTCGTCTACAAACTTCCTCTAAAGAAAGATGAAGACGGACAATTCATCGAGCCTAAAAGCTGAGCAAATTGTTTCCAGATGAACAAGGACGATAGGTCCTTATGTGAACAAGAAATCTAGAAACTACTGGATATGGATCTTATCGAGCCAAGTACCTCACCATACAGCTGCCATGCCATGTACGTCCAGAAAACCAACGAAGAAGGTAAAACACTGAAGGAAAGAAGGTTAGTAGTTAACTACAAACCTCTGAACAAATGTCTGGAATCAAACCAGCATCCTCTGCCTTCTAAAGATTTTATTTGGCATAACATTCAAGGAACCTTATTCTATTCTAAGTTTGATTTAACAAAAGGTTTCTGGCAGATTAGTATTCATCCGTCTGATAGGTACAAAATGGCCTGTAGCATCCCTCAAGGGTTTTACCAGTGGAAGGTTCTACCCTTCGGAAGCAAAACCCCACCTTCAATCTTCCAAGGATTTATGGATTCTATTTTCCATAAATTTCATAAAGAGATTATTGTTTATATAGATGATATTTTGGTTTTCTCAAAATGTGTCATAAGCCATCTAAGGAGTCTGCGAACTCTGTATGAGCTCTATAAAACCAACGGTCTGGTTTTGAACCCAGGCAAATATCATATGTTAGTTAAGGAAATAATCTTCTTAGGTGTTAGGTTATTAGAAGATGGACGCATGCAAGTGCAGGAGCACATATTATCTCGTATCTTTACAGTTAAGGTCATCAACGAGAATACTCTGCAAAGATTTCTCGGCCTTATCAATTATGTTGCTGCACATTATCCACATATCACAAAGGATCGCACATCCCTTTTGTCAGCTGCTCCGAAAGGATAAACCAAAGTGGGAGCAAAAGCACTTTGATGCAATCAATCGCATCAAAGGTCGTTGTAAGGAACTACCTACATTGCGACTGCCAGGAAATGGATATAAAATTATCCAAACTGATGCATCAGATGAATGCTGGGGAGCTGTACTCCTAGAATGCAATGAAAGTGGAATTGAAGAACCAGTCTGATACGCCTCTGGCACCTTTACTGGAGCCGAATGCAATTACCACTCTACTCACAAGGAACTGTTAGCGATAGTTAAAGCATTTGAACATTTTATGATGTTTGTTGCTGATAAAAGTTTTCTTGTCAGGTCTGATCTCCAGCACATCCAAGGATTCTTGCACGCAGACACCAAAGACAAAGTCAAGTGAAATCGCTTACTAAGGTGGGCAGAATTCATTTATGGGTTCGATTACGAAATCGAACACATCAAGGGCAAGCACAATTACCTTGCCGACTACCTCATTCGAGAATACCATCAAGATGGCATTCGAGCATGTGACTCGAAGCTACTTCACTAATATCACTGAGGCAAACCTAAAGCCCATATGACAAAACTCTCGGGCTCGCTACTTCACCTGTCGAAGTCTACTTCAAGAAAAGGGTTTCATCTATGTTGAACCACCCTCTTTCCTATCCAATAATCATCAGTACCGAGATCCTTTACCAGAAGATGTAAACGAAACTGACATCCCTATCCCTTGGGATGTGACATGGTAAAAACCCAGCAACCCTCAAAATTTTGCTACTGGTACCCCTGGTTTCACATGGATCTCTAATAGTTTGCCAACTGGCATGCGCAACTATCTCCATGGCCCTCATTCAGAACATCATTCCCCTTCTGACTACCGAGGAAATTCCTACAGACTATGGTTTACTGATAACGACATATGGAATGATGGAAACAAATACATCATAAACACCTATGGTCCACAAGGTGTTTATCTAAACCTTCCCTTATATGAACGCAGAAGACATGTGGTCCAACATCACGTTCCAACTTGGTTATGGACCCATCATACTACTCACCGTCTTCTATATCCAGATCCAAATCACCTAGGAGACATGATTGAACAATGGCAGCGGCTTACTATAGAGTATCTGTATTGATGGGATGAGCTTACACCTCCCTATTGGTCGACCCATCACTCTCACATGATAGATGAAGAACTCACCGACCTACTCGGTGAAGATCCTGAAGTTTTCTACGAACATGACAATCACTAATGATGGGGTGTGTCCATCATAGTTTTTACTTTACTTTTTCTTTATTAAAGTAAAGGTGAGAAGGAAACTCACTCTGCAAACCCGTGAACGCACTAACGTGAGTGTGCGTACGAGATACCAGTCTCGTGACTAAAATTGGGACCACCATAAAGAATTTTGGTTGTAAAGTCTCCACTCACGGGTAGTGGGTCCTTTATCCATTTGTCGGTTCACTTTTCTAGCTAACTCCACTTGCATGTGGATACGGAAAAGCTTTGTCAGTCGAATCTATCCTGTTCACGCACCAACCCCTAAGGTGGCACTACGGATTAGATTTCTATGTGCATGTCACTTTTTCCTTGACGGAACTCAAAAATCATAAACTGAGTAGGTAAAAGTTTTACTCTCATGGAATCAGTCTCTTCCTATAAGAGGACCTGAGAGAAACCTATCTCAACACACAACATTGGAGCGAGTAAAGTCATAGGTCTAAGTTTAGTTTTCCTTAGCAAGCTCGAGTCCTTAGTTATTACTTTCTAATTTTTGTGTGTAATAACAGCCGCGATTGGATATTCCACTTTGGAACCCCCAATCAGGTAAAATTGATATCAGAGCCAATTTGCTAGACCCTAAACCCTAAACCCTAAACCCTTAACCCTAAACCCTAAACTCTAAACCCCAAACCCTAAACCCCAAACCCCAAACCCAAAACCTCAAACCAAACCCCCAAACCCTTCACCCTAAACCCTAAAACCCTAAACCCTAACCCTAAAACCCTAAACCCTAATCCCAAAACCCAAAACCAAAAAAAACCCAAAAACCCAAAACCCAAACCCTAAACCCTAAAACCTAAAACCCTAATACCTAAACCCTAAAACCCTTAAACCCTAAACCCTCAACCTCAAACCCTCAACCCTCAATCCTAAACCCCAAACCCCAAACCCCAAACCCCAAACCCTAAACCCTAACCGCTAAACCCCTAAACCCTAAACCCTAAACTTTTTAGGCTATGCCAAAAAGTCCCCGCGCTTGGGCATATTCCTCATCCTGGGATCTGTTGGCGTAATCCACGAAGACTTGGTACCTTCCTCACGAGAAGTAGGTTCTTCTCTCAGAGACCTTTGGAGTGAGTGGATTTGTCTCCACACTTCATCTATTTATTCTCCTCTTGTGCATGTAAATGAGTAATTGAGTTCAACTGATGAGGGGTGAATTCCCCGAAACTAGCTTTGAACATATTCAATAAAAAAATTGCATGTTCTGTTAAGCTTTTCTCTACTTCTTTTATTCTACTCTTTTTTCTGGTTTTCTTTCGTTGTTGCCCGTGTTAAAAAAATTATGTTTTTAACCCTAAATTCTTGCTTTTACACGATGGCCTCCAAAAGAACACCAGCTGATGCTCCATCGACGTCCATTGTTCAACCTACAGCTCAGAGAACTTCATCTATTGTAGGCTTGAAAGATGTCGTTGTTGCTCGTTCAAATGCAGCTCGTCAACCTGCATCCCGCGTCACCAGATCTCGTTCTGCTTCGCACGCTTCAAAATCTGTTGATATTTTTACCATTCTCGACTCTGCATCCTTCATCGATTCATCGACATCCAGCAACAACTCCATCTGCTCACCGAAATGATCACCCAAGAACAGAGATCTCCCATCGATCTCCAAGAACATTTGGATGAGATTTGTAAAGCTCTTTGGGGTGTCCCTCGCGCTGGTCATGATGGTTCGACCACGGCTTCCTCTACTCCTCTCGAGCATGATCAACCAGCCGCGGCCCAAGTCTCTACAACCAATGTGAATGTTGTTGTTCACAATAATGTTGCTACCATCAATAATGCAACCAATGAAGCTTTTGAAGCAAATGACGATGCTCCTCCTGGTGATGAAGCTCCCGCCAACTCCACTCCTGCTGATTGCCTACCTACGCCTATCTCTTCTTTGGTTCAGGCTGCCTTTAAAGATTACAAAAGGCGCCATGAAGTTGCTGACCGTTTCGCAGAATTTCTTCGCAAGGTGAAAGTCTTTCGTGATGCTGGTGCTCTTCCAAAGAATCTCCAAGTGAAGCCGCCTAAGATGACGATTAACGATAAAGAAAGCAGCTCTTTCTCTCTGCTCAGCTCGAAGCTATTCAAATCGATACCAACTAGTGCTTCCTGGGCGCATTCATCACTGCCATGGAGTCGGCCTCTGCAAATCACGTAAAGGCCATCGATGAATTGGTTTCTTCTTTCTCCACTTCGTTGGCTTCTGCCATTGATCTGGTTAGAAACCAGACATTCCTGGGGTCCTTTTCCATCCAATCGGATGCCTGGCATGCCGCTGCTAAAGCCTCCTTCGAATCCCTCTACAACAAGTTCCTTGTGGAGAAGACTCTCAAGAGGGCAGCCCATGATGCTGTTGAAGCTGTCAGACAAGAAGCCCGTGACTCTGCCATGACCGAAGCCGATCAGCTCCCAGTGGAAAAATCCGTTGCAGAACTCATTAATGAAAAGTTGAATCAAAAATTCAACACTCTGCACAATGAAATCAAGGAGATACCTTCCTCCCTCTCAGGATCTTCTGTCAGAGAGCCCAAGTCTCTTCATCCCAATGCAAATGTGCGCAAACAGAAAAAGTCGCCTCTGCAGCAGGTAAAACAATCGCTTCATAAGAAGACTGCCTCACATCTTCCTCGTACTGCAGGTGCCCGTGCTTCCCGTACTGATGATCGTTCTACGACCCGTACCTTCGATCAACCTGCTGATGACTCGCATCTTCCAAAAAACGGCATGAGTTCCGGGAGAGTGACCTGGACTTGCACTTTGCGTGCCTTTGGGCCATCTTGCTCCAAGCCCGTGTCTCGGCAACCTCAAGGACGTTCTGTCCAATTTGTAGAGCAGCCCTCCTCCATTCCAAACACTCGAAGCTCTGCCCATGGTCACTCACAAAGCCGGCATTGAGGACGAAGCCAAAGTCACAGCCTCTCTCACCCATCACGTCACCAACCTGCACGGCGCCAACCAAAAGGCCCTGCTTCCCTCTGAATGCTTGGTGTGCTGTCATCGACGCCCCTCTCCTCTCTCTGATTTTCTTTTCCAGAAAGCGCCCCTCTGAGATTGAGAAGAGAATCTCCAATCTGGCGATTCATAATTTCTCTTCTTGCAGGCTTTCTTATGACGAGAGGAAATTACTTGGTCTCGGGATGAAATTCATTCCTCGGCCCCTATCGATGACTGCACTACAAATTAATAATGAGTTCCGTTCTTTTGCCAGATCCTTCAGGTTGCGCGCCTTTTTTGGTCTAGATCGAACCGATGCCACTCCAGATCCTTGTGTTCGCCTTGCTCTTCACTATTCGGGTGCCTTCTCTTATAAATTCCGCACCCCTAACCTGGGATGGAATCCTCCTGATCACTCTTCCGATCTTGAATGCATTCTTCAGCATGGTGAATGCCTCCTTCTACAACGTCAGGCTTTGGTATCCTTCACCAATCTTTCGATGCTTCCTGCTCACCTCAAAGCCGCCTTGAAGAATCTTCGCAAGGACTCCTCAATTATTATCAAGCCTGCAGACAAAAGCCTTGGTCTGGTTGTCCTCGATAAATATTGGTACAGAGCTGAAGGACAATGTCAACTCTCTGATTCGTCTGTCTACTCTGTGGTTTCGACAGTACCATGGGACCTCATTCGCAGCAAGCTCGCCTCCATCATTTACAGGTTCTCTCCCTTTCTTAAGGTTGTAAAAACCTTTCTTATGCAAATTTCGGGCTCTAAAGCACATGCCTGTGCCTTTTATCTTTTACCTAAGATACATAAACCCATCCTTTCGGGCCGCCCAATTTGCTCTTATTCAGGTTATGTTCTTGAACCTACTTCTAAACTGCTGCACCATCTGCTTCTTCCCGTCTTACTGCATGAAAACAACCACCTAACTGACTCCATCAGCCTTCTTCGTGAGCTCCAACATCGCTGCTTACCCCGTGATTGCCTTCTTTTCACCTTTGATGTGGAAACATTATACCCCAACATTCCCACTGCTTCGGGTCTTGCTACTCTCAGATCGATGGTTACATCCTTCTTCACCGAGCACAATCTTAATCCCCAGTTAATTGATATGATCCTGACTCTTGCCGAGTTAGTTTTGCAGCATCATTTTTTGGAGTTTGATGGAGTTATTTATCAGCAAATTAGGGGAACTGCAATGGGAAGCAATTTTGCCGTCGTGTATGCCTGCTTGTTTCTCTGCCACTTGGAACAATCTTTGCATACCAGCATGGATACTTCACCTCTGATTTTCTTCAAAAGATATATTGATGACGCCCTTAGCATTTGGAATGGATCTGAGCACCATAATGCTTACCCAGAAATCAACATCAATCCATGCATTTCTTCCACTTCTGTAGTTCTTTTGGACATCCATTTTTTCAAAGGGCCGAATTTTGTTTCTTCTGGAATTCTTTCTTCTGAATGTCATCAAAAGAAGTTAAATGCCTACCAGTATATATTGTTCAATTCTTGGCATCCTCTTCATCAGAAGAAAGCTTTTGTAATTAGTGAGCTTCGTCGATATTTGCTTCGAGAATCCGACCCTTCATGTTTTGTCAAACTCAAAAGGCTCCTATTTCAGAGACTTCATGCTCGTGGCTATCCCAAAAGGTTTCTTATGGTCTACTTCCATAAGGTCTCTTCGAAGGACAAGTCAGCACTTCTTCAGCGTATTTCTACTCCTATAATAAGAAAGAAGGCCCCCCTTGTTTTCAAACATGATTTTAGTCCTCCGACTAAAACGATGAACTTGGGGGCCACCCTAAACCCTGAACTTTTTAGGCTATGTCAAAAAGTCCCCACGCTCAGCCATATTCCTCATCTTAGGATCTGTTGGCGTAATCCAAGAAGACTTGGTACCTTCCTCACGAGAAGTAGGTTCTTCTCTCAAAGACCATTACAACATCCTTAATTTGTCCTCTTCTAGACTCTAATTCTTGTTCTTCTTAGAACATTTATTTTTAGTCTTTATAATATTTCAATATATTCTAACATTTTAATATTTTAATATTTTAATATATTTTTTATTTTAATATCTTAATATTTTAATATATTCTCGTATTTTAATATTCTGATATTTTTGTCTTTCCAAGACATTAATATTTCAATATTTTATTGTTAAATATATTCTAATATTTCAATATATTTTAATAAATTGATCTTTTAGTTTTTTATTTTTTTACTATATTTTAATATTTTAAGATTTTAAATCTTTGTTTCTTTTAAGACATTAATTTTTGTCTTAAGGACATTTGTGTCCTTTCATTTTGTACTTGGTGTTCTATGATTTGACACCCCTGTACTTGGCTCTGCACTCATGATTGGTGCTCCTTTTTTCGAGAGCCTCTTGGACAATTTTTAGGATGTTACTTGTTGACTTTGTAGGTTAAGCTTTCGAGGAGTTGTTTGGAGTGAGTGGATTTGTCTCCACACTTCATCTATTTATTATCCTCTTGTGCATGTAAATGATTAATTGAGTTCAACTGATGAGGGGTGAATTCCCCGAAATTAGTTTTGAACATATTCAATAAAAAATTGCATGTTCTGTTAAGCTTTTCTCTACTTCTTTTATTCTACTCTTTTTTCTGGTTTTCTTTCGTTGCTGCCCGTGTTAAAAAAAAATTGTTTTTAACCCTAAACGGTGCCTGAGTGGTTCTATTACCTCTACATATTTTTCCTTGTCGAGAATTACCCCAACTTGCACCAATTTACTGAGCTTTGGCTGTTTCATTTGTGACCAAAATGATAGGCACTTTTCCATCTCTTTTTTCTCTTGAATAAGAACATCTTCCTCCTTATCAAGCTCTAATTTGAGCTGAGCTATTTGTGTGGCCTTCTCATCTATAGCAACTATTACCTATGAATTGTCTTGTATTAATTCATCAATGAAATCATACAATGCTTTACCTTTAGAGGTAAGCTTTTCTGCCTTTTTTACTGTTGGTTCTTCAAGGTTTTCAATAGCCATGGGTTAGATATTTCCTGAAGAGTTTGCAAGTCTCCTCAAAACATTTGCATACCATTCAGCCTTTTGCTTGTACATGTCTCGAGCTTGCTCCATTTTGTCAAGCCTTCCTGCCAACGTATCCAAGACTACTTGTGGATATTCCTTTTCACTTTCATTTGTGACATTTCCAAGTTGGACTCTTGCTACAGTGTAATCCTCCATATTTACATCTCCTTCCTCTTGAGGTGGTATGCCAACCTCTACAAACTTTTGACCAAATTTGTCAACATGGAGCCTGGAATGTACCTTTTCCTTTTTCTTCCCCTTGGCTTTTGGAGGGGCTATCTCTTCAAGATCGAGTTATTTTGGAAAGATCATTGGTTTTTTTCTCCTTGATACTTGAGATACCAACCAAGTGGGAAGAGAGGAACTATGAGCTTCTTGGCTAACTATCAACTCTTTTGTCACAGTTGCTTTTGTAGAAACAACCGGTATGGTGACGATTGGAGTAGTGTTTGTCATGACTGCACTAGTAGATTGCACACCAAGTTGACCATGTAAGGATTCATGCATGAACCTATTGAATTCAACCTCAGAAGTGATGTCATAGGAGGGAGATAACAAGATGTGAATGGATGATGGAGAATTTTTCAAAATATCAACCGATTGTGTATTTGAAACTGATGGGGGAGTATCAAGTATGGTTGATGTTGCAGGAGGAATGGGGACATTCACTACATGTATGTTTGATGTAGGAAGAGGTGGTGGATTAGGAGGTGTGTGAATAACATTTGAAGTTATGGGTGATGACGTGTGGGGAAAGTCTTCAACATCATTCTCATGTGGAGATATAATTTGTTCTTCGTCATGCCCAAGTTCCTATTTTTCAACTTCTTGTTGTTCACCTTCTTGTTCACCTTCTGACTCTTGTTCATGTGGGGAATCTTCTTCCTCATTAGATTCATCTTCTTGAGAATCTTCTTCTTCAACATATTCTTCACTTGAGTTTTCTTCTTCTTCTGAATCTATCTCTTTGGAAACGGGTCCTTTCCTTTTTCAATGAGATGTTTCAGATTTCGCAGCTTCTTCTTCTTGAACTGCCCATGTATCCTTCTTGCCAGCAATGAACTTTATTCTAGGGCCTCTTCGGGAAGAAGAGGGAATAGCCGCCTATTTATCTTTCATGTGAAGTTCCTGTTGTTGGTTGAATTATTCTCTAGGTATTTCTCCTTATGACTATGTCTTGAAGGCTTTCATCTGAAAACCATGTTTGTGTAACCACTCTACAATGTTAGCCAATATGGGAGAAATTCTCTCCCTGATGGAGACATATTCCTTCTTAGACCACTGTACTGCAGGCAAAGGTTTCCTAGAAATATCATCTTCATCATAGGCAACATTCATGATGTCACCAGGGTCTGTGAAACCCTCTAGTAGGTCAGCAACATCAAGATCCCTGATCTTTTGTACGGTTAGCCTGAAACAATCCATTTTGAGGATAGCCTCTTCATCTTTGCAATCAACCCAATGTCTTCAAAGCGGTATTTGTGATTGTGATCCTTTTTTAGCTTCTTTTTTACATTCCAAAAATCAAAGTCAAATCTGGATTTATAGGTCCTTATTGTTATGACCTGTATTTTTGCATAGACTGATTTGGCTTTTTGCACACTATTGATGGTATATCTACCAATCGTCAGTGGAAACTTGAATCTCAGTTTGTGGATCCTCATTCGTTCTTTGTGAACTGAAATTATTTGTCTGCACAACTCCATGATTACCCACTTATCTGAGGTATATTTGCGCAACATGTAAGGGCACCCAATGTAGCATCCTACCCTGATGTAAGTGAAAGTTGGAAATGTAACTGAGGGTATTTTTCTTAGGTTGTTAGCAGATTACATGCAACATAAAATCCCGAAGTAAATAATGGAGTGCAAAGGAATAAATGAAAAAATGAATGAAACAATCTCACCAAGGTCTTCATTCTCCATGTGGCTAACCTCCATTACACCTTCTAACCTGCTGAAAATATGAGGCTGCCCTCAGATTTATGATGAGAAATCTAAGATTATGACTAGTCTTTGTCAAATGATTATGCAAGAGAAGTTAAATCCTACATGCAAACTAATTAGCTAAATGACAAAGACAAGCAAATGCAAGATTAAAAAATTTCAAGATTACTCAAGATGTCAAAATGAGGATAAAATTTCTATTTTATAGAAAATGCAATTTTGGATGAATGGACGAGATTAAAGATTGAGAAGTGCCCCAGAATCAATGGTCAAGATTCAAAATAACAACCCCTTAATTAGGGTTAGGGCAACTTTAGGGTGAAATTAAAAATGAGTGGACAAGATTTAATTTAAGAAATTAAATCAAGGAATTATATGTGACAATGAGATAAAATTTAGTAAGTAGAAAAAGAATGAGTTAGAAATCAAGTCATTCTAGAAATTACTTAATTTGTGGAGGGAAATGCTATTTTGAATTTAATATTTAATTTAATTCAAAATGGTGAACTCATGTGACGGTAAATAATAATTAAATTATTTACATGAAAAGAGAGAAATTTAAATAAATGACCTTTATTCAAATTTGGAAATGAATTAAATGAGACAATTAAATAATTATTTTTTAATTATTTAATTGTGGAAGAAGTGGGTTAATAATTAAATAAATTAAGGGGGGTTTATTTAATTATGAGAAGACTTTAATATTAGAGACACATTTAAATAAAATTAATTAATTTAAATAATCAACAGAGAATAGTGGATTAAATAAATTTAATAATTTATTTAATTTAAAGAGGAATTTAGACATTAGTGGTGTATTTAAATAAATCTGATTTATTTAAATAGTCAAGAAGAATAAGAGAGATGAATGATTAAATAATTGGTCATTATTTAATTAATTAGTTGAATTTGGTTAGAGGGACATAATCAAATTATGTTTAGAGGAATTGATGAAAAAAATTGAGTTCACGAGCTTAGGTCAATTTTATGTGTCTACATTTTGCCCCTCTTTGTCATAATGCAGTTTATCGCATTATGGCAAAGAAAACAAGTCAAAGATATGCCCCAGCAAAGGTACGAAGTGCCTATGCCCCCTTGGGATTTTTTTTGAATTTTGGACTGGGGTCAGAAAAATTTGGAAAGTGTCCCGATAAGCTAAATGGATAACGAAAAAAATAACAGCATGATCAGTTTCAGAAAGGGATGACATTAAGATAGCGAAAATGTTGGTCAAAGGCAGCTAAATGAGCCTCTAGTATAAACCCTAATTTTCAACCTATAAATAGGTTTGAAAAGGCAATTTATGTGTCATTTTCACTTTTTCTATTTAGAAATTTTGGAGAGTAGAGTGCAAGGAGAAGATGGTGATTCCCATGACAGAGCACCACGGCTACTGAGTGAGGACCTTCCGACGACCTGAGGGTGCAGAGGCATCGATACGTACCCCTTCTCAACTTTTGATTTCTCGATTTGTGTGCATTAATTAGGGTTAAGGATAGTAAAATGAATGCGTTGCGACGCAAATGCATTCACATAAACCACAAGTGCTATTGCATTCGACAAATTTATTATTTCATGACATAAGGGGAAGGGATGGGTAGGTGTCAAGTTTAAAATGATGCAAATGCTAGGCCATAAGACACAATTGCTAAAATGCAACGCAACTGTGGATGCACGCGACGCAAGTGCAATATTGCGATGCAAGTGCAATATTGCGATGCAAGTGCAATGCCAAATGACACAAGTATTATAAAATGACGCAACTGATGAGATTGGGTATCTATTATGTCACTTACATGCCCATTATTCGAGAAAACAGAGGATTACTGGCAACACTTTGAGAGAGGTGGCATTCAAATACATGCTCCTTCCATCTACCCACAGGAGAGGCCATTGTTACTATAGAGGATGTATACAGGATACTCTGCATCCCGATCAGTGGGGAGTGAGTAGTCTATGATCCGCATAGAGGGCGACAAGCCTTGTCAGAGATGTATGAGGTCGTGGATGATGTTGGTTTGGGGATACATGGATATGAGATTGGTTGGGAGTTTTTCGCCGATCATTATGCCTGATGGGATGCCATGTTGATGACCTTGTTTATCGGAGTCCTTATACCAGATCGTTGTGGGCACAGCTTCCCTATTGGATGGTGAGATGTACTGGTGCGAATGCGCAGGGACAAGATAGTGTTTGCTTGGGGTCCATGTTTGTTAGGCATGCTATATCACTAGTTGCATTAGGTGGCTTACCAGGAGAGCCAAAGTATTAGATGTGGACTACTTTATTGATGATCTGGGCATGGGAGCCCATTCTCGTTTTCTGCCCACCAATTCAGATTCAACAGCTGGGTAAGGGTATGCCCTATGTATATCTATATGTTGGTTTAGTTACATAGACCCAAGTAGGAGATACAGGGTACTGGCATCACATGATTGATACTCTTGTGAGTTTTGTCTAGAGGCCATTCAGAGATTTTGCCCAGTGGTCAAATGAGGATGCACATCTTTCATTGTGCCAACAGTTCAGATACTTGATTGGTCGGACTGTACAGAGCTAGAGGATCATTGAGATGTACCTGCCCCAGCGGGTGCTATGACAGTTTGGAGAGCAGTAGGGTGTGCCTATGGGGAAGACTGAGTATGTGAGGTCATCAAGAGAGACCATGTGGGGGCCTCCTATAGTAGTTCCCTTGGTAGAGCAGCAGATTGATGGGTTGGTTGCACATCAGTGGGGATGGAGAGGAGGGCCAACAGATGTTGGGACATCGACCGAGTATGATGCCTAGTGGCAGATTCATAGGAATATTCCATTGACAGATCTAGATGGTCCCGCACCGATTGATCGACAATCAGTCATTCCACGAGTGCAGAGGGGAGGACAAGGTGGGAGAGATGGTGGCAGGGGGATGGATGGTGAGAGAAGTGGGTGAGATGACCAAGGTGGCAGAGGTGGTGGGAGAGGTGGAGGGGATGGCAGAGGTGGCAGGGGTGGAGATGGTGGTGGTGATGGCAGAGGTGGGAGGAGGAGGAGGGGTGATGGAGGGAGGAGGCAACCTAGGAGAGTGATGCAACAGGTGGGTGGAGCACTATTTTCACCCATTAGGGAGGAGGGTGGGGAGGAGGGTGACAGATAGGAGGGAGAGTGTTCAAAGGGAAAGGAAAAGGTCTGAGCAGGGGAGGAGGCGAAGGTGACAAGAGAGGAGGAGGTGGAGGTGAGAGCAGAGGTGGAGGCAAATGTGAGAGCAGAGGAGGATATTTTTGTAGAGCACCACCCACCAGACATTGACGTGGAGGATATTGGAGGAGAGGAGGAGAGAGATGAGGAGGGGGAGGGGGATGATGAGGCTGAGAGGAGGCTAAGAGAGCAAATGATTGATGGGGAGGAGGAGGGGGATCTGATTTTTCCCATAGATGCCACCGCAGACCAAAGAGTGGATGACCTTCAAAGAAGACTTGATGTAGCCTTGTCCCAGAACAAGGCATTATCAATAGAGTTAGAGGTGGTGTGGGTTGAGAGAGACCTGGCCATCATCCACTAACAGGAGGCTGAGAGGTGGGTGTGGGAGTTTGTAGAGCTATGTATAGAGACGACAGGAGATATGACCAAAGAGTTGGTCCAAATGAGCCAGAGCATAGGTAGGTATAGGCTATTGTATGAGCAGGTCATGCCACCCGAGAGATGGGAACCTAGATTGTCGAGACCATATAGCAGGACAGGTAGTGGTACCTAGACTCATAGCAACAATCAATCACATAGCAGTAGTCACACCACTGCAAGCGGGTCCACCTCATCTGGGAAGTCATTAGTTCATAGATCACATCACTCTCATAGTAATTCTTCAGGTCACAGCCACAAATCAATCCATAGCCATAGATCAATATCTTCAAGTCACCAGACATAGCAGAGCTAACCTCCCATCATCGACCCCTTTGGATATCAAAGTCAAGCTCAAGTCACCTCACCCATTGAGCTAATGAGTTAGCATCAGTCACCCCATGGTTCACCTCCACAATATGGTGAGGGTATAGCTTAGGGTTCATATTTCTTTATTGCTATGAGACATTGTATATGTTTACTTTTGAGCCTACGACCTCCATTTTTGGGATTCCTCTAGATTTTATCCTATGACACTTATTCCTTTTGAGATATATATGATATGATCTTGATGTGGACTACATTCTTTGTTTTATGATGCTATGTGTTATGATGTTGTATGCTTTATTTGATGTGATGTGATTTTATGCATTAATTATGATGATTTTATCCTTATATGTCATGATTGTCCTATTTTATATGTTGATGATAATGATATTCTTTATGATGAGATGGATGTATTTATGTATTTTGAGATGTATGGATATTATTCTTTATGTTTATGGATGCAATTATGGATATATTCATATATGTATGCATTATGTGATGTATGAAGATACGATTCCTATATGTTAATGCAAATGATGGTTATAATGTTTATATTGTTAATGATGGTTTTATGTATGCATGGTGGATGGATGTAAATGATAACTCATGTGTCATGAAATTTGAATGTCGATATTATTATGAATTTGATTTATGAAAATTTGATATGTGATAATGAGATGCTCATATGATCATGTATGCAACTATGTTTTTGTATGTCACAGGATATCATTAGAGGACGGGAGAAGAGAAGATGAAGGTGGATGTTAGTACAGAGAAATATATGCATGTTAGCACGAAAACAAGAATCCTTCAACAATTGCCATAGTACTAATAATAGTTGTTGCTCTTAATCATCATTGGGTGGAATGTTGTAATGGCCAAAAAACACTATGATATGACATAGATCAATAGTGTGCAAGGTTGAACCACCACATAGAACAAATAGTCGCAAACAAGGATGATCATGATTCATATAAGGAATGCAATTGTTCCTAGTTAATTTTTCATAACCAACCGCAAATAAACAAAACCAGTCATGAAATGTCATTGTTTCTCTAAATCCTAAAGTCAGGACATCATCGAGAAACTAGCCACATGACCGTCAATTAAAGAAAAATCATCGTACTACGTCGTTGCTCCTCTAAATCCTGAAGTCAAGACATCCTCGAGAAACTAGTAGCAGGATGATCAAAAGGACAAGGATGATCATCATGATACGTTGTGGATCCTCTGATGTAAGGAAATAATATCATGATAACAATCAGAAAGACAGATAAATATGTTTTCCAAGTGAGTAGAATGTCAAGTGTTTCAAAATGTCAAGCACTTTGATATTGGAATGCCAAGGTTAATGAAGTCTAGGTTGCCAAATGTCGAGTGATGCCAAATTCAGGAAAGACACATCCTGAATGATGTTGATGACGAAGGATCGATTCTCAAAGTTAGGAGAATCCATCTAAATGCCAATTGATGATGATGATGCTTGGGAAGGACACATCCAAAAGTATGAATAGATGACAAAAATTTATTCCTCAGAAGGACACATTTGAAGAATAACCCAAATTTTGACAGGTTGATTTGCCTTGATAAAATTTTACAAGCTAACAGATTTGATTACATGTCGGTGTGGACATGAGATGTTGATTTAAAAGAATGTTTAAAGTTTGTCGATGGATTGCCCGTTTAGGATTGAGGGATGATTTGATTGTCTTGAAGATACTTGGCGTGTATGAAAGTGCAGTGCCATGAACCCTAATGGACTAACCTAGTGCGGCCTCAAGGACTCATCAATTGATGGCCTTGCCTAAGTCATGCACTCAAAGACCTCATAGTTCGACACGACAAATGACTGTGTCCGAAGGACTGAAGATTGAGCCATGATTTTATTCTGAAAAACCTAGAAGGACAGACCTAATGTATCGAGGATTCAATGATGAATCTTTCCTACATAGAAAATGCGCAGAGACAACGTAGTTCGAACTAGGACAAAGACTGACTGGCATTATTCGACTTGAATGACGAGGCATACTTGACTTTTCTTTTGAGATTTTTGACTTTTCTAATTTTTTTTGTGTTTTCTTCAGGACATTTTTTATTTTTATGATTTTTATGACTTTTTCCAAGACTTTTTACAAATTTCAAGACCATGTGCAATGCCCACTACAATCGAATGATAAAGGTATTTTGCCCAAGTAGGTCGGGGATTACCTGAGTAGGATGACATGTAAAAGGGCATATGCGGGATATAAGGCAAGGATACGCAAGACGTGATGTCAACCATTGCTAGCCATGGACAAAAATGAAAATACTGATGACAAATGTCATAAATATTGGGATGTTGTGGTTGTGGAAAGTGGATTAAGGCCGATTGGAATGAAAGTAGATGGTGAAGCAATGACCGATTACGCATGGTGCCTATTTACTGGGTTTTCACCATGGTACTTATCCAAAGTGCCTATTTGCCAGGTTTTCACTATTGGACAAATTTATTTCTTTTTACTATTTTTGCCATTTTTTTATTTTTTTTGGTGTCACCAAGACCGCCTGTTTGCCAAGTTTTCATCTAGGTGACGATTTTTCTTGATTTTTCAATTTTTAATATTTTTAAGGTTTTTAGCCAATTTGTATAGAGATTTCATAGATGCGGGTTGTTGATGGGTTTTGTCAAATTTTCTCCGTCAGGTGTGGCTAATTTATATGCACCAGAACTGAATGATGCAATAATGATATAAGGACCGAGCCAATTAGGCTCAAACTTAACAGGCTTCTCACGATCGACCTGATTTCTTGGATTTTGCATGAGCACGAAGTCACCAATTTCAAAAAAAATGACCATCACTCTTTTGTTATAGCTCCTACAAAGACAATTTTGATATGCCTATAAGTGATTCAAGGCATTTTATATTCTTTCTTGTAGCATTTCTAGTTCATGCAAGTGAGACTGTCTGTATTCTTCATCATCGATCATTCCCTTCAAGGAGACTCGGAGAGAAGGAATTTCAACCTCGATGGGAAATATAGCTTCAAATCCGTAGACCAAGGAAAATGGAGTGGTTGCAGTGGTTGTGCGGATGATGGTATTGTAGGCCCACAAGGCATGATTAAGTTGTAGATGCCAATCTTAGCCAACGTCGTTGACGGTCTTCTTAAGAATTTAAAGAATTATTTTATGTGATGCCTAAGCTTGACCGTTGCCTTGTGGATAGTATGGTGTGGAGAAATGGTGTTGGATGTGGAATTGCTCACAAAGTTCACGAACGTCTTGATTTTTAAATGGACGACTTTTATCTATGATGATGGACTGTGGGACACCATACCGATAGATGATGTAATTAAGGATAAACTTGGGAATTTGATTTTCAGTGATGTAAGTGAGGGGACAACTTCAATCCACATAGTAAAGTACTCAATGGTGGTGATGATAAATTTATGGCCATTGGAGGAAGATGGATGGATTTTGCCCACAAGGTTGAGTCCCCATTGTGTGAAGGGCCACAGAGAGGTGATTGGTCTCAGCTCCTGTGCAGGTGTGTGGATTAGATCGCTATGCACCTAGCATTTTCGACATGTTCTGACAAACTAAAGAGCATCTTTTTCTAGTGTGGACCAATAATACCCCAGTCTAGAGATTTTGAGCTAAAGTTGGTCCACTCAAATGAGATCCGCATATATGTACCTCACATAAAGTTGTGTGAGATTCATCAGTGTCGAGACAATGAAGAAGGGTGTTGTCAAAGCTATGACAGTATAGGGTGTCACTAACAATGGTGTGCCAGGTAGCTTTTCAGATGAAGGATTTTATTTGATTATTAGAAAAGTTGGGTTGAAGGTTTGGGATTTAAGATAATCATAGATGTCTTGCTACCAAGGTGAATTGGGACCAACAAGTTCAAAAACCATTTCCGACTCTAGAATTTCATATGCAGGCATCAATAGTTGTTCCACTAAGAATTTGAATTGTGACACATTTTTGGGGATGTCCAAAAGAGATCCAATAGTTTCCATTGCATCATCGGCCTTGTTTTGTGCTCTAGGGATTTGTTCAAAGGCAACCAATTTAAAATATGTCAGAAAGCTATCCACCATTCGCTTGTAGGGCAGCAAATATTCATCCTTTGTTTCATAATCATCATTAACCCGGTTGATAACTAACTAAGAATCCTCAAATACTAGTAGTGTCTGAATTTTCCATTTTGAGTCCTCTAACCAGTGCCTCATATTCTGTAATGTTATTAGTACAAGGGAAGGTGATCTGGAATGCCTTAGGAATGGAATCCCCTTCCAGAGTGATGAACAAGATACAGGCTCTTGAGTCGTGACTAGTGTGAGACCCGTCAAAATATAGTTTCCAAGGTGATGTAGGTTTTGCATGAAAGATAGACTCATCAGGAAAATCAGTTATCAATGGATGAGTGCCTTGGATGGGTGCGTCTACAAGTTGATCAGCTATTACATGTCCTTTTATTGCCTTGTGCTCAACATATTGTATGTTGTATTCACTCAAAATCATGAAAAACTTTGCCAACCGACCTATCAATGATGCCTGACTAAGAAGATACTTCAGTGGATCAATCTTTGCAACCAAGTGTGTTTTGTGATTCAACACGTGAATTCTTAATTTTTGAGCCACAAAGATAACTACGAGATAGGCACATTCTACGGATGTGTAATTAAGTTCATATTCGATCAGTGTGTGACTGATGTATTATATGGCTATTTCTTTTTCTTCATAGTCATTTTGTGCCAATAATGCCCCCAGTACGTTGCTAGTTGCAGAGACATACAGGATCAACATTTTTCCTTCAATGAGAGGCATTAGGATAGGTGGTGTCAATAGATATTATTTGATTTGTTGGAAGGTCATTTTGCATTTATCTGTCCACACAAAGGGGATACTTTTGCGCAATAGGTACTGAAATGGTTGACATTTGTCTGCTAGGTGAGCAATAAAGCATTTGATAGACTATAATCTGCCCTGCAGTGTCCTTAGCTCACTGATTCCTTTTCGTGGAGGAATGTTTAAGATTGTTTTTATTTTGGCAGGGTCCAATTCTATTTCTCTTTGTGAAACTATGTAGCCAAATAATTTTCCTGAGGTAACCCCAAAAACACATTTTTTTGGGTTCAAACGAACCTTGTATTCTTCTAGCCATCTAAAACAGTTTTCCAGGAATCTGAGATGATCTTTTCATGTCAAAGATTTGGCCAAGAGGTCATCCACAAAAAAATCCATTAAGGTGTGCATGATATTATGGAATATTGTTCTCATTGCTCGCCGGTATGTGGCACCTGCATTCTTTAAGCCAAAAGGCATGACATTCCAACAATATGTTCCCCATGGGCACGTGAATGTCATTTTGTGTTGATCCTAGGGGGCGATGCATATTTGATTGTAACCCGCTCTGAAAAATAGCACTCCTACATGGAGTTCACTTCCCTCCAAGTGCACTTGCACTTAAAAAACTCGCCTTTGCACTTCACACATTTTTTCTAAGTGAGACAAAAATCAGTGCCCTGACACATTTGACAATTTTACATGTTTGACATGTAAGGGTGCTGATTTTCAACACCCTTACACCTGAAATCAACTCTCCAACTGTAGCAACGCTGATTTTTAGTGCTCCTACACTTTTGGTAGTTTTAGACAGTTTCAAACTGCTCTATTTTTGCTCTGGACCTTGTTTCTCTACTCTCGCATCATTTTACGTTCCTATTTTCCTTGCTCACACTTTCTCAACATCATTTTCTTGGTTCACTCTTCCCAATGCTGCTTTTTTTGCTAACGCATGTTGATTCATCATCCTTGCAGTTTCTTTCCAAATATCATCAATTGATCCACAAGGTGACCTCTTTGATCTAGTTGCTTCTAGATGACTATGAAGACTCCTCCTTCGTCTTCTAAAAAAGAGCACAAGATGAAATATAAGTATTTAAGTGTTTTCCCACCTACAGTGGTGCTCTCCAAGATAGATGAAATAAAAGAAAATAAGGTCGGTCATCAAGACCTTGAAGAATTCATGAAAAGGACTGAACAAAAGCCTCTTGAAGACTCCTTGAGAGCCATTATACATAGCAATCTACATTTGGTATCTACATTCCTGATTTCTGCACATAATACAAAGTTCATCCTCCAAGTTACATCCTATTATATCAGGGAAAGCAAAAGTGTGATAGAATCCTCTGGATAGGTGGTAATGAGACTTGATCTTGATTTATTTGATATTGTTTTCAGAGTTCCACACATTGAACAATACATAGAGATGTTTATTCAGTAGGCACAAGAAGTCTATGACTCAAATCCCAATAAAGCTAAGAACTTGATAAATAGTTAGTGGTTGAAATAACCCAAGCATACTATCTTGAGATGGCTAAAGGGACTTCCATGAAGTGACTTCAAGGAGGACATCATGGACATGATCACTCTCCTAAGCAGGGTCAAAGGCTTACCAGAATCATCTCATTTTCATGAATGGATGTATGAATACATTCAGATCATATGAAGGAAGAAGGCTCATATTGACTGGGGAACACAAATCAGTGATGAGATCCATGAGCAGTTGATTAATGTGCTGACCACTTTGAAGTTCTATATGACTTCTTATTTGTTTTATGCCACAGTCATGATGAGATAGTTCCTAGGAGTTTCTACAAAAGGGATCTGACACTTTGTACAAGTGTACAATTTCTTCTATCCATTGGAGCTAAAGGAGAGTCTTCACCATTCCAAAAGGGTCATAGATGCTTTCTTTGCACCTCTGTTACATAACTTTGATCTAGCCATCGAAAAGAAGAGAGTTTTGGATGAGGCCTATAAAGTGGTAAGCAAGGTTGGGTGCATATTCTTTCAATTTCCAACTTTCACTTACATGAGGGTAGGATGCTACACTGGGTGCCCCTACATGTTTCCCAAATATCCCTCAAACAAGTGGGTACTCATGGAGTTATGCAGACAACTAATTTTAGTTCACAAAGAATGGATGAGGATCCACAAACCTGGATTCAAGTTTCCACTAACGATTGGCAGGTATACCATCAATAATGTGAAAAAACACAAATCAGTCTATGCAAAAATTCAAGTCATGACCATAAGGACTTATAAATCTAGATTTCACTTTGATTTCACTTATCAGAGGACCCTACACTCTGGTACAAATTGTTGGAGTGAAAAATACATTGAGATGAGGGGTGAATCAGTGTTATTAATAGTTTTGACAAATTTTACTAAAACTAAAATAAAACAGATTTATGCTCTCATTTATCAATGATAAACTCTTTCATTTATTGAATGCAATCACATATAACTGAAATGAGAATTATAATAGTGAAACATAGCATATTAAGGTATTCATGCAATGAATCAGTTGAACCACATATAAGAAAAAATGACACAAGATGCCGAGTGGAAAACCCTCCTGAGGTAAAAAACCCACTCCTTAACTACTGCCATTTTAGACTTTTATTTTAATAACAACTTTTAACAATTGCCTCATAGGATGATTTCTGAGCACCAACCCCTCTTTTAGAAACACCAACTTCAAGGAACACCAACCCCTATTATATTTTCAATAATACATACAATGATACAAAGGATCTCTCTGTTTCTCTCGTTTCTCCCAAGTGCCTCTTGACGAACAATGCCTAAAATCCTCAAGGTTCAGGACTGACCCTCCAGAATTCCAGCCATTGTCAAGCCTTAAGACAACTTTATATTTAATTCATATTTCTTATTTTCAATCTCAAAGCCCAACATTTCATCAAAATAGTAGTTGTGGTTTTTCACTGTTCTTCACTGTCATATTTTGTACTCACCAAAAAAACAAATAACTCTTTCACTCTATTTTTCAAGAAGACTAAAAACCCTAATCTCTAGGTTTTTTTTCTTACACAAATTTCATCATTACATCTCAAGTAAATTACAACAGAGTAACTGCTTTCTCATTTTTCAAAATAACAAAGGATATTTTCAAAGTACCCACTTTCTATCGAACAACATTGCCAGGTATTGCTATGTGTTTGAGAAAATGTTCAACACGAAGGTTTTCTTTTGACAAAAATAGTCAGGGAATATGCATTTTCAGAAAGGATACTGAACCCTGTCCACATAAGGAGCCTGCACAGGAAAGGCTAACCGAAATAGAATTAAACAGAAAAATATTCCATGTACAATACCCTCAAAAATTGCTGCAACAATATTGTAACTCAAACCTCAAGGTAGTGTAACTAAAACCTCATAATAGTGCACCCAAAAACAATTATCATCGAATCCAGGTGAAAGACTGAAAAGAATTGCAAAACGAATAATTACCCACAAATCAAAAATACCATCCCTTAAAGCAGGAGCAAAATTAATATGATAAAGTATTTTGATATGCATTTCAGATTATGTGAAATTGACATGCATTATTTCTGATCACAAACAAATAAACCCAATTTACCATTTTCCAGAAAGAAGCAAACACATGTCTTCAAATGTTTGTGCTAGTAGAAATAATGGTTCCTCAAAAGACAGTTGATAAGGTGAATACCTGAGGAGAAGGAAAGAGAGTCTGTCATGGAGCTATTTACCAGATCAACAGAGCAGCAAAGCAACACAGACTCCTTCTAGGTTTGAGGCTTTACCCAGTGACAAAAGACTGACAAGAGTATCGACCATCGAGAGGATTTTGTAGAGAGTCCCATTCGTTGACAAAGAATTTCATAAAGCCAACAAACACAGTGAAACGAATGAGAATATTTCTATGGTGGCAATCGAGTTAGGGTTCCAAACCCTCGAGCATGTGAAACAAAAATGATTGTCGTAAACTTTCCAAAGCAAAGCAATCGATGTCTTTTACAAGTATTGATAAAGCTTGAAGTCTATAAGGACTGAAGTAATAAGTAGAAACCCATAATGCATTCTGAATTCTATAGAGAAACCAATGCAATGCATGCTGACCATCTCATTATCAATGTTCAATTATTAATCAAGTGAAATGTTGACATAATAGTGCCTTAAATAATTTGTCATGACCACTTTAAAAACCAAATGTCGACTACCTTAGTCATCCTTATTACCAAGAAGTCAAAGCCATGTCACTATCATAGTGGATTTTAAATAAACATAACCTCATACCTGTTGTCGGCCTTAAGGCCTAGTGATTTATCAACCATAAGACCCAATAACATATGCAAATGTAATGATCAATTTGTTTACCTTTATTCAAAGCCGATTGCCATGACATAATGCCCAATATACCAATGCCTTATGAAATGTAATAAAGGATAATTCCATGCCAATTTTAATGTGCCATATATCCATGGAAAATTCAATATACCATATGCCCAAGCCATTATCAATTGTTTAAGGAAACCTGATAGGGTTTTCTTAAAACTAAAAACCAACTGCATTTTGTAATTCCAAGAGCCAAAAACTAAAAGCATTACCTGAATGAGGTTGAATAGAGAAAGACACAATTCTGATGAAGTTCAAAAGCATTATCAAAGCCATGATGTTAGAAATTTGAACATGTCAATACCACATAAACATGTAGAAAAGATTCCTTATGATCTACACATGAAGTCAAGAGATCAGTGCCATCAAAAATAACATCATAATGTTGAAGAAGTATGCCAATGACAAAATAGAAGCAGTGCAACTGAATAATCAACCACAAAGATGCCAAACTAAAACAAAATATTGTCATCAAGAACAAATAGCAAAAGAGAATCTCAACAAACTCCCCCTTTGTCCTTGATGGCAAAAACTGAGTCACCAAGCCGAAATACTGAACCAAAACCAAGAGCTCATAATTCTCCCCCTTTCTGTCACAAGGATAAAGGGAAGACAACAGTGAAATGCCATGAAGCTATAGATATAGAAATGGAGCAGCAAAGTATGAGCTGCAAGGAGAGATGACCAACTCCCTCTATCACCAAGATAGAGTATTAAGATAACAAGGATTGAGAGACAACTCCCAATCTAGACCGAAGTCTTTCAAATACCTCTTTGGCCAAAGGCTTAGTAAAGATGTCAGCAAATTGTGGTTGTATAGGAACATATTGCACAAAAACCTCATTAGCCAACACCTTTTCATGAAGAAAGTGAAATTTAATAGCAATGTGTTTAGTGCGAGAGTGCATAACAAGATTTTTTGAAATATTAATCGCACTAGTATTATCACACAAAATAGAAACAGGTTTAGGAATTTCAATACCCATGTCAGATAGGCTTTGTGACATTTAGATTACTTGAGTACAACAAGAGGTGGCAACAATATATTCTACTTCAGCAGTGGAGAGTGAAACAGATTCTTATTTTTTGTTGTGCCATGCCACTAATCGATCACAAAGAAAGAAAACAACACCACTAGTGCTTTTCCTATCATCCAAAAAACCAGCCCAGTCAGAATCAGTATATGCAATTAATGAGAAATCATTGCTTCTGGGATACCAAAGTCCATAATCAAGAGTGCCCTGAACATATTTAAGAATCCTTCTAACTTCATTAATATGAGATTCCTTAGGAGATGACTGAAATCTTGCAACCATGCAAACAACTTGCATTATGTCAAGTCTTGAGGCTGTTAGATATAATAGGCTGCCTATCATTGACCTATAGTCAGTTGGATTTTCAACAGGATAGTCATCAACCTTGTTGAGTTTGCAACTGGTAACCATTGGAGTGTTAACTGGATGACATTCATCCATTTGAAATTTATTTAGCATCTCTCTTGCATATTTTTTTTGAGAGAGAAATTTACCAGTTTCAAGTTGAGAGATTTCAAGACCTAAGAAGAAGGATAGTTCTCCCAACATTGACATTTCAAACTCAGATTCCATAATCAAAGAGAATTTTTGACTCAAAGCAATATTGTTGTAGCCAAAGATAGTATCATCAACATAGATTTCAACAACTAGAATATCAGAACCTTCAATCTTAACATAAATATTGTTGTCTACACCTCCTCTACTAAAACCTTTTGAAATTAAATGATTGTCCAGTCTAGAGTACCAAGCTCTAGGAGCTTTTTTTATGCCATATAAAGCCTTTTTCAGCCTGTAAACATGATTAGGCTTGTTTTAAAAATGAATCCTTTAGGTTGTTCTATATAAACTTCTTCATCCAAATAACCATTCAGAAAAGCAATTTTGACATCCATTGATATACAGTAAAATTCTTGAAAATAAAATAAGCCAAGAAAATTCTAATGGATTCAAGTCTAGCTACAGGTGCAAAGGTTTTGCCAGAGTCAATACCTTCTTGTTATGCATATCCTTTGCATACATATCTAGCCTTGTTGCGAACAACATGGCCATTTTCATCATTTTTGTTTTTGAATATCCATTTTCCTCCTATGAAATTTTTTTCATCTGGTCTTGGGACTAACTCCCAACTCTGATTTTTCTCAATTTTATCAATTTCTTCTTGCATTGCATTAAGCCAACATTCATCAGTTAGAGACTCATAATTTTTTTTTGGCTAAAACTGTGTAATTAAATAGAAATCAGTAAGCTCAGCTATGTGAGATTTTTAATCAGAGTTAACAATTCTTCTCCTTGTTTGAACTCCTGCAGATTTATCTCCAATAATCAGATCTTTAGGATGGTTTCTAGAAAGAGATTTTGGAGTTTTTGTTACACATTTTTTAGGACTAGTATCAACATCTTTAGAATTTCCTTCAGCTAGTTTAGGACTTGTTGTTTCTACTTCAAGCTTTTTTGTTTCAAATCCTTCTAAATTTATTTCAAGTTCAAATTCTTCTTCCTCATCATCCTGCATAGATTCAACATCTAAAAGTATATTTTCATCAAATTTGACATTGACAGATTCAATAATCATATTCAGCCTATTACTAAAGCATTTATAAGCTTTGTTATGAGTAGATTATCCTAAAAATATACCTTCATCAGACTTAGATTGAAAGCTTCCTAAGTTATCATCATCTCTCTTGATAAAACATTTGCAGCCAAATATTCTAAAATATTTAATTGGGGTAGATTTACCATATCACGGTTCATATGGAGTGAAATTGGATTTCACTTTGATTTGTACTATATTAAAGATATAGACAGTTGTATGAAAAACTTATTTCCAGTACATGTTTGGCAGTTTTGCTTCATCCAGCATAGTCTTGGCCATCTCTTTTACAGTTTTGTTCTTTCTCTCAACAACCCCATTCTACTGAGGTGTTCTGGCAGTAGTGTATTGTCTTTTTATGCCATGTCTTTCACAATAGTCAATGAATTCTTCTGAGGTGAACTCACCACCTTTTTCAGATCTTAGACATTTCAATTTTAAATCTAAATCCCTTTCTGCCATTTTTCTAAAGACTTTAAAACATTCAAAAGCTTCAGATTTGCGCTTGAGAAAAGTAACCCATACCATATGAGAGTATTCATCGACAAATAGCATGAAATATTTCTCACCATTGATAGATCTAGTCCTTATAGGACCACATAAGTCTGTATGAGCAAGTTGCAGAGGCCTACTAGAAGAATGTTCTTTAGATTTAAAGCTTACCTTTGTTTGCTTTCCTTTGAGACATTCTTTATAGACTACATTTTCAGGTTTTCTTAAAACAGGCATACCTCTTACATTTTGGTTCTTACTGATCCTAACCATATTGTCAAAATTAATGTGACCTAGTCTCTTCTGCCACAACCAAATTTCTTCAACATGACTCATTAAGCACATACCTTGATTATTTTCATTTCCAGATGTGTCAAGAAGATTGTAGACATTTCCCTTAGTCCTTCTTCCAGTAGCAATAGTTTTTTCAAGCTTATTTTTAATCTAACATCCTTGTGAAGTGAACAAGACCTGATAACCACTGTCACAAATTTGACTGACACTTAGAAGATTGTGTTTTAAACCTTCTATGTAATACACATTGTAAATAGGAGTGTCTTCAATCAGAAGAAGTGAACCTCTACCTTTGATTTGTATACCTCAATTATCTCCAAACTTCACATATCCACCTACATAATCTTCAAGATTAGTGATGTTTTCTTTGTCACCAATCGTGTGGTTTGAACAACCACTTTCTAGAACCCATAAGTCCTTTTTCTTGGAGTGGAAATCAATTTGAACTAACATAGTTTGTTCTATGTTGTTGACAGTTTTAAGTTTCCAAACCTTTTTAGTTTTTTGTCATTTATTTTGCTAATTAGCTTTACATTGCTTAACAGAATGACCCATGGAATTGCATGTGAAGCATCTAATCTATCTAGCAAAGCCAAGATTTTTCCTATAACCAAATCTAGGTGTTCTAGGATTTATAAACTTGCAAGAGCTCACTTTGTGGCCAAATCTATTGCAGAAATAACATTACCCATAAAAGAAAGGGTTAGAATATATGATATTCTATTATTCCTAAAAGGACAAACATGATCCTTATCAGAATCAGGATGATTAGATTCAGAACTTTTATTTCCAGCAACAAAATTATCCTTTGCACTCTCATTTGAACATTCACCCTTCATAAATCCAATACCTGTTTTGTCCTTGTTCATTTTTTGTTTACTGAGCATGTCATTTAGTTTAAGAGTACTCTCATACTTCTCAATGGTTTTCCTAAGATCAACAATTTCATGTTCAAGTTTTGAATTTTTTGATCTTTAAGATTCATGCCAATACGAAGACAATCTTCAACTCTCTTGGTTTCTTCAAGTTGAGTTTTCAATTAGACAATTTCAAGATTTGTGAGTTGCTCTTGTGCAAGATATTGAGCAAAATTTTGTTCTTGAGCACAAATTTGTCTTTTAAGTTTTCTTAGCTCTTTTAAAGAACATTTCAGTTCACCTTCAAGATCCACTTCACCATCTTCAACATCATTGTTGTTAGTATCTTCATGATGAATAATTTTAGCCATGAATAGGTTTTCATCTTCTTCATCTAAAGAATCTTCAAATTCAGTGTTTGTTTCTTTTTTGTTGAACAGACTCTTCTTCTTTTTGAAGTTGAATTTATGTTTAGGTCTATATGCCTTTGTCTTAGGGAATTTTTCAGATTTCTTGTGTTCACTATTCAGATCACCATAGGGGCACTTTGCAGCAAAGTACATCAACCTATTTTACCACAGTTAAAGCATTTGAAGGGAAGCTTTCCCTTATACTTTCAAGACCCCTTTTTGAGCTTCCTAACAAAGTGGGATTCTTTGGAATCAAAAAATTCTAATTCAATAGCCTCAACTTTTTCTTTCCTTTCAGTATTAAAGGCAGTATCTTTTGCAAAGGAATTATTTTTACTAATTCTCATTTCATAGGCAGTCAGAGTGCCTTGTAGGCTCTCTAGGGTAAGTTGGTCAAAATGTTTCTTCTCTTCTAGAGTAGTGACCTTAGCTTCAAATTTGGTCGGTAATGTTCTGATGACCTTAGTTACAACATCAAATTCTTTCACTTCCTCTCCTAGACCTTTCACAGCATTGGCAATTTCATCAACTCTTAAGAAGTAATCAACCACTTTTTCATCGTCCCTCATTATTATTTCTTCAAAATGGTGTTTTAGAGTGAGGACTTTTGACTATTTTATTTTTTCATTTCCTTGATAGATAGTTTCAATTTTAGTCCAGATATCCCTCGTAGAGCTGTAGTGCATGAATTTGATAAAGACATCTTTAGTCAAAGCACACAGGAGATCATGTTTTGCTCTCGTATTAGTTTCATATCTTTTCTTTTCATCAAAAGTTGTGGGCAGTGTAGTTGGTACATTGTACCCAGTTAACACTATGCTCCACACATCGAGGTCAATAGAAGTTAAATAAGTCTCTATTTTGATTTTCCATAAAACATAATCAGTTCCATCATAAATGGAGCTCTAGTCATGGATGTGCCTTCATGAGCTTGATACATTTTGAACAGACTCCAAGGCTAGAATCATCCTAGTTTGGATAGACCTTTCAGAGGACCCTAGGCTCTAATACCAATTGTTGGAGTGAAAAAGACACTAAGAGGCGGGGTGAATCAATGCCATTAACAGTTTTGACAAATTTTAATAAAACTAAAATAAAACAGATTTATGCTCTCATTTATCAATGATAAACTCATTCATGTATTGAATGCAATCACATATAACTGAAATGAGAATTATAATAGTGAAACATAGCATATTAAGGCATTCATGCAATGAATCATATGAACCACAGATAAGGAAAAATGACACAAGATATGTTAAGTGGAAAACCCTCCTGGGGTAGAAAAACCACTCCTTATCTGCTGCCTTTTTAGGCTTTTATTTTAATAACCACTTTTAACAATTGCCTCATAGGCTGATTTTTGAGCACCAACTCAAGGAGCACCAACCCCTCTTTTAGAAACACCAATTTCAAGGAGCACCAACCCCTTTTCTATTTTCAATGAGACATACAATGATACAAAGGATCTCTCTATTTCTCAAGTGCCTCTTGATGGACAATGCCTACAATCCTCAAGGTTCAAGACTGACCCTCCATAATTCCAACCATTGTCAAGCCTTAAGACAACTTGATATTTAATTCATATTTCTTATTTTCAATCTCAAAGTTCAATATTTCTTCAAAATAGTAGCTGTGGTTTTTCACAGTCATATTTTGTACTCACCAAAAAAATAGTTAACTCTTTCACTCTATTTTTCAAGAAGACTAAAAACCCTAATCTATTTATTTTTATTCTTACACAAATTTCATCATTACATCTCAAGTAAATTACAACACAATAACTGCTTTCTCATTTTTCAAAATAAGAGAGGTTATTTTCAAAGTACCCACTTTCTATCGAACAACATTGCCAAGTATTTTTGTGTGTTTGAGAAAATGTTCAGCATGGAGGTTTTCTTTTGACAAAAATAGTCAAGGAATATGCATTTTTAGAAAGGAGACTGAACCCTGTCCACATAAGGAGCCTGCACAGGCAATGCTAATCGAAACAACATTAAACATAAAAATATTCCATGTACAATACCCTCGAAAACTGTTGCAACAATAATGTAACTCAAACCTCAAGGTAGTGTAACTGAAACCTCATAATAGTGCACCCAAAAACAATTATCACTGAATCCAAGTGAAAGACTGAAAATATTTGCAGAATGAATAATTACCCACAAATCAAAAACACCATCCCTTAAAGCAGGAGCAGAATTAATATAATAAATTACTTTGATATGCATTTCAAATTATGTGAAATCGACATGCATTATTTCTGATCACAAAAAAATAAACCCAATTTACCATTTTCTAGAAAGAAGCAAACACTTGTCTTCAATTTTTTGTGCCAGTAGAAATAATGGTTCCTGAAAAGACAGTTGACAAGGTGAATACCTGAGGAGAACAAAAGAGAGTCTGTCATGGAGCTATTTACTAGACCGACAGAGCAGCAAAGCAACACGAACTCCTTCCAAGTTTGAGGCTTTACCCAGTGACAAAGACTGACAAGAGTATCAACCATGGAGAGGATTTTGTAGAGAGTCCCATTCATTGACAAAGAATTTCAGAAATCCAACAAACACAATGAAACGGATGATAAGATTTCTATGGTGGTAGCCAAGTTAGGGTTCCAAACCCTCGAGCATGTGAAACAAAAATGATTGCCCTAAACTTTCCAAAGCAAAGCAACTGATGACTTTTATAAGTATTCATAAAGCTTGTAGTCCGAAAGGACTGAAGTAATAAGTAGAAACCCATAATGCATTTTGAATTCAGTGGAAAAACCAATGTAATGCATGTCGACCATCTCATTATCAATGTTCAATTATTAATCAAGTGAAATGCTGACACAATAGTGCCTTAAATTATTTGTCATGACCACTTTAAAAACCAAATGTCGATTACCTTAGTCATCCTTATTACCAAGAATTCAAAGCCATGTCACTATCATAGTGGATTTTAAATAAACATAACCTCATACTTGTTATCAGCCTTAAGGCCTAGTGATTTATCAACCATAAGACCCGATATCATTTGCAAATGTAATGATCAATTTGTTTACCTTTATTCAAAGCCGATTGTCATGACATAATGCCCAATATATCCAATGTAGGTTATGAAATGTAATAAAGGCTAATTCCATGCCAATTTCAATGTGCCATATATCCATGCCAAATTCAATAAATCATATGCCCAAGCCATTATCAATTGTTTAAGGAAACCTGATAGGGTTTTCTTAAAACTAAAAACCAACTGCATTTTGTAATTCCAAGAGCCAAAAACTAAAAGCATTACCTGAACGAGGTTGAATAGAGAAAGATACAATTCTGATGAAGTTCAAAAGCATTATCAAAGCCATGATGTTAGAAATCTAAACATGCCAATACCACATAAACCTGTAGACAAGATTCCTCATGATCTACACATGGATTCAAGAGATCAGTGCCATCAAAAATAACATCATAATGTTGAAGAAGTATGCCAATGATAGAATAGAAGAAGTGCAACTGAATAATCAACCACAAAGATGCCAAACTAAAACACAATATTATCATCAAGGACAAATAGAAAAATAAAAGCTCAAAAAATAACCCTAGCCACTCAGCATTTCTAAACCACCTAGTAAACAAACTAATTCAGGGCCTAAAAAATTAACTTACCTGGGAACGAACTGGTTATTCTTCTAAATTATCTTTATCTGGTTCTTTGTTGTTATCACTTCTTGACTCAATAAATTCCTATGCACTGTGCCAACTGCAATTACTCAAAGAAGATATCAGACAATCTCTTTAATATCCCAACGCTGAAGTGCATTCACCATTAATGGTTGATGGGTTGTTCATGCAAGCAAACTGATGGATAGTCATTTTGGTTTGAATCCCAACCATTGATCTTCTGGTTTTAAAACATAATCAACGGTCCTCTTTTACCATCACCCATGCTTTTAACAACAATGCTTTAAAGTAGCGAGAACTTGCCACATAGCCATCCACTAACACAATAAAACATGGATGCTCTCGCTCATCGCAGAAAAGTGGGAGAAATGCTTAGAAGTTTCGACGATGGGATCTTCCTAGCGATGCCTTCGAGCAACCCAAACCATCGCATATGTCGTTGTAATGAACTCGAAGTTGGAAATGTCTTCAGTGATGGGAAAATGTAGTGATGAGATAGAAATCTGACACATGGCCACCACACTACTTACTTTATGCTCTCATTTAATTGCTCATTGTTGAAGCTAGAAAAATGTTTTAAAAAAATTCAGTGACGATGCGATACAACACACCACCATACTCATTGCTCATCGTAGAAGTGCGGCTGAAGGTGCAAAGAAATTTGGCGATGAGCGATGTAAAAGGAATATATAACCCATCGCTTGTCACTGAAAAGAACATGCCAACGAAGAGAACTTCAGTGATGGATGGTGATTTAAGTGAATGAAAAATCCCATGTGCAAATAAGATGTTTTGAAAAGGGGCCATACTAAGTTGACGAGGCTCGAACCCTTAGGAACAAAACATAAGACCGACATCTTTCACAATGAAATATTTTCCACCCAACTATAAGATATATTAAATCAATGCAGGGAAAAGGGGTGATCGGTAAACTTAAACCGAGGGACCAGCAAAATCATGATTCAAGTGGCTCAAGTTGTGACTTAGATGACCAGGAACTAGGTAAGACATGTCAACATAAGATTAAAACCTTTGAGGTTCAAGACTACGAAAGATTAAAAAGAGGGCTTCTAACTTAAACCCTAAACCCAATCCACTAGCATGAAAGCTTAAAACCATGACAAGGCTGACTCCAATTGAAAATTTTGAAAAATTTCAAGAGCTCTACCACTATATAAAGCAAGAATGACAGTACTAGCAATATTTTCAAAAGTCACAAAGTGTTGCAATTTCTCTATTTCTTCATCTATCCTTCTTATGTTTTCTTGCAGGATTGTTTCAACATCATGCACATTGTTTGTAGGTAGGGAAGCCATTGGAAATGAGGTATGTAGACTATGATCCATAGAGGGTTGATTATCAACACTATTAGTGAAAGAGTTGGAGAACTCAATATCCACAGTGAATGGTGTATCACAGGATGACATGAATCTTGAACTATGTCTCATAATAGTATTGCTAATATGACACCAAGTTGTAAAGCCCATACAAGTTTCACAAACTCAATGTAAACCCAAAATGGAAAGAGGGTGAAATGTAATGCAATGACCTAGAATGCAAATATGTAAATGCAATTTTTAAATTCTAAACAAGGTAATTTTTTGATTATGCTATGTGAAAACATACAAATGATGTCTTGTAAATGCGATTTTGAAATCACACAATGCACTAGTTTTATCAAATTAAGCTAAATATGATCAATTTCACTTAACATGAATTCTGCAAACTGAAATAATATGGGTCTAGTTGACCTAAGACGAAGGGGGTTGTGGGTTTGAGGATTATCTACGTAACATGCTATAGGGTGGGAGGGAATTTGAATAGATAGGACGGGATGGGTAGGGGGAAACTTCCTATATCCTCCCACCTAACTATGATAGAGATTATAGCGAATTTGAGTTGCTCCTTGTCTTTCTTTCTTTCCAGTGATCTTGTTTGTTCGTTCCCGAAGGGGCGGGCCTTAAGGTAAAGTTGGGTCAAAACGTAATTTAGAGGGATGTGGTGCATCAACTTTCATTATCCATCGTTCGAGTGGGTGGGAAACTATAGTTCAGCTGTCTTTCTTTATGATTGTCTCCCTACTGCCCATATGTTGTTACCGGTGAAAGCCGGATCATCGATCTCCCTTTCTTTCTTGAAGTTGCCCCCCTATAATCCCTCCCACCTTATGCTAGCCCCCTACTATTCTCAAGGGCTAGCGGTAGATTAATTAACTCGCTAGAATAAGATTAATCTACTAATTAATTAAGAATTCTAGGGGATTGAACCCAAAATGTGCTTAGAAAGTCCCACCTCTGTCATTAGCTTAGCTATTCATCCATTTTGAAGGAGGGATATACCAGTATCTTAGTACGTATTTGCAAACACAGGATGAAACGAAAAGAGGTGAAGAGGTTTGATTCCAACCCTCCATTGGCTAAGCCATGAAGTGATAAGGCCACTAGTGTCAATGAAATTGTCTACCGGGTGGGTTATAGTTGACGCTTTCGCATTCCTTCCCACCCTTCCAATTGCATCCAATTCCTTCCTTCCTTTTCGACCCTCTCTCGACAAGGGGTGCACGCTATGAATAACAACAATGTAGAATGTAGAAATAGATGTTTTAATGCCCAGAAATTCAAGAAATCACCCTGATCAGGGACTCATTTGCCCAGGGGCAAATGGGTCCTAGGTTAGGGTTTTAAAAAAAATTCTGCAGATTTTTGAGTTGATTCTAGTGGTTTTCAGATTCTGATATAAAAGAGTAAGTTGTAGTTTGAATTTTTTGTTCAATTAAGGTTGAATGCAAATGAAAAATATGACAAAATAACAAACTAGGAGACCTAAATTGATGTGCAATTTTGTTTCAATTTTCAAATGCAAGTGAATGATGATGCAATGCTATTTAAATTATTTGCAAAATGATTGATTTTTTTGTATTTTTTAGATTTAAAGAATGCAAAGATACAATCTTGAAACCCCTAAATGAAAATGCAAAATAATGCAAGTTAAGCAACCCTAAATGAGACTTAATTCAATGCAATGAAATTAAAATGAATGCAAGATCTAAATCTAGGGTAAAAATGGACTCTAAAATAAAAAAATTGCAATGATCAAAGTCAAGTTCACCAAAATGAAACAAAGGAAAATAGTGTGTTTCGTTATGAAAAGTAGGGGTGAGCCAAATATGGTAGGAAATGGACCTATTCCACTTATTTAATTAGGAAATTAGGTCCAAACCATGAAATGACTAACACCCTTGAGGTGAATCAAGTCAAAGTGTGAATCTACCGATTTCCTTTTTTGCAAGGACGGGGGTCTTGATTAAACAACACTTTGGGGAGAAAGATTAAAAATAGCAAACTACCTCCATAGTGCAATGTAAAAAGTGCATCTAATAGATTAAGCTCAACACTAATGGAACCAAAAATAAAATTGCAAATCTGAGAGAGGTAAGAAGGTGTGTACTAGTCACCAAAAGTGCTATGTTGAAGTTGATCTGGGACTCATTCGCCCAAGGGTGAATAACTCTCGGTTTAGGGTTTTTCTATAGCTTTTGAGAGCCTCGACAACAGATCTGAATCTCTCAATTTTCCTAGGTTTCAAGTTCAGAATGTCAAAAATAAATTTTTTAATTGAGCTTCCGTGATATGACAACTTTCTTGACAACTTTGACAGCTTCTTTAATTTTGCTCTTCAAGATTTCTTCCACCTAAATATGCAAACACAATCAGGAGGGAATTTTTTTTGTTTATGGTGAATGGGGATTTGCCTTGGTCAATCCCCATTTTGGTAATTAAACCTTGTAATGAAACAATAAAATATGAAGGAATGATGAATGGACAAAGCAATTTCACAACTCACCAAACCCTTGAATGAACCTTGGAATGTAGATCTATAACTAGCATGAAATGGGTTCAATGGATGTGGATCTTGATCTTGAAAATTGATTTGAAATAATAACTTGAATGCTTGAATGTATCTTGAACACTACATCAACATATTAGCTCAAATAACATGCATGATACAAGAAGAATTTGACATGACAATAGGACCCTGATTGTTGCAATAATTCTTTAATAAATCTTCTCTTGAATGCCTTAAAATTCTCTTGAATTTCTCTTGAAAGTGCTCTAATAATTCTCTCATGAATTCAAAAAAAATTCTTAGGTAGAACATAGTGAAATGACCATATATTTATACCTATATGTAACATTAATTTCCCAAAATTCAAACAACACAAGTTGACATGTGAATATAAGTTTGAAATCATTAAAATATCACCAAAAACATAATTTAAATTAGGGTCCTAGGTCTAAGTGAGGACCCATTCACCCGTGGGCGAATGGGTCCTAGGTCATTTACCTAGGACACACATTGCTCAATGATAAGTATTATGTTATGGAATTAATGGGTGTTGAGTTTTCCTCTTCAGAAATTGTAATTAATTAGGCTTGGATTTGAAATAAAGGGGCCAATTAAGGAAAATTAACCTCAATTAATTAATGAAGCCCTAAATAAGTGTGAAAGTGTAAATATACGCTTTACAACACTACATTAAGACATAATTAAGTCCATTTTATTTAATAGGACCCTAAACTTAATGTGAATATGTAAAACACATATTAAAACACTAAATTAAGGCATCATTAAGTTCATTTTAATATTAATTCCCAAATTAAGTGCGAAAATGGGATACTTTTTTCTACACTACAATACAAAAAAAAGAGTTAGAGGGAAAGAAAAAATGATAAAAATAATCCTACATATGATAAAAATAAGTTAGGACAGTCAGGAGCTATACAACCCCATGTCAACCCCTTTAATATGGTCTTCTGAGATGTACCCAAGGAGTTATTAGCTTTGAAAGGGAGGTTTTTCAAGCTAGAATAGAGAGAACATGTGAAGAATAATGGGTTTCAAGTGCTCTCAAAAGACAACCAATAGCTGGCATAGGAAAATAAGATATTTAAAGACCAAATAATTAATTTACAACACATCATGGAAATAGAGAAATGAGAGATGTTGATGATAAAATTTGAATCAAATCAAATCAAGATTAAAGACAAATCTCAAACAGGTAAAAAAAAAGACTCCCAACATACCAAAATGTCTCAATCAGTTCTAACAAAAAGGGAGACCATGGAAAATACACATTTGAGAAAATTAGAAGTGGCCATAACATGGGCACATGTGACAAAAGAGTCAACATAAATGTAAAGAGAGGATATAAGGAAACAAATCAAGTTACAAATGTGGGAAGAAAAAGACATGTGGGGTAGAACAACAAACATAATAATTAAAGGGCTAAAAGAACATGGAGATGGAGAAGTCACTAGCAGGGTGGTAAGAGACTTCCTATTGAATAAGCTTAAGTGGGGGTGACATATCCTCCAAGAAAACAAAATTATAAAAACAAATAGAGGAGAAAAGAGCATAAATATAAGGGTACCCTTAAAAAGTGGGGAAGATAGGAACAAAATTCTAAGAAGAAAAAGGTTCCTCCAAGGCACAATGGATCTAACCCCATCACAACTAGAAGAAAGAAGGAAAGAATGGGAGAATGTTATAACAACAAGAAAGGCAAGAAATGATGCTTGGTTATATAGAGGGAAAGCCCAATTTAGGGACAACATGAACCATAATAAATACAAAATCGGGGTCCCCCAAGATCACCTCTCAATAGTAAGTTGGAACTGTGAGGCTACCCTTGGAGGAGGGGGCCTGGGATGGCGACCATAGCAAAAGGAAAAGATATCATTACACTCATGAAAACACATGAACATGAGTCAGGGTGTCTAAATTTGAAGGTTATAAAAAGGTATTAGTTTGGAATGAGCTAATGAAAAGTGGGAAGGGGCATGGAGAAGTGAAAATCTTGGTTAGGAAAGAATGCGACTGAATCATAATAATCGAAAAGAAAGACCCAAATAACTAATACATATGGTGAAAGTAATAGACGGTGAATCTATGATTTGGATTACAACTTGTTATTTTGCCCCATATGGTTCTAAAGTGTATAAGAAAAGGAATTTAGATAGAGAAGACCCATATGAAGCACTAAAAATAGACATAAAAAATATGGTGCCATAGGCAAGATTATTTTGCTTGGGGAATTTAATGCAAGAACAACAAATAACCAAGCTCTTTGTTTTGGTAAGGAAGAGGGCCATAATAACAACCTTTTGTGGTTAGACAAAGAAGAAAATCAAAGATGGAAAAGGGTATCTCAGGACTCAAAAGGTGGTATTTCATCTTTTGGTGTAAATCTATTGGGGTTTTGCTGCTTTCACAACTTAATCATATGTAATGACATAAATACACTGCCAAACTTAGGGGCTTTCACATGTCATACCCACAATGGGAAAAGCATGGACTATGTCATTGGTTTGCAAAGTATTATACCAAGGATAATAGATATGGAAATAGGAAACTTCCTTTTAGAGTTGAAATCTGATCATAGCCCTATTTACTTAAAGCTTGGAATGCAAAAAATTTCCCATCAAAGAACTAGTTTGTAGTTTTTCAAAATAAGTGACCTTCAAGACACAATTCTCTTAACCTGTGAGAATCAAGACATATTTTTAAAAATGCTTGAAAAATAGTTAAAGGAAATAAAAAACACTCGAAGCCCCAATAGAACCCAAAACATAATAAACAATGACAAGTTGATAGCAATCATTCACAAGGATCTCATAACATGCAAAAGAGCTAAGGGTAGAAGAGACCCCAAAATAGATTTCCAACAAAACCATGGTATGACGAAGAGTGTAAGGTGGCTAAAAGGAGTCAAAAAATATTTGGAAATGAGCATGCAAATAAAAAACTGTATGAAAAATTAGTAAGATCAAAAAAAGAGGAATACATGATAGTAAGAAGGAGGGAGCTAATTTCTCTTGGAAAGCACAATTCAAAGGATTTTTGGAGGGAATTGCGGCAGGTTAGAGACACCAATGAGAAGAGCATTACAAACGTTTAATGGTTAGAATACACAAAAATATTGTATGAAAGAGACCAAGAAAAAACTTACCCTCTGATAATCAACACCAATGATAAAATTTTCTCCATAGAGGATATCAAGGTTGGTATTAAAGCATTGGTGATGGACAAGGCTCAAGATGTTGATGGGTTACAAGTTGAATATTTGAAATGGGGTTAATAGCTCTTGGCATCACACATTAAAAATATCTTCAACAGGGTCATTCAACATGGTTTCCCAATAAATTGGACGACGAGTGTTGTTATCCCTCTCCACAAGAGTGGTGATGTCAACAACCTGTTAAATTATCACACCATAATGATTAATCCTCTTTTTGGGAAGCTCTTTGGGAGCATGGTGGAAAGAAGAATCAATTGTTAGGATGAGGAGGGTAAGAGGGAAAAAGGGAAAGTTGGTTTCATATCAAAACATTCTACAATTGACCATTGCATCACTCTCAAGCACATGGTTGAAAATATTTGGGATAAACAAGGTAATGACGTTTTTTGCTATTTTGTTGACTTTAAAAAGGCTTTTGACACAGTACCTAAAAATAAAATTTGGGACAAAATGGAACAACTTGGAATTCCAAAAAAGTATAGGGCTATTGTCCACATACTTTATGATCAAGTTCAGTCCAAAATCAGAACAAAGGTGGGTCTTTCTGATTGCTTCCACTACTATATTTGACTCCAAATTCTGATGAATGTTTATTGACATATTGACAAACTATTGTCGAAATACCGACGAAACACTCATATAAATTTCATTGCTTGCACAACCAAATTTTATACGTTGAAACCACGACCCAACATCATCGGTCATCGCCATGGAAAATGGAACTGGTGTTCTTCGAAAAATCGATGCAAAACTCATCAATCTAGCGATGAAAAATAACCACAACACAATGTGAAATGCCTCTTTGAAAGCGTTGAAAAAACAACAAACATTCATCACAATTTCAATGATGTGGAGCATGCCATTACGATGAAAATATCGTCGCATGTACAACAACTTCATTAGAAGTTTTAGTGGTTCGTCGGTTTATGTTTGTTGCAATTTAGATGAAACCTTGCATTATCTTCGTCGCAATTTCGACGATGTGGAGCATGTAGTTACGACGAAAATATCATCGCGTGTACAACAAATTCGTTGGAAGTTTTATTGGTTCATCGGTTTATGTTTGTCGAAATTATGACGAAACCCTGCAGTTTTTAGAAAAAAGAATTATTCATTATTACATACATTTGAATGAATTTTATTATTGGTGTGGGTGAGTTTTCTGATTGGAGCCTTGTGGCTATGTTCATTTTAAAGAACCATGATTGTTGTCACAAATATATTCCTTTGAAGCCCGTGATGAGAAAATTGAGCACCAACAATAGACCATAATCTTGTCGTTATCTTATCATAACCATGAGTGTAAACCACAACTACAGATGTAAACATGCAAAAAATAGTATGCCCACTGGTAACAGAGAGCTGGACAAAAAAGGTTTGCAAGGCATTCACATCAAATAGATATACAAGTCAATGATCATTCTAAGGAATATATCTCACCAATTTTGGGGGATTAATGTGACCCAAGTTTACCACTGTCAATTTTGATGAAGCTGCCACAAAAAAGAATGATACTAAAGCATATATAAAATAAAATATATCCAGAATGGACATCTTTGATGTTGTCAACAATTGATATGCAACTACATTATCAATTTGTTGTAAACATATCTACATAACATATGATTATTTCTCAATCTCTCTCTATGAAAGATGTATCAAATTCCAATAATAAGATAGGGGGAATGAAGACTAAAACTTCAAGATAAATAAATTGAGAGACTAAAATAGTGAATGATTTATAGACAATTGTTTATAGTTACATGGTTGCTTCTAGAGTTTTGTCAAAGCACAAAGTGTTGGTGTGTTGACATTGTATCATGTACATCGAAAATTTATACATACTTGTCCTCTTTCTCTGATGGAGTTTTCTTGCGTAAGGGTTTCTCCAAGTAAATCAAGTCTATATGATTTCTTGATTTTATTGTTATTGTTGATTAATGCATCTACAAGTTATTCCTTTATGGTAATCCTTGATAAATAACATATTTCAAATTTGCACACTTTATAGAAGATTTTATTGCAGTAGCACGTACAGATTACCAAGACAAAGAAGAATTCCAAATAATTTCAACTAAATAAGCAGAAATCATCAATAACACAACAATTAATTGCCAAAAACACATAATTAATCAGAAAAAATGCAAAGATTAATCACTAAAAAAACACGATTAATGGGCAAAACCACACAATTAATTGCAAACATTACATTTTAAAACAAAATTGACGAATTGTGGTCAATGTTCATTGACTGATTTTTTTCATGTTTACATGCATTAAAATCACCTTTAAATCATGTTAAAAACATTTCAACTCTACTCTCATTTTTATTTTCTCTAAAGTGTGTTTTTTCTAAAGAATTGTCAGAAGTGACATCTCATTGATATCAGCTAGCAATCCTAGCTCACAAAGTGACAAAACTATGGTAGAAGTAAACTCCAAAAGACTATTAAGCTATAAACAATGATATTATCAAAATAGGAATACCATGGTTCATAAACTATTCAGTAAATTATAAAGAAAATTCAACACTAAAAAATTAATAGATACGATTATGATGTAAGAAGACAGATCTTGATTACCTTACACCTCTGAACCATATCATCAAAGTATTGTCTTTCCTACCCCCATAAAGCTTCAAACTTCTCAACTATGTCAATGTCAACCTTATGCTTTGTCTTTGGCTTTGGTGGCTCAAAAGGACATGTCAAGATAGCTATCTTTGCATCCTCAATTCTTTTAGGCATTTGTGGATGACTCATATCTTTGTCAATAACAATGCCTTCAACTAGCTCTGTATCTTCCAAGCTTCCACAAAATTTTCCTTCAACTTTAATCAAATCCAAGTTAACATCCTTTCTTTCCAAGTCTACAACAACAAGAACCACTTTGACAACAATCTCTGCTAACATGCGTTTGCATCTATTAACACTGCATCAAAGAAAAAAACTTCAATACAAAAAATTTGACATTCAGAAGAATCAATTGTTATCATAGTTGTAGGTAGGATGGAACTTATTCCAAGTGAAATGAACATACAAATTGATAAGGTGTTAGTATCTCCAAATCTCAAAACAAGTCAATTCAAAATTAGAATCATGTCCAAAATTTATGAAAGTTACTCCAAAGTTTAATAAAACCAAATTTACAAACAACATGTGTGCAATTAAGATATTTACAATTGATTTTGTACCAAATTTTTCCCTTCATATAGCACTTCACTAAGCTACTGCACACTGCTATGGAAAACAAGAGATAGGGTATTCTACTTAAGGGGTGTATGTACTCAATTATTGGCAAAGCTAGATTGTTGTTTCTAGTCTTACATATTAAGTGTATAGGTTGTGTATAGAATAAGGTAACCCTTTATATTCCTCTATGTAATTGTTATTAATTATTTGAAACTGATGTAGAAAAAGGGTGATAATTATCTTGTTTTCTTCATGATTTCATTTAACTTGCTTAATTACATGAGTGTGAAAAGTCTTAAGATGGAAATCCGGAAAGGGGTAGTTAGAGTCAAGAAGATGAAATAGAAGAATCATCAAAATCCCAGTGCAACCACGACTCCATAGCCTTGCTAATAGAAATTTTTTATCTACTGTCCAAAATCTCTCAGTGATCTCTACCTTGACGATTCATTGAACAATAAATTGCTCTTGAGGTGTATGATTGTAAGAGACTGCATTCACTACTACAAAAAAGGTCAATGCATCAACATTGGCAAGTCATGCAATAATTAAGCTTCAACCAAAAAGGAACAACCAAATTCCCTCTTTTGGCAAAAAAATTCAATCAATACAACAAATGTTCAATTCATGCATTCATATTAGTCTTGTATCTAGTTCAATGGTTTAGTAACTAGATGGAATACACAGTTGCAGTGATGGTTACTAGAAATATATATATATATATATATATATATATTGAGGGTTTATGAACAAAGCAACAACATGACATAATCAAGGCCCCCTGATGAAATCATATAAAAAGAATATTATGTGAATATTTTGTGAGTAGCATGGAGTCTTGACAAATGTTAATGGTCATAAGGACAATGACCTTGCAATCTTGTAAAACTGATTTCTTTTACAATGATCCCTTAGAATTTGATGCTTTTCAATGTAAAGTTCTTCATTGCTTGTAAAGGGCCACACAACTATTTTTGTAAGTACATAGTGGCATCCATGAATGCGTTTTGAGTCCTATTGTAATCCATGTTGGGAGTGATCAAAGATAGTGAGCATACAAGAGGTTGTAAGTCTGATTTTTGACAATAAGTTCCCTAATGATCATGAGTATTGTTCCTTTGAGAATATGTTGTTCCTTTGCTCAAGCCTTGTATCCATGGATGTGACACAAATTGGTGCTTGATGTGTGTTAATCCTTGAATTTCCAAATGAGACATTGTGCCTACAAGGGCAATTAGGTGAGTTTTTTGATTGGAGCCTTGTCCTTCCAATCCTTTTCAAGTTGCAATCAACATTTTCATTGATTTTTGTCCTTCCAAATCATACCTTTTCAAGAATTAGTAAGATTCAACCATTATGCAACCAAGATAAGTACTGACCTTACGCAATTTCTCAAAGGAATCTGTCTGATGCGGGATCCATCTATGGATAGATTCCCCTGCAAAAGCTGTCATCCAGGGTAACATATGAGATGTGTTAAAAAGTAAAATAAGTACAAAGGGTAGCATATTGAAGCAAAGAGAACTAATGAAAATTGCATAAGCTTAAAAGTGCAGCATAATGAAATATTGAAAAGTGCATTACCTTATTGAGCTTCTCTTTGTTTCTAGAATAGTTTAATATTCTCTACTTAACAGGGCCAGCCACATGAAGGTGGAAGCTCATTTGGCCCCTCCCCTCCTTATTGTTGGTATGTGGTGACTGATCATTCTATACTGTACACTCTTTAGTACTATACACTCTTCATGTATTCTTGTCGAAGTCCGGGGTCGGGCCGGGCCTTGGGTGGGGGTTTGGGGCGACAACCCTCAAGAAAAAAAAAATTCACCTTTTTTCTCTTCGTCACCAAAAAAGAAAAAAGCCGACTTTGTAAACCCTAATTTCTGGAAGCTTCTAAAAGCTTGTTATAAGCGGCTAGGATGGAGAGTTGTAGTATGGAATTATTCGCGATATTGTAATATGTTTTGCATTTGATAATAAAATCATTGGATGGCTACGGTTTTGTGGATGTAGCCTAGATTGGGTGAACCACGTTAAATTCTCTGTGTTGTCTTCTATGTGTGTCTCTATTTTATTGTTCAAATCTGCATTTAACTTGTTAGATATCTGCCTTTAACCCTAACACTTACTTCACTCTCAATTCCCCATACTCGATCATATAACATTAATCATTCATTCATCCATTAATAACATATAACATTCATTCATTAACATATAACATTCATTCTTTCAGTTTTTACATATTATCAAAAATATGGTTGTCAAAAATATTAGTTTTTAACATTCATTAACATATTATCAAAAATATGGTTGTCATAATATGATTACAATCACTTTTTTTTGTTTCTTTTTTGTAGCTAAATAAAGAAGAAGTGGAGTATCGTTTTCTAAATCATCTATCCCCCTTTGAGTTTTTTTGCCCTCTGCTCATGATCTTAATGTATTCCTAGTTGTGTACTCACGACGTGGAGGCCGCTGCAAGGGGGGGTTTGTTCCAGTAACAAAGAAATGTTAAATTGATATGTTTTATTATTATTGTTACAAGTATTTCGTTAGTTAAAAGAACATTAGAGTGGTGCTCTATACCTGATGGGGCCACATCATGTTCCTGATCTTTTCTAATAGGCTCATGCTCAACATGTTGAACAGCCTCTAAATCCTCTGGAGTTGAAACATGAAAGGTTACATTAATTAATACACCAATTGAAATTAAATATGTTTAAAAGAACATTAGAGTGGTCCTCTTTACCTGATGGAGCCACATCATGTTCCTGATCTTGTCTAGCCTAATCATGCTCAACATGTTGATCACGCTCTACATGCTCTAAAGTTGAAACACAAAAGGTTACATTAATTAATACACCAATTGCAATTAAAGATGTTTACTTGTATTAATCCATAATGTGTTTTTTATAACACATGAATACATCTAGTACTGGGATGCACATGACCATGAACTTCATCTGCATGTTTTGCTCCACCCTCACCAGGCTACATTCCAATGTCATGTGCAATATTATCATTGCTTGCCTGTTTAAAACAAATAGGCACATAATTAATTTATGGTGAAAATTAATATTGAATAGATTGCACAAGTATTCAATTTTAAATAAACTTCATTGAGTTTATTTACCTACGTGTCAGATGCATTGGAAGCTTGTGTTTGCCCAGTCAAGAGTCTTAGGCATTCAGCCACAGCTCCATAGCCTTACTGGAAGGCAATCTTCAGGTCCTCTTCTGTGGGCACTCTGTTGAATTTAGAGCCCTACATTTTTGTATAAGATCATGGATTTTGCTTATATGGTGTGATAAAACCAAATTGTTTGCAATTTATTATTTGAATGCAATATTTCATTTATTGATACTTACAATTTGTGTGGCTAATTTCATATAACCACCAAAGCCAAGTTTGTGCTACCCGTGTTTTTCTACTCTCGCCTTTGTTGTCTTCAATGTGTCGGGCAACCTATGAAAAGTTTTAAATAGGTTAGATTATGTAAAAAGAAAGAGTAATCAGTATATAATTACATTTTTGATAGTAACACATACCTTCCTTGGCCCGGTGGTGTCTTTCCTTTTTTCTTTTCAACCTTCTCCTTTCCATCCGACACCAAGTCCTTCCACTCCCTCTCTGGAATCATAGGGGGACACTCATACTTTTTGTTCTTCTCTAAATGTGACCCATATTGGTCCCTCACATAATTTAGATAGGTACCAACTTTCTTAAGGACCTTGGTTTGGTTGAATGTGTTATTACCAAACAAAACAACTAAACGGTTAATGAGCTTATCTTTTAAATCTTGATTTTGGGCATTCCACCATGTACGTATGGTGGGCCTAAAGATCTCCAATGTAATATCATTTAGACATTTATAAAAAAACATCATTTCCTACAAAAAAAATCATGGGATCATTAGTCTAAAAAGAGTGATCAATAAGTAAATTTCAATTGGATTATATATAATAATAATTAAAACATTTTAAAGTACTTGGACCTTCTCTAACTTTATTGGAACGAAATCATCGGTCACCACAAATATCACCGACAATGTTCCCGTACTAGTAATACAAGAAGATCTAGGAAATGCTGCTAAAACATCACCAGTACTAGTGGCCTTTGCATCCCCAGGTACATGTCCTAACACATGTTCTGGCATGTGTTCGCTGCTAAAGGATGCACTACCCGATGGCTGCATGCTATGTGTTGTTGGCATTCCAGTCGACAATATAGGAAAATATGATGGGGTCAGATGATGTGATGTATGCGCAGGAAGATCAGGATCGACACTTGTACCAACCCCTACTCCCCAGGCAACACCTGCAATACCCTGATCATGGCCAGCAACATCATGAGGATGTGAAAAATCCTATAAAAACAACACATATTTTAGTTCATGACATAAACGAGTACAAAATATAAAACCATGAATGAACTTATGTTATAATTAAAGATCTCATGATGGCTTACTTGCAAGTTTTGTGCTCTCTCAGTCAATATTTTAACCCTTTCTCTTATCTCATCTATTTGAGGCACTATGAATAACAACTAAAGGATTTCTTCATTGCATTTTTTTTGGGTCTTCTTTATCATATCCAGAGGGTTTGCGGAATATGCGATATCATCATCGCATAATAGTGACTGCACCTCCCTATGGATGCTCTCCTCTACTGCTGGTGCCTTTCCCCAATCATCCGACTGCGACAAGAATATTAAAAACATTATCGAAATTAACCCAATAAACTTATGAAAAAATATGATAATAAAACTTTTTGCTTGTATCTAGTTTGTACAATTACAATGAGGTAAATCTATCGAGTAGAAGTGCCTGAAGATGCATCGCAATCTGTGCTCTGGGTTGGAGCCTTCACCCTACGATCAATGTCCCCCTGTGACAAAAATTAAATATAAAAGAACATTAGGTACAAAATGAAACCAATAGACTTACGAAAAAAACATAATAATAAAATGGTATATTGGAGTCATTAATTGGAGGTTGGGTAAAATGGTATATAGTACGTACCACCCCCATAATTTTTAATCATAGACAGATAAAAAAATCTATTAATTTTGTTATTTTGCACCAAAAAACTTTGGCATGCAACCACCCCTGCAAAAGAGAAGATAGCCTGAAGTTAATGACCCCAAAAACACTTTAAAATGCTAATTCTAGAACTTATTAAATTATGATTTTACTATGATTTCCAACTATTAGACTCCGAAAATCAGAATATTGAACTTGCACAACAAAATTTGGAAATGAAATTCTGAAAATGCACAAGTCTAAAAATGAAATATGATGAGATGTTGCTTTAAAATATGATTTTCAAACCTAGAACAAATCTGACTTCACAAATTAATTCTAGAAAAAGACAATGACTACCCTCAACCTGACAATATCTTCTTGAGTTTTTTCTAATTTTTTCCAAGAAAATCGTCCTTATTTCTCCACAAACTGTTGCAAGTATAACAAATTCACAAGTAGAGCAAATTCGCAAGTATAAAAACACTGTCACAAGTATAGATAAATTGTCGAGCTCACTTTTATTTATTAAAAAAAGATTTGTTGGAGTTTCGACGAACGACCCACTAACCATATGTCGGCTATAATTTGACTTTACGTGTTTGTCAAAATATTGACGAAAAAATTAGGATCGTTGAAATTTCGACGAACGTCAGGCATAATTTTTTTTTTTTTTGAAAATTTCACATTAAATATCATAGGTACCCAACGATACACCTTATTATACATCTTTCATTGGAAATTTTTGTCGTATTTTGCAATCAAATGAGTTAGTGTTTGGGAGCGACATTGGTGTCAAGCAGGGCTGCCCTTTGTCTCCCACTTTGTTCAAGTTATACATAGACAAGTTAGAAGAGTTGTTACACAAGCGGGGAGGTGATGGTGTTCTCTTGGCCACTTACATGATCAAGTTTCTGCTATATGCAGATGACCTTACCTTAATGGAAAATTTAGAAAATAGTCTATAAGAACATCTAAAAGCTCTAGAGTTATTTTGTCAAGATGTAGGTGTTAGAACCTATTTTTTTCATAAAAATCCTATGATTTTTCTCCATTTAAATCCCATCATTTGCCTATCTTTCTCATAAAAAATTCACTTTCACTATCCAAAATGCTAAAATTCATTACACCGCTCCTTTGATATTCACTCCTTATGTTATTTACTGCTATACCGCGGCCTCCAATAAAGGGGCCCGTGGTATGGCGGTGACAGATAAAGCATAGTCACATGACTATTACCGCTACACCGCATGTGGTCTTCAAACCGACCATAGTGGCGTGGTAAACAGTCAGTAGGGAGGCGACAGTAGTGAAGACAGTCACCGCGGTACCACCACCGGTCTATGAGGAGATCGTGGTGACCATGGTAAAGGTTGGGAAGTTGCTGGCAGTTTGTGGAGCGCCTACTGCGATACCGCTGGCAGTCAAGCTAGTGACCACAGTAGTGCGGTCAACAAGTAGTTGGCAGAGATAACGGTGAGGACATTGAGCGTGGCGGCCAGTGAGTAGTTACCACTCAACCGCAGGGGGTTCAAATGGAGATCGCGGTGATTGCGGTGGACACGGAGGTACCAGTCAAGATGGCTACTGCGGTACTGCCATCGGTCACCATGAAGACCACAGTAGCACGGTAACAACGAGGAGAAGACCATGATGGTTAAGACCACCATACCGTCGGGGAGAGAGACAAAGACCATGGTAAGGTGGTGGGATAAAATTCAAATACTGCGCAACTACGAATAGGTAAAATGTAGATCGCGGTAAGGCGGTAAATAGTGGAGATAGCCGCGAGGAACCTTCACCGCCATACCGCCAGGAGCATAAATGAAACCCGCGTTTGAGCGGTAAACATAAAGCAGTTGCGTAACAATGAATATAAAGTGAAATGTAAAGGGCGGTAAAGATAGAGTGAAATGAAGGCGGGAAAAATATAAAAGCAAAATCAAATGTTGGACTATAGTTTAATACATTTAATTTGCCGATAAGGCAATGCAATTAAATGTTTTAATTTCTGCCATGGAATGTAAACAGTTATACTAGAACAAATGAAGGGTCACGACCCTTGGATTTCATGGTATAAATATTTTGTAAATTCTGTTAACAGGGGGGAGATTTTTTTTCGAAAAAATAGTAACAAAACTGGGATGTAAATGATGAACAGTCCTTCTTGAAACAGGGTGTAATGGAGAAAATATATATACATTGGTGAAATCTTTTTTGAGTTCGGTTGTTGGGATGTTATGATTTTTTGAATTTCCTATCTGGTTGTTTCCAATTGGAAATTTTTAAATCATTTAAATCAAGATAACAAGTACACTTCTGATTTATCATAGTGCATTTTTTCACTTTGTGTGATTTATTTAATAGGTGTTTGCAAATCAAAACTAAATTATTTTAGATAAGTCATAGTGATTTTAGGATTTTTGTTGGATGATTAAAGAAGAACCTGGTAGGAAAACCTTCAAGCATAATTTATGCAAGCCATAAATTGGGTGAAATAATATGTTGGTCATAGAATTTCATACTTTAAATATGCCTAACAACTTGAATTAAGTTGGAGAGGGAAACACCTTGAATCCTTGTTATTTTTTACTCCATTGCACAACATATAGAGGGCACTGATCTGCCATATCCCAGAGGGTAGAATTCATAGCAAGTTATATATTCAAATCTTTCCTTTTGTGAAGTAGGTGTTGTTGCAGTCATTTTGTCTATCTACTCCTAATTGCCATTTGTGGGTAGATTGTTTAGCAGGAAATACATTTTAAATCTGTATTTTTCACATAGGTTCACCCACCTAGGTCTAGCAGAACCTAAAGAGCAGAAGGTTCAATTGTGTAATTGGCCTTATACGTTGTCCAAGAATGTTGTAAGGGCTTGGCAAACTCTTATGGTTGAAACCTGCATTTTTGAGAACCAACAGTAGGTATGCAAGTGAACATCAACAAAATCAAGGTCATGATATTTACATTGAAAAGAACTAGGAAGCAAATAAATTTTGAGTTTGAGGGAAACTCTTTGTAGGTGGTAAATGAATACAAGTTTTTGGGTCTCGATTTTTCTCAACACTCTCAGTTAGGAGACTTGTAGGACAAAAAGAATTCAAGGGGGTTGGAAAAATCTTTACTTGCTTCAAAATAGATGTAGATTAGCTAAGTTACGGGATTAGAAAACAAAGAAGAAAATTGGGTTGCTTGTTACACATGTGGTCTTATATGGTTGTGAAGTTTGGGGCTGCAGTACACCAAATTTAAAATGGAGATAAACAAAAAGATTACAAAGCACCTAATCACAAGCAATTTCAAAATAAAAAGTATAGTCCCATATGAAATTGTTCTAGCTGAAGTTGGTGTCTTTCCAATAGAAATGACAATATTATTTCGTTTATTAGGCTATTTGAAGAGAATTGAGAATATGGGGGAACATTGATGGCCCAAAATTGTGGTGGAAGAAAAATTAACTAGAAGGAAGAGCATGTAGATGAAGAAAAATGTCAAGCATGGATGAGAAAATGGGGCATCAACATGCAAGAGTCTCCAAACACAAATGTAGAAATTAAAAGGTATGTAAAAGAGAAAGTCAAGAATATCACGTGGTTGAAGCAACTTGGTCAAAAAAGAGAACACTATGTTTTGCATTTTAACCCCACTTGTGATCACAAGCAAAAATACTACATGGGAGCAAATATAAAGTGGAAAGCTAAAATACTAATAGCCCAGTTAAAAACTAGCTCACATCGTTTGAGATGTGAAACAGGGAGATGGAAAATACCTAAAGAGGTGTGGGCAGATAGGATTTGTTGTTTCTGCTCTTCAGGTTTAGTGGAGATAGAGTGTCACTACATTATGTAGTGTAAGGCTTACGAGGACATCCAATACAATTACTCAGATTTGCTAAAAGTCAAATCGTTAGCAAAGGAGAATATTGCTAAAATGATAGATTACCTGATCAAAATACACAATAGAAGGAACACAATCGGCAAAGAATTAGAAAACAACAAGAAGTAATAGGTGGGGTTGATGGTTGTTTTGTTGTTTGGCAGAGGTGGTTTCAATTTCATTTTATGGGTCCCATAGACTGACTGGTCTCATAAATGTAATTAAAAACATACATTCATTCATTCATCCCTCCAATAAAACTTATGTAAAAATAAATATTACTTTCACAACAAAAATACTCATACCATAATTGAAAACTAATTCATACTACATTTTATATAAAAGAATATTTTTAAACAACTAGACTAATTAAATAAAAAATATATATTTTAAAGTGCACAGCTTATAAAACATTCATAATACCAATTACTATTTTTAAACAACTAAACTAATTAAATAAAAAATATATATTTTAAAGTGCACAGCTTATAAAACATTCATAATACCAATTACTTTAGTAAAGTACGTACTCCTTACCAAAAGAATAAACGACTCATGTATAAACAACAAAAAAATAGAACACTATAAAAAGACAAATTGACCTCTTGAACATGAAAAATATTCTATTTTATTCGAAATAGAGAACTAATTACCACATTTATTTGTGCTTTGGGGTTGATTTTGCGAAAAGGACACAGTTTGAAGTCACGTGTATGGCTACATAACCCTATTAAGTCATAACCCCATAAAGTTGCAGCACGTGGGCGAGGAACATGGCGGGTACATGACCATTATTGTTTATGCAGCCATCAGACTGCACATGCCCGGGCCCGATGCTTTTTTCATGTTCGTTGATTTGCTTATCAAATCCAATTCAGATCCAATTGTTTTGAAATAATAGTGTTTTGCCGGTACATCCATTATTGGTATTCGTACCATTGTCCTGACAAAAACTCGTGGGAAGTGCGAAATACTTATCGCGACCACATGTTTTTACAGCCGTCTATCGATAATCATACATTTCGCAACAAAGTTTGAAACTCATAAATTTTTTAATAACAAATTAATTAACTCTACGATTAAGGGAGAAAAGGGAAATATAGAATGGGCCACGGAGAGACAAAATAAATGGAGACACGTCACAATTTCATTTCAATCCAAGCACCGAGATTAATTGTTATATAACAAGAATGAATGCGTTCGGTGAGTTCTCTGTCATAGGCGCCAGAGCTTATCACATTCCGAGTCGACGCCTTATTTTTATTTGGTATTCCGTGCGCGGCACTTTCAGTCTATTAAAGGGACAAAAACTGTCAACAGAAAGTTGAAATTCTGAAGTTGGTGTTGCTACTGCACTTATCTCATGGAGCGATGTATTAATCGTCCCCCTTTACAAAACTCAGCCAGGGTCGTTGGGTCATACGCAATTTCCAACCAGATTGTTAAGGTCAGAGATTTTTCCGTTTCTTTGGGGCCGGCTTTGGACAAGGTTAGATTACAGCACAATCATTTGAGACTTGGTTGCGGATTCAACCAAAAGAGAAAAGCAAATGAATATTTCAGCCTTAGTTTCCGGCAAGTGAGATGTACTTCTGACGCCCAACAAATAGCTGAAGTAGGAGATTCGACCTCAAGACCAGAACCGTCTGTTTTGGATAGCAGCTATACGGAGAACGGACTAGAGCTCGTCAAGTCTTTTGAAGGCGCAGACAAAGAAATTCTTCAGGTATCATTGATAAGAGATCCCGTTTCAGATGAATTAAAAGGTCCTGGTTGGCTTGAGTCTGGACCTTCACCAAATGACAATGTACATAGTTCCAAGCTTTCAGAGAAAATGGAAAATGGGAATAAGAATGGGGCAGGGACATACCACTCCGCTGTTGGAGAATGTGTCCAAATTGGAAAACACATGGAGATGGAACGGGAAACTCCAAATAATGAACGCTTTCCAGGATCAAATAGGTCAGAGGAAGGAGAAGTTGAAGTTAAGGGTATTTGGCAGCAAATGAAAGATATCATAATGTTTGCGGGACCGGCTCTTGGGATTTGGTTGTCTAATCCTAGTATGAGCCTCATTGATACTGCTGTTGTAGGCAGCTGTAGCTCTATGGAACTTGCTGCTCTTGGTACTTTACTTAAGACCATACTTAGAGAGAGATGGGGAGAGAAATGCTTTGTGAATTTTGAATTTTTCTGTAATTCATTGCTCTTCGCTTTAATGTGTTATCCACATGTTTCAGCATTTCTTTGTTTTTTGATTGGATGTGTTTGCATGATTGAATGGCATAAGCTTTTCGAGTGTTGTTACCAATACTATTGGTGTCAACCCCACAAAAAGCTGCGTGGTAATAAAAGCAGAGGCTCTACTGGTTACAGTTAAACCATCCTCAAAATCTTCTTGTTCATTTTTATTTATTTTATGTTTCTGCAGTAATCATTATTTCATATCATTTTGTGGGTATCAAACTCTGAATTTAGTGAAGTCAATCTCTGTGATGGTCAGAAGGTCGTTGAACTAGGGTAATGAGGCATCATCTAGTGTCAATTGTGGCCGCAGTCTCTTAAACCTACGGACCAGGACTTCCGCGAGATTACTCGACTTAGTAAAAATACTCAAGCGCGGTTAACCATGGAGTCTTAAATTTTTTTAAATCAATTAAGTCTATTGTTTAGCATTTATCAGCAAGATTCCTATTTTATTTTGTTTATTTAGGACATTATGCTTATTTTTATGTAAAGATTGACTGGGGATTCTATGGACCAATCTCCAAAATGGCTTTTTTTGGTTTCACAATTTTGAATGTATTCGGGCTTAATCCTGTCTGCTCTAAAAATTGGAGGATATATTTTTTTTTCTGTTCTATAATATCACCTTTGACATGTTATTCAACCACACATAGCACATTCAATTACGAGGCTTGATACTTGTCTTCTGTAGTAGGTTTTGGCTACATCTGGAGCTATGCACAGATGTCTAGGCAAAATGAACACGTGTATAATGTCTTATGCTTTAATCCTCATTCTGCGATTTTACCAAAATATATCATGCTGAAGTTTGTGTACTTTGGACAACTGTTTTTTCAGGACCAGGCACAGTTATGTGCGATCAGTTAGGTTATATCTTCATGTTTTTGTCCATTGCGACATCAAACTTAATTGCATCATCTCTTGCAATAAAAGTAAGTTTTTTATTATTCAAAGTTTCTTCATTTTGATCTCTTTATATGAATAATCAGCTTGGACCTGTGAGCTCATATCATTATGTAATGTGTAAATTGTTGAAGAAAAAAATTATGTAGGTGGGTAAAAAGGAGGAAGTCCTCTCCAAGTGATTCTCCGGATTTTGGGCACATAGTTAGTATATGTTAGGACGCAGACTTTTGACATCCGTCGAGGAAAAAAGGGTTTGAAAGTATGATGGTATGGGAAAGACATGTCTAAGACTAAGCATCTTAGTTTAGTTCAACATAATTTAGTTTGAGTTTCTAATCTTGCTTTTTATTCTTCTTCTACAGGTAACAAGATATTTTAAGATCAACGTACTTTTTTGTATGCTCAAAGTTGGAATCTTGCCTTAAATTTTCTCAATATTTTGGCTTCCTTCTTCTTCTGCTATGGTATGATTCATGTGATGTGTTAAAATCGTTGCTATTTCCATCTGTTAAATCTTGACACAGCTACTCTATTTTTGAAAAGCCGAACAGAAAAATTTGTGTTCCATTTACCGCTACATATTAGAATCTGGTGTTTTGAAGTGCTTCCTAATTGATGCCATTAAATTATATTGCTGATATACCAAGTCTCCCACTGGCACAGACAATGCAAACTGAAACAGAGGCTCTCTACGGAAAGTGTTTCTGTAAGTCTACTGTGAACTGTCCCTGATACGGATCAAAACAAGATGTATAAAGCACTTGTACTGCCTTTGTCTTAGAATAAATGAATTCTTTTGTGGCATATGTCCTTATCCTAGAAAAAGGAAAAAGAGACGTATAGGGCAGTTGTACAAGGTGCCTATTAATGTGACTCTTATAAAATTTCCCAACAATTTGTGGAAAATGACAAGATTATGCATATGTCGGACACCCCGCTGAAACAGCAAGCTGTGTGCTACCCCCAATTTTAATCATGAAAATTTTAAAAATTTCCCCTTCTCCGATAGCAGTTAAGCCTGTGGTGGTTGTGCAGATGTGTTTTCTTGGTGCCTGTTGATCAAATGTGAATATAGGCTGAGTATTTTCAGCAACACCGCTTTTACAGTTGGATCCTAAAAAAGCTGCAACTTATGTTTTCTTCTAAAGCAACTATGATCTATTCGAGTTGGAGAAATTGTCTTGGCAAATGAAGACAGGAGGGTATTTCCAGATTCAAGACATTTACTTCACGTTGTGGTAGCATAAACAAGGCATGTGAACTATGGATTATAGATAACCAAGGTGTAGAGTAAGTGTATGAGACTGCATTGTTTGCTGCTGAAAATCCACTTTTGTGTGTACCCGGAGGTGTTGGTAAGACTAATGTGGCAATGTTAGCCATACGTCAACATATTTCTCTCCATGGGAATTTTGATGGTTCCATTGATTTGAATAAGTTAAAGATTGTTTTGCACTCAAATCCTTTAGTGGTAGAGTTGGTTGATAACTTGTCTCACTGGTTTTAGTCTTATGGGATTTCTATTAAGGAACCTTCAGGAACAGATAACTATCATCACTCTTGAAAAATGGGATATTATTGCTTGAAAGTCTGCGGATAGGGCATTACAAATCGAGGATCTCATGGAGAGAAGTTTCACATTGAAAACCTTACTGTTACTCTTCGTTCTGATGGGCACTTCCATTGTAATTGAGGATGGCATACTGACACTGCAATTCCAATGATATCCGCAGTGAATGGTCTGTTTATAGATGAAGTGGTCATCACATCATTCATATTTCTGGTGATCTTGTTCAATATACAAAGGTTTGGTACTTTGGGAGTGAGGATTGACTACAACTAAGAAACTTATTTCAGAGAAAGGGAACAAGAGTAGTAGGGTTGATAACAAGGAAATTATAATGATCTATTAGTTCTAAAGACTTGTGAAATAGGATCAGAACCTGAAGAGATTTTAGCCAATCATAAAACAGTACTTTCTCATGACAACAATCTGAAAGGCAATTCAAGGCAAGGAAATATTAGGAACATGACCAACAAATAAAACAGATGATGATACCAACTGAATGCAGCCACATTGTTTACGGTCCACAGAATATTCAGCTCAACATAATTGCTTAGATGCACAGTGGCCTGCAGAAAATAATATTATAGTTGAGATTAACCGCAGTGAGAATGAATGTGTTAACAATACATCAGATAATACACGGCAACATTACCTTGATGAAAGATAGTGGAGAATATAGACTATAAGGAGATGTGCCAGGGAGGAATTTGAGAACGACACTATGAAAACAAAGTACGCTGTTAGCAATGTAGGTGTGGACAACCACAAATGAGTTCATAATGTTAAGGAAGAAGGGTCTGTTTGAAAATGTGGATTGCAGGAAAATAATTTTCCCTGATAAAGTCCTTCCACCCATAATGGTGGGGACCTCCCAGTAGTTTATAGCATGAAAGCTAATTTAGTTGCCTTAAAACACGACCTAATTGATTCACAGCTAAATTCTTCTAAACACAGCTCACATGATCCACAAGAAGCTGAAGCAAGTAGAAATTTTCAAGTGAGGGGTAAAATTATAATTTGTAACTCATGTGGATAAGATCCATCTTTAATATATGGAGAATGGTATGCTGAGTGCTGTGGTTTGCATTCACGTTATTGCAAATGCTCATAGGAGCATAATGGTCTTCAGAAGTTTTGAAAAAGATGACACAAGAGATAAATTTGAGGGGCTGTTGGTTGCCATAGGGATAGCGAAGATCTTTTGTGTGTGCAGAATGTAAGCGATTTGGAACAACTCTTGGTTTTGGAGCAAAGAGATGCAAGAAAACTTCTCACTATCCTTGTGCAGACTGGCTTTCTATTAAGCTCTGTTGCCAGATGTGGAGGGGTTTAAATATCCAATTTCATGCTGTTGCCACATACATGTTGATGATTGCCATCTTACTGCAAAGGACTGGGAAGAGGCAGTGTTTGGTGATATCAGTCCTTTGGTTGTGCTCATCTAACAGAGAACTGAACTGGCATCCTCATTGAATGTTGAAGACACACCTGTAATCATTTTTATCCAAGATGGCAAGCTAGTGCATCGTCAAAAAGAAATTATATTATGGAGCTAACCAACCGAAATGTCTCTCTTTCAAGTACGGCTTCAAGTCTAGATGATGGGCAAACATCAGCAGGTGGAGAAGAAGCATTTAGTCGATACCTTGACATGCACGAGCTTTACAATGAATATGTTAATTTCAAGTTTGGTCAATTGATTGATTACTCTGCATTTCTCGAAGAGTTCCCAAAAACACACAATGTTGCCCGCAATCACAAGTTGACAAGACAATACAAGGAGTATTTAACACGTTTATTAGATTACATATCTTTTTCCAGTGAACATAACCCTTGCAAGATCTGGACAATTTATACAGAGACAAATTGATACTGCAGCTGATATAACAATCTCCTGTGTCCCAATGGATGACAGCCGCGCATTTGATTATAGATTTATGAAAATTGATGATAGAGGCCGAGTGCTTTCTTTTAGCTAGAAGCCCAAGGGAGCTGATTTGAGGGCAATGGAAGTTGATACAACAGTAGTGGGGTTATCTCCTCAGGAAACTAAGCTGAAGCCCTACATTGCTTTGATGGGCATATAAGTCTTTCAAACAAACATTCTTCTCAAGCTTCTCAGGTGGAGATACCCAACTGCAAATGATTTTGGTTTGGAGCTTATTCCTGCATGGAATTTAGTGTAGAGCATTCTGTAGTTGGAGTCCATTCACGATTAGAATATGGTGTGGAGTTGAAGGATACCATGATGATGGGTGCTGAATATTATGAAATTGAAGCTGAAATTGCACCTTCTTTAGCTGAAGGGAAAGTGCCTATTGGTGTTGGGGAGAACACAAAAATAAGGAATTGCATCATTGACAAAAATGCAAAGATTGGAAAGAATTCCATGATTGTGAACACTGATAATGTTGAAGATGAAAGGAGACCATCAGAAGGCTATTACATACGTTCTGCACTCCACCATCAAAGATGGCACTGTAATATAGAGGAGGTTCTAAAGTTAGGAATCAGTGGGCTTCTAGATAGGCATTGAGTAAAAATATGGGCAATTAGCAGACATGAGAATGTAGACTTCAAAGGAGAGATTAGATCCTGTAATGAACAGCATAGAAAATTATAGGAACCAGACAAGATTGGGTAATGGAAACAGTATCGGATACAGGAGCTGCCAGACTGAATAGGTGGGATTTGGGTCTTCAGGTGCTTGGGGCTTTGCCTTTGCCATGGCAGCAACGGTGTTCAGCATTGCATGAGCATCCACATCTTATATTGGAAACTCTCTTGATATGGAAACAGTTGCAGTCTGCTAAGCAGATCCTAAATGAGTTTCTTTCCTTGAGAGATAAACATTTAATTCTTACATTTGCTGCTAAGGCAATAGTTAGCACTTACCCTTCTAGTGAATGACGCTTATCAATGGCAAATGTAGCAAGTGAACCAAGCACTCGCACAAAAGCATCAACCAAGAGGATTTGAAAGGATAAATAATTAAGATAAAGTGCAAAAGTCTTTTCAAGATTGCAAGCATTTTTGAAGGATGGAAAATTAAAGAAAATTTCCATAATTTGAAAAGTCATTCATGACCATCCATATTTTGGTCATACCTTTAGGGGGAAACTCTTGGGATTCCATATCAAATGCTTAAAATTAGAATGTAATTGTTCATGTGAGAGGTGGATGATGTGGAGGCGGGAGTGAGCAAGCTAGTGAGCTTGTTAGTTCTTTTTATTGAATCAAAGAATTGAAGTGGGGAAGTCTATGTGCTGTCCATATTGATTCTGAATTATTGTCCCTGTGTGTGCAATAAATGTTTTCATATTTAGTCTTCTTGTGTCAGTTTATTTTTAGATTCAATTAGCAAATCAGTCTTAAAATATTGCATTAGTCTTTGAGCCAATTACTGTTTTGGAACTGAATTTGTGATTTATCGTTCATGTGTACCTAGATTTCCGAATTAATCATTTATGAATTTTTATTCAGTTATCTTTTTCAAAGTTATTGTATTCATTTGCAATCTTGCCTTTTCATACTTTCCGGTTAAAAGTACTTAAAAAATCTCAAACTCGATCATACGAGGGAGCTGCCCCTCTCAAATGCAGAGGAGAATCATTAATCTCATAATGATTTTTCCTTTTGTTGGTGAAATTTGTTGCTGCCCATTGGGCAAGTCAAATAATCTTCGCAGTGACAAAACTGTTTACCAACATTGTGTAATATCAACAATTGAATCTCAAAAAAAACACATTTTTGAGGACCAATCCTATTATTGCCTTAGCGGGAATTACCCGCAATTCACAAATCCTTGAGTTATAATCAGGTATCTTATAACAAGGATTGCTCTGTGACAATTATTTATCAAGATCTTGATTTTGATTGAAGAACAGTTTGGATTCCCAATACATATTGCTTCATTTGTTTATCTCTAATGAATTTTGTAAGTTCAGTAATGATGTAACCCCAGCGTTTAGACTCCTTTTTGGGGTTCAATATGTAAGCTAATATTATATGATCTTAAGAAAAAACTTGTGAAGGCTATGGAGGCTATTAGCCTATTTGGAAAGAAAAGATGTAGGACATGGAAAGTGGAATATCCCAAGCTAATTTCCCATCCATTTTTTTTACAATTTCATTACTTCATGTACACAAGCATTTCGTCAAATATCCCGCTGCTGTTCTGAGCTTGTATTCAATTTGTTTTCAATATGTTGATGTTGTCTTTGAGCAGACCATTCGTGTTATGGATTTTTCACAAGTTTCAGATATATAGCAATACTAATGTTTATCAAGTAACTTCAGAAATAACACTTTAAAGTGCTAACTTAGTCCATATTGTAAACTGTAAGTTTCATCAAATGTTTATCAAGTAACTTCAGAAATAACACTTCAAAATGCTAACTTAGTCCATATTGTAAACTGTCCTCTGTAGTAAATATTCTTCCAACCCATTACGATTTTATTCTCCACTAAACCACAACTCCCACAACTTCCCCTAGCATTGAGTTTGGGAAGGAGTGGCGCCTAAAGAATGTAGTAGTGGCTAAAGAGTGTAGTGGTGACAAGGAAAATCAGAAGCGACAATCTCTTGAATTTAAATCTTCAGCACCACCCCAAGTTTGGCCATGTCATAACCTTTAGGCTCCTAATTGCGGACTTCCTTAAGTGTCGACACTATGATGACAACTAGGCGGCAGCTTAATCTTCAATCTCCATCCCATGATAGCATTTAGACATCTCTTGCATCAATCCCTTTGATCACATAATCAGGCCAGTATTGGCTTCCTTTGTGTAGTCACTGCAGCTTGTAAAAGCGGCGCTCTCTAAAGTATTATTTTAATCTTCATGCGTACCTCTAGTTCATAATCTTTTGGCCATATGCCCCTTAGTAGATTATATCCAAGGTATGGACTTGGCCACTATTAATGGTACTGATTGATCTAATGCAAACAAAAATAATAATAATTTACTCAGACCCTCATGACTTCCATTTTCAATTTGTAAAACTCAGAAATTTGGCTTTGGAGAAGACGTCTCAAATTTCGTTAACTTCAATTGTAAATTCCAAGCAAGAAATCTGTATGATCTCTTCAGCAACTAGCTGGGGTAGAATCTTACACTACCGAAACCAGCATCTCTTAAGGCTTCGTCCAAGGGTTTTTTGTTCTCCACAATTCTCCAAATTTATCAAAGTAATCAAGCATAATAAAAAGTGAGCTTTCCAAAAGCACTTTTGTATCCATCTCCTAAAATGTTTTTTAAATTCCTGCACTACTAATATTTTATTTTAAACCCGGGAAATAAAGTGACTTATAAATCTTCATTAAATATCCTACTAAAGTTACTTTAGGAAACTTATTAAATTAATTAAATAATATTATTCATAAAATATTCTTGGTTGGATAATATTAAATAATTAAATTACAGATATTCCCTGATCCTTGACTTTAGCCTACAGGAATAAGATAGGCTAATTAGTCACTCCTGATTACTCCTCAGAAGGGGACATTACAAAAATTTATTCCGACATGAGGCTATATTTTTCACCATAGTCTTAAATGATTGTCCTATATTCCTTGAAATAGTGTCTCTTTTGTTGGTACCATCTTTAGATGATTTTTCCCCTCAAACTGTTCCTTTGATCACTATATAGTATATTCTTTTGTATGGTTATTCTTACTACGTCTCAACAAGCATGTTTGTTGTGAACATTGAAGATTATTGTAGGATGCTCAAGCAATAAGTTAAAATAGAATTTCAAAAGTTAAAAGATACAACACGAGTCAATATCCTTCATCGTCATTACAAATGGCTATTTTAATAGTAGTTAAGCTAGAATTAATAAGGGTGCTGCTCAATGGAGGCCGTTTTTTGATTTGTTCTGGTTATCTAATTTGTCAATTCCTCTGCTGCATTAAATCTTTTTCCAAAAAGCTCTTTAGAACTTGAAATATTTAATGAACAATGAGTGCGGTGTGGTTGCATGCATCTTCATTTGAATTTCTAGCAAAAAAACTCTTTTCAAGTTGGAATCTTTAATGACCGATGATTGCAGTGTGGTCACATACATCTTAGGTCATAATTTTGACACAAGCATTATGAACAAAACCTCCCAGATGTAAGTGAGAAATAGAAACATTTAGCCATCTTGTGGCTTGATATGCAAGGGAAGAAATGATCTTTTGAAAATTTATATAATAATCAATATGTATTGAATTCAGATAGATTATCATTGTTGTTACCAATAAATCTCTGTATATGAGTATATCTTCGTTTTGCATTTTAATTGTTCTTTATGCTTCTCATTGTCCAGAAACACTCTCAGTTCATAGTTTTAGTTCTGAGTCTGCGATAGTAACTAGACTTTTAGAAAAATACTTTTTGATTTAATCAAAATGAGGCTTGCGATCTATACGGGGTGAAAATTCATATATATTCTAACAAAGCATATATTTTTTTATGAAAGTTTTAGTGTCTCAGATTTGGATTCATATCCATAGATCCTCTCATCTATAGTTCAATTCCTTTGACGAGCCTAATAACCAATTGAAGATTATATACCATGATTTCTGCCAAATTAATGTGCTGATCTTAGTCCTTGTCATGTCCCCTTCTCAGTGACATCTCTCGGAGTATAGGATTGGCCTATCACATGACCCTCGTAGGCCGATAGACTGGATAGAGGGTCACTTCGGAGCTTGGCTCAGCTTCAGTTGGCAGAGTTTGATCAGTAGGCTTTCGTTTGGGCTCGATCGGAGACTTCTTGCAGAGTTGCTATTTTTAGCAGTTCCTGGCAGTCAGCGTGGGACCCCTGCTATTTTTAGCAGTATGGCTTTGGTAGCGTTCAGAATCACTTTAGTGTTCGTCAGCTTCAGACGGAACAGTCATCGGATGAGTAACGAGAGAAATATTAATATTTAATTGTATTAATTAAATATTAATTATTTAATGATTATAATATAAAGTTATAATATTAAATTATAACTTAAGTGATTCTTCTTGAGGGGTGCGCCATCATCAGAAGGGGCCAAAATTGATCATTAAATTATAATAAAATATTTTGGCTGAGACTATGGAAGAATTAAAAGAATTAAAAGTGAATATTTTATTAAAACCCTATTATTGAGGAAATCGCACTTTTGAGCATTATAGTGCATTTGCCTTGGGGTTTGGGTAGATGATGATTATTGAATTTGAGAATTGATCAACTTTGATCTGAGCAAGAAGCTTTAGGGTTTCAAGTTCGAATTCCTTGGGGAACGAGCCATCTCCATCGGAAGCAATTCAGAGGGTGTGAAATAACACTTGATTTATTGCCAGCAGAGGTTTCTTCATCCAGAGGAAATCATTGATCTTCAGAAATGTTCATATTCAAGGGTTTCAGAGAGTTTCATTCTTCCAGAAGACATCTAGCAATATAGGCGCACATAGTCTTTGCATCCAGAGACCCCTGAAGAGGCCGTACATTTATATTCATTGCAGCAATCTGTACTCAGGCCGTACCAGCAGTACCAGGCCGTACCATCTTAAATAAGGCGTATTTCTTCTTGTGAGTAAATCGCTTGCATTGAGGGCAGCTTATCATCTCCAGTTTGGGCGCACACTTGTCTGGCATCATTAGAGACCATCAGACAAGAGGAGAAACAAGTCTTCATCTCAGCCGTACCAGATTTCTGATCACCTACAGCTTGCTGTTTACCAGGTTTTTACCCCAATAAAAGCTTGTATTTTTTATTGCGTGCAATCAGATCTATGTTGTATTGAACCTATATGAGCAATAGATGAAACGGCTTCAATATATCTTGTAATTCTTATGCATGTTGGCCATTTAGTATTTTTTATAGAATTTATTATTCTTTCCAAGAAAAAATCGCATTCTTTCATTTCATGCAAAAAACTCAAAACGTCAAAAAAATCAAAAACCTTCCGAAAAACTTAAAAACAGTCAGATACAGAGATTTTGGGGAAACTAGGGTTTCTACAGTCCTTTGCATCTATACAATGCCTTTTCCATACAGAAATATCAAATATCCTTTCATAGACAAAATATGACTGCAGTTTTATGCTGTCTTGTACATGTAAATAAGAAACATATTAAGAAAACTGATAAACACTGTTCAGCACTAAATGAAATGGAGTTATGATCTATAGAATATGTTCTTATTTTACTTCAGTGTTGGTTCCATTGTGTGACTAGGGAAATCTCATCATATTTTGATTAATTATTCTTTTTATTCTCTTTTTGGTGTGCTTATTTACAGGACAGGACTAGTGCAGAGAAACATCTGTCTCGTTTGCTTCTTGTTGCCATGACTTGTGGAATTGGAATGTTTCTCTTCATAAAATTATGTGGGACATCAATGCTAAAAGGTATAACATCACAACTCTCATTTTTAAAAAAAGTTATGAAGTTCACCTCCCCTAGATTTGACATGCCTTCAAATTTACTGAAAGCATACTTACCCACAGATTCATACCTTGATCCTTAATACTCATCTCCAGTCTAGGAAACATGTTCCTCTCTGAAAGAGGAGTGCAGGATGATTCCAGGCAACAAGAAACCTAAGCTGCTGTCTCTAGATGTCTTGTAAAATGTCATATAATATTTTTTTTTCTTCTTTTGTGTATAATTCTTCAAAGAGAATAAAAAAGAAAATAAGTAGGCATGTATGTTACTTGAAAATGTACAGGCATATTGTTTAGAAGAGAATTTGACCATCCAAATCCAAAGTTCTACTAGAAAGAGGATAAATTAATAAGACAAATTATGATGTTTGCGTACAAATATTTTATCAATTGATGGAAGCACAAAAGAGTTGTACTACTAAACTATAACACAATACAGGACAAGGAATTCTCTATAGTTATCAGCTTTTGCAATAAGGAATTCATTAATATCCATTTATTGTCAAGACACCAATATTATCCATATAGTGTTAACCATAAAGCTTAAGTAGGACTGTCCCATCTAGTGAAGTTTGGGGGAAAATACTAAATAATTATTCTAACAGTGTCAAAAATATAATCTTGAAAACTATGGCTTAGAATTATGTCTCCAGGAACCTTATGGATTCAAGGATTTTTTATTTTATCTTCTCGGAGAGTTGTTTTTTGAGGTCTCTTGACTAATTCATGTATGAATTTATCTGATTTATAAATTATTTCAAAACTTCCAAATTACTATTTCTGATTTCTATATTTTAGCCCTGTCGTTTTTTTCTTTCAGACTGGGAACATTTCCCATCTCTAAGTGACTGTGACTGGAAGTTATCTTGATAAAAAAAATTATGTTCTTGATACATGTTAACAATAGTTTGTGTTTGTTTTTTCAGCCTTTGTTGGGGTAAAAAATTATGCTTTGGTTCCTGCAGCAAGATCCTATGTTGAGGTATGTATTAAGTTCTTTTTACTCTGTGAAAAATTGTTGGTTTTAGAGTTTACGTTGAAACAATAAGCTCACCGCTATTAGAAACTAAATTAAGAAAGCATAAAAAAATATTGTTTGCTTGAATATGTTTAATATCTACATGATTGCATATTCCTGTGATATTCATGATGAAGTCAAAAAATTGCAATATTATTTCCTCTAAGAAGCACATCATTAGGCAAAGGTGTTATGATTATCAATAAAAATCCTACAGAAGCACATATTCTTGACACTGCTAAATGATCATTTGTACCTTAAAATCAAGTAGCACTCTTTGTGATTCCAAATACTTTGCAATACTCGACAACACATTTGAACCTTCTTCCATTAAGCAAGGCCAGGGCACATGCTTCTGGGACAGATCACTGGGTCCCACATATTTAACTCAAACTTTTCCTTTTATCAAAGTCCCTTTGACAATCCAAATAGAATGGCCATCCTTGGAAAAGCTAAACAAGACGTGATGAAATATGCAGAGCAATGCTACCCTTTGAGAAAACCAATGGAGTATGGAGACATGTAAGTCAGGCCCATCACAAACAAGCAAGAAACAAGTATTTTGTAATGTGCCCTTTTCATTGAGTCATTACATGTTGGACCCACAAGCCTATTTCTATGCTTCTTGATAGGTTAGGGGTGATTGCTAGAGAAGCATATACTAGTGATGATTGGTTCTATTCATTTGTCCCTAGTATTTTTATGATTTTTGCACCATTTCTTATATTTTAGGGGCATTTCCTAAACTTAGGAGGTTGGTTGGATGTGGGACCCTCATCATTAGTCTCCTCATGGGGGATTTGATGAGCACACAGTTATATTGATAGCAAGGGGGTGACTCAGTATAACACAATCTTTTACTTTTAAAAACTTAGTAAATCACAACAATAACACACATGCAAGATCTAGCAATTAAGAACACACAATTTATGTCAAAACCCTTGTAGGAGAAAACCATGGCAAAATATTGCTTATATATATTGATCTTCTTTGTAGGCACCGACCTACTTTTACAAATCTTCTTTTGTAGGCACCAATCCACCGGAGACACCAATCCCCACAACTGAGCACCTACTCAACAAGAGACACCAATCTCTTCTAATGAGAGGCACCAACCTCTTGATCTCCTTGGTTATGAGGCACCAACCTCCAAATTAACAATATGATAATCATTTGAAATTCCTTTCTAGATCTGTTTTAATTCACCTTCATAAATCTGCTCACTACTTCAAAAATCTGCCTTTTATCTTCCTTACCTCTGCCTATAAATCTGCATCAAATACTCCTTCACCTCTGCACTAAAGACTGCATATATCCAGTTCTTCATATAAATCTGCTCTTGTTCTTCAAATAAACTTGCACACATTTCTCATATAGATCTGCATATGTTCTTCAATATGAATCAAAAATATTCATCATACTTTCTGCCCTTTTGGTCTGCTTTAAATCTGCTATAAGTCCTCTTGCAAGTCTGCAATAATTCTGCTCTAAATCCTCTTGCAACTCTTCAATAATTCTGCTATAAATCCTCTTAGATCTGCTTCTAATTTGCTTTCAGATCTGCTCTTAGACGAATGATATTCAATTAATTACTTGCTTTCAAAATGGACTTCTCAAACTCTTCATATACTTTTATCAAGGGGGGCGACTTCAAGAAGCAACATGCCATTTGCTAATGGATGCAGCTCCTCATTTATATGCACCCCTTCACTTTTGTCTTGGGCTCTCCATTAGGGGTCGGACCCTATATAAAATATATTTATTTTATTTTATTTTTTATTTTAAAATTTGAATCCTCAAAATGGGGCGCCACAACCAAGAGGTTGGCCAGTTCAAAAAAAAATAAAAATTACACTTTATTTAAACTCTAAATGGAGGCGACTTCTCATGGGGTCAGCCTCATGAAATAATTTAGTTCCAATTTATTTAAATTCCTTCCACAATCAATGCCCATTCAAGGGTGGGGATTCCTTTAATGGTCGGCCATACACTCATACATATTCATCTTTCATAGTCGACTATCTTCAACTTTTCCTGCATATCTGTTAAGGTAAAGTCTTCAATATGAAACTATCCTTTGACATCCATGACAAGATCTAACACGCGCTTTGACATCAATGATAACAAACCTTGCCAACAATCTTTGACATCAATGACAATATTTCCAATAGGATTTACTCTAAGGAGACCTCTTTATTTTTGACATTGTTCATGCCTGCAAATTTTTCTGAGTGTACACGTTCATTATAAGTGCCTTAAGGAAAAATTGTTCCTATTTCATAGGGGCTTTTGGATGGCTATGGAGATAGGGCCGTGTCATATAGCTTATCCTTAGATGTAGGCATGAGCCAGCTATTTATAATGCTTTATCTGTAGTCTTTTTGGCGAATGGTTGTCAAGTTATAGTTGATTTACAGATAAGAGGTCAAGGTTTATTGGTTGCTTGGGCAATTTAATGTTATGAAACTCACACCATGTTATGTGGCATTTGATTCATATTGAAAAAAATAATCTTTATTAGTCAACAATAAGGCTAGGTGCTTCAGGTTTGGAGTATGCTAATGAATAAGTAGAGGCCAACCAAACATTGAGGGATTTATTCTATGCTACGCTTATTACACATTTTCAGATCTGGAGAGGGCAGCTACATAAAGAAACACCCATCTACCAATTCAGGGATGAAAACCCATGGATCTAAAGATGCAATGACAAAACCCCTTTGATTTCTTGCGGGCAATCTCATCCAGGGTTGCAATTGTGCTGAAAGCATTATTGTTTTGTTGGCAAAGTGATTTGTGGAGTGGAGTGACATCATACAACAGCATTTTCATTTTATTGGCAAGGTGGTATGTGGAGTGGACAGATTTGGGGAAAGATCTTCTACTAGGGTAGTTGCATGTTGTCATAGGTTGCTTGTATGTGATTGCTTGCTATCACTAAAATCCTGAATAAGGTTGCATGTGGTTCTAGAGATTTGGATGTCATCACAGAAAGCTTGCATTGTTCTTTTCTTCTTGGCATTATTCTGATTTTTAAAATATAAAAAAATTCGATAGGGGTCATCATTCTGATTTTTAAAATATAAAAAAATTCGATAGGGGTCATCACAACAGTATCATAGTTAACTTCTTGCTAGCTTGTGAATCATGGAAGAAAAAGGAAAACCTTGACAAAAAGAGGAAAAGGTGGATCTTTCTCAAGATAACTAGATGGGAATTCAAAGGAAAAAAGATTGGATGACAGAGCTATTGAAAAAAGTGCTACAGCTTCAGAATAACATACAAAATCCAGATCCTACTAGATCATTACATAGAGAGGGAAGCTCAGGTTCACATAATTGACTAGTAGTTAGTCAAACGGGTCCCATTCAAAAACCCGTTAGGCCATGTTTTTACATCATTCTATCTCATCGCATGTGATGCTGACACTTGTCATGATCTAATCCCTTTATCATTTTAGGTTGCTCCTATAAAGCACTCAACCCTCATTGTATTATCATAACCTCTTGAGAAGTCTTGATCTCCTTGAAGATTCTTCAGGTTCATTTTGTAGCTTTTTCTTGTTGGTGATATAGCATATTATTGTTTGCAGATCTCTTGCGTGGAAGGTTTTTTTTTTCATTGTTTTATCCTACATCTTGTGTTTATTCACAATTCTAATAGATACAATACCAAACAAGGTAAGCACAAGAATGTACGAGCCTACAATCGTAGACTCAAGGAATTGTTGGTCAAATTGGAAATCCAGCTGACTGACGGGCTGAAGAAGACGTGGTTCATTGAAGGGCTGATCCCTTCACTAAGGAAGAAGATGAAGGTCGTACCTTTGTCATCGTATACCGATGGCTACAATTGGGCAATGGACATAGAAAGTGAAGACACGAAATTTTCTCAAGGAAAGATGAAGATGGATGTTGATGAGAGCACAAACGACAACAATGACGGTGAATCAAAGACCGCCCAAGCCTTGAGAAAGGACATGATGAGGATGATGAAAGAGTTGAAGGCCAAGGAGAATACAAGAAGAAACAAGGAATTGTGGTGCACCTATTGCAAAGGAAAGGGTCATACAAAGGAAAATTGTTTGAAAAAACTATTCTGCGATATCTATCAAGTAATGGGACATTCCATCAAGGAATGCCCATACAATCTGAAAACAAAAAGCACACAAGTGCTCTTCACCCAAGGAGAACAGTCAACTCCTTCGACCACATCACCAAAACCACAAAAATACTAATACTAATGCATCTCTAGGCGGATACAAGAACAAAAGAGGAAATAACAATTGGTCCAACAACAATGGAGAATGCAGTACGATGCGAAGGGGCGACCAATGATCTAGTGCAAAAAGTGTAATGAGTGGGGTCACTTTGCTTGAGAATGCCAAAGTAACCAAGAAAAAACGAGGATGCTTTGTAAATGGTGTGGACTAGGTGACCATGAGGACACCAACTGCCCAAAATAAAAAGGCATCAATATGTTGGATGTGGAGGAATACAATAAGGAGTACTAGGCACTAGCAATCATCAGAGCACAAATGGAGAAAGCAATGTACTTAGATCCTCGTACAAAAAAATAATGAAAGAGGGAAGCCAAAGCCGAAGTAGAACAGGTGATGGCCAAAGAACAAAGAACCTCCTAGTAAACCACAAATACCTCATTGTGGTCGAAGTTTGAAAAGAACATCGTATGATAGGTACTGCAGACCACTGTACTAATTAAAGTGATAGACCTTCTCTAGACTATGCCACAATTAGGAATGGTGACCATGAGCATAGTCGGTGACAAGCAATGTTAGCAACAGGAAGGCCGAAGAAAAGTGATGGTATCAGAATCGCCACTCGAAGGTGAACAAGTCATCGACCCAATGTTGTTGGAGGTAAACATTGGGAAGAGGCCGATGGTCGTATAAATGGAGAACGAAGGGAAGATTCTAACAAACACAATTGTCGATGGAGGATCTAGAGTCAACGTACTACTTGAAGACACATGGAAGTATCTTTGGAAATCAATGCTTTAGCCACCAACATTCCAATTGGTGGGTGTTGACCAACATGGCATCAAGCCGTTGGGAACACTAATGGTGTAGAAGGTGACGATCGAGACCCAACCATTCTTGATGAATTTTGTGGTCATTCCATTGCAAAAAAAGACATACGATGCACTACTCGGAAGAGGGTGGCTGATTGCAGCCAAGGTAGACCACAATTGGAAAAGAAATATACTTTCTATAGAGAACAATGAAAGGAAGTACATGATCGACTTGAGAAATTGAGTAGCTAGTGAAGAACTAGCATCATTAGACTCGGAGTTGGAAGGAGATCAGGAATGGATGAAGAAAGAGGAGTCATGGAACGAACGACGGTGTCTTGGACCTCCAACAATGCTTGGAGGACGAGATGAGTTCACTCAATGGACTCTTCCACTAGTAGATGAAGGATTACAAAGTATTCCAGCAAGACTGCAATATGCTACAAATCAAAGAAATTGAAGGGGAAGAAGAAGACCGAGCATCGACGAGCCAAGCATTTCCTCCAAAATACAGAGAATACAAACAAGGGGTGGCCAGGGTAGACGAAACACAAAATTTTGAAAGGGATAAGATGATCAAGTATGAAGAATTGAACATAAAGAAGGTAAATCTGGGAGAAGAGGATAATCCTAGAATGATTATGGTTGGAGATGACTGGAATCCAGTATTGAAGGCGACAATATTTAAAATCTTCGTAGAATACAAAGATGCCTTTACATGGAGCTACAAAGACTTGAAGGGCATACCTCTAGAATTATGTGTACACATAATCCCTTTGGTACCTAGAGCACAACCCGTACAACAGAGACCCTATCATATGAATAAAAACTATGTGGCAAAGGTACAAGAGGAGATTGAAAAGATGCTAGAAGCAAGAATCATCTTCAAAGTTGAAGTCAACGACTAAGTGTCACCAATTGTCATATCATTAAAGAAATAATTTGAATAGATTCGAATATGTGTGGACTTCTAAAGCTTGAACACTGTAACCATAAAGGACCCCTTCCCAATCCCATACTGGAAGAGGTTGTGGGCCGTGAAATCTACTCATTTATGGATGGGTTCTCGGGCTATAATCAGATAAGTATTGCTGAGGAAGATAAAATAAAGACGACGTTCATGGTTGAAGACAGAGTGTATGCATACAATCCGATGCCGTTCGATTTGTGCAATGCTCTAGTGACCTAGAGAATAATTTTACGCATATTCGACAAGATGTCCGTGGGGAGATTTAAGGCATTCTCGAATGACTGGTTGATTTACTGCGACAAAAAAACACATCTGAAGGCTCTTTGAGAATGCATGGAGCGATGTAGAGTGACATGATTGGCATTAAACCCGAAGAAGTGTTGGTTCATGGTGCCTCAAGGGAAATTGCTTGGGAACATAATTTGCAAGGTTGGATTGAAGACTAGCCCAAATAAAATAGGGGCAATCGTATAGATGGAACCGCCCTAAAACATTATAGGTGTGAACTGTGAAGTCATTTCTCATCCATGTGGGATACTACAGAAGATTCATAATTTTTTTTTCCTAGATCTCCTATCCACTTGATGTACTCACTAGGAAAGAACAAGCATTCGTATGGACAAACGCCCAGGAAAAATCTTTCAACGAGCTTAAGGTATAATTAATGTTGGTGTAATAACTAACACCTCTCGTGTGTAAGTTAAAACGAGCAACTGTGCACACTGTGTAATGAGTGCTCTTCAAATTAGGAGGGGAAGCTCCCACTTTTGCTGAAATGCGTGAAAAAGTAAAGTATTCTAAATCCTATCTTTTTTATCTCAGCTAGAAGAGGCACAAGGTTAAGAAAACCTAGAATGTTGCAGCTAAGGATTTTCTGGTTTTGCAGATCATTAACTACAACTAAACTATCTACTTTAAATCTATCCAGTTTCCTCAAGTAAACAGAGCATGAGGAAATGGAACAGGAATGTGATTACACGATAAACTTCAGGTAAGATTCACAATGTGAAGGAAAGGTGGCACAACTATTTGCTTGGCTGGGAAGAAGTTTATTAGAACAAACAAATATACGATAAACTAAGCACAGATTCACAACATGAAGGCAAGGTGGCACAACTATTTTCTTTGCTAAATAAGTTTATTGACACACACATCACACGATAAGCTTAGGTACAAATTCTAAACTTGAAGGCAAGGTGGCACAACGATTTTCTCAATCTGAATAGGCTTATTTAAACACAAAACACAAGGTAAGCAATTGGGACAGTGTATTGCATAGGCGAGACACGCATACAACAACGATCAAACCAACAACCCCATTTAACTAAGATGAGCATTCATCATAACAACTGCATGAAACCCAAGTGGCATAACAATTCATCATCATAAAAAATACTCGTGAACAAATACAAAATAGGCAATATTACAGGCAAGGTAGGTGTAGCATATATTGCTCTCTCGTGCAAAAGTTAATTACAAATGAGTTGAAAGCTCTTATTTATAGACATCAAAGGTGTAGGCAACCCTAAAATCACCTTGAGTCAACTACAGTCTTGCAATGCATGCAAGATCTTATTGCTAAACCCTAATAATGAAAACTATATAGTTAACTGACAAGCTACCATCAGTTAACCGAAACATCTAATCTAAGTGGACAATGTGCAAGCATGCACGTCCTTATTGAAAGCAAGTTAACTGGAATACTACCATCAGTTAATGTAAATCCTAAAAAAGAAACTCCAAGTGAATGTTGATACTTCCAAGATAGACATGCGTGAGATGTGAAACAACGAGTTAACTTGGAAAGAAGCATCAAGGCAGCGGAATCTCTCGCCTCCGATTGCAATTGTTGTTGCGATTGTTGTTTTTTGTTGTTGTTGTTGTTGTTGTTGTCATTATTGTCACCCATTGCTCCTGGCTGAATTGCAGGTTCTTCTAACTTGGTTTCAGGTTCTTCTTCTTTGATGGCGATGACTTTAGGAGCTTCGTTGGACGACTCTCCAACTTGAATGGGATGTGGAATGAAAGGATCAGTGTTGATGTCTTCTTGAAAGAGAGGATTCCTCCTTCTTCTTGTATAGACTATGTGAGCCAGGATTGACTAATCCCAAGCAGGATTAGGCAATACAGGTCTTTCGGCTGCAATGTTGGCTTTCCTTTCTTCTTCGTCAAGTACTTTGGCAGCTTCTCTCCACTGAGCAGGGGTCTCCTTTTTCTCAAAGATGAAACTCCTTAAGCTGTTGATAATGTTCTCTTGCTCTCCTTTAATTATCTCAAGATTTGGCTGGATAATTGGTGGTATAAGATCAGGTTGTTGAACTGGAGTAGTAGGACGCCAGAGAGTCATACGTGTGTTGTAAAACACGATCTTTCTTTAAGTTCTATGCCTCGTGCCCCACGGTGGGTGCTAGAAAACTATTGGCGTTTCAAATCGCACCTTTGGAATGCGTTCTGGAAACGGACAGCTATGTGCAGTAAACTGCTCTTCGAATTAGGAGGGAAAGCTCCCTCTTTTGCTGAGTTGCATAAAGAAAGTAATCTAAACTTAATTACGCCTATCTTTTTGGTTCAGCTGCGATAACAAAAGGTTATAGAACACTAGATGTTGCGGCTGAAGTTTTCCCTTTAATGAAATTATACAACTACAACTTAACCTACGCTTGAAACGTTTCTACCCTCTCAAGTAAATGCAGAGCAAGAGAGTTTAGAAATGGACGAGTTTGATTTCTAACAAAGATAATTAAATAAACAATTCTTCAACATACGTTTTAAGGCAAGCTGAAAAAAGAGATCATAAAAGTATTACGGAAATACGAGACTTTTATTTCAGGAGCAACAAAGCAAGCTACAAGATTTTATTTACCCATACTTCTAACACAAAACAAATAGATGGAAATTTGAGATATTTATATCGAGGCAGACAAAGCACGCTTAGGATTTTATTCACTCAAGCTTCTGGAACAAAGGATTACAATTTCGGGACAGCAAGTTGTAGCAACACGCTTACAACATGTGATCAACCTGATTACAATCAACACAACACATGCACTAAACAAGTATTTGCAGCTAAGGAGGCATGCAAATTTGCTCTTTACACAAAGTGAATTGACACTAAATTGATAACAAACATGAAGGCATAAGCTCAACGATTTTGTTATCACAAGCACGGTTAACTAAAATGAGCAAACACTGCTCTTATTTATAACTAAGCAGAGGAGTAGGGAACCCTAAAATCTCCTTTCTTTTACAACTACTACTTGCCAACATGCAAGCTTTATTTCTAAATCTAGAAAAGATAAAACATCTAAACCCTAGAAAGCATTAAAAAACGGAAAGTGCCAACTCATGACGACTTGTTACAATGTTTTCTTTCTATCCTCAAAGAATGGATAAGATTTGAGACAAGAATAGAAAGAAAAATGCTGCTTTTCCAAGATTTCTTCGCCATCTGCAATTGATCTCAAGAAATCTTCGCTCTCATTGGCTGCTTTCTCGAACCTTGCTGACATCATGGAAATCATCATCATTCTCCCAACACTGCCTTCGCTGCCATGCAAAACATTTTGAAACTCTGTTTGGACTACGTCAAGCCCAATTTATGAACCATCCTCAAGGCAATATTGACAAGGAATTGCTGCAACTAAGTCTCTGATGAACCTAAGAGTATCAATGACTCTTTGTTTATACACTGCAAACTCCTCAGATATTCTGACATATGTATTTACCTTGAAAAGATGACTTTCTTTCCACTCCAAGATTTGTCTTTTATGTTCTCTCGCCATTGTAGAGCCACAAGCCATCTCTAAATCTGCAATTATTATTCCGTGCATTGGCTTGAACTCGGCTATCAGCTGCTCAAAATCCTGGATACCTTGACGTAAGTCATGAGCTTTGTATCTTAACTGGAAGACCTGTGTTAGAACTTCTTTTCCTCTGTTGATGATCTCTTCAATCCACTCTTGAGTTTGTTTTCCACAAATAACTAACTGCCTTAACTGTTGCTGATTAGCTGGTGTTTCTAAGACTTGAGGCAGAAACTGAGTTGTTTGTGAGGTGCCTTGGATAAGATTTGATATGTATAACCGGAGTTGACGATTTTCAGCCTTGAGTGTTGCCTTGTCTTCTCCATCCTTTTGCACTCTTTCTTGAATGTTTTCAGTTACCATTTTAAACAAACTCATATTAGCATGTTGGGTACTTTTACCAAGGTTTGCTTTGACCATTATGAAATCGTCAACATCCACCTCATCTCTGATTTTGTCTTCAAGAGGCGTAGCTGTCTCCATGACCATTTCACCCTCAAGATTCCTCTCAAAATGCATTTGTTTCTTGGCCTTCTTTTTGGGTGCTTCCTGATATATGCTGAGGTCATCATCGATCACCTGATACAAAGGCCTTATTCTTGTCCTTCCCAAGGAGCTCTCAAGCCAAGATGTGGTATCTCTACTAACATCCAAGGGAGGAATAATTGTAACATTGGCCTCTATCTCCTCGTCTTCCAAATCAATGTGAATTGGCAAAGACCTAGGAGATGGTAAAGGATCTTGTATCAAAGGCTCATCATGTTGTACTTCTTCTTGAAGTATGGGCTCTGGTGGAGGAACTTTTGTTTCAGCTGTAGGCTGCTCCGGTATAACAATTCCTGTATAGTCCAACCTCCTTTTAGCACTCTTTGCTGATCTACTGCCCTTTGTGACCTCTTGAGACTGAACTTTTTCTTTATTCTTTGTTTGCGCTCTTGAAGAAGAGGGAAGAGATGAATGTTTCTTTAGTGGCTCTGCTACTGGAATAGACTCCCTTCTCTTAAGGATTAAGAAAGTCTTACTGTACTCTACCACTTGTCTTGTCCTTTCTTCCACTGTACTACATTCTTTGTGAGCCCAGTTGACCCGTGGAAGAAGTTGTTGTTCAACCTTATTTCTAGTATAGGCTGGGAGAATTACATCCCCATCATCATCTGACAACCCTTCAATGTCTTTTGATAAGCAATCTTTCATCTGATGAAGGGTGAGCCTATTGTTACTTCGCCTTCACACCTCATACTCGTCTCTACAATTAGCCCAAAAGTCTTCAAGTGCGGGCACATGAGCATAATTCTGACCAAGTCGAGATGCATAGAAGCCATGGGGATCATATGATCGTCTCTCGCTAAAAGGCTTGAGACCAAATTTGTCTAACTCGTTACCCATTAGTTTAGCTTCTGCGGATGATCTACAAGTGTAAATGCCTAAAGCAAAAGGAAAGCTGAAAGCTGGTCTCTTCTTGTTACGCAGATGGGTGTGAACATTTGAAATATGCCCGAAGAATTCCATGCATACCACTTCATCTGATGGATACCTCGGTAACATAAGTGGAGCTCTTGAGTAACCGTACACCATTAGGTAAGTGAAGGTGCCAAACTGAATAAACCAATCAGCCCATTTTGATATTGCAGCCCTGGCAACGGATGAGATGCGAACATGTAGCTCGTTGTCTAGGTCTCGCACTGTGTAAATCAAGAATGCTTCGTTCACCCATTTGTAGTGATGTGATGCAGCAATGAATTCCAACTGAGTATAGTAGTTGTAGACATGTTGAACACTTAGTGAACCCTTCGTGTTTAACCCTCTGAATTTACTCTGATAGGCAACCAAGTAGACTAGGTAGGAGACCATGTGAAATGCGTGTCTATGAAATTACTCAGTTATCTGATGATGTAAGCAATCATTGATCTAGGCCAGTCATAGAACTCGGTCTTCTTCATTATATGAGGTATCACGTAGAACATCCAAGGGTGAGACCTTGTTGCATCCACTTGACCTGTAACTCGATTGAGTAGGGTTATTATGATGGCGAATTCATCCTTGAACTGTCCTCTTCCAACATTTTTTGGCAACGTAGAATGTTTCTCTTTCAGCCACCTGTGTGCAATCTTCTTGCTGTACTTATCTTGATGTTCTTCCCATATCCTTTCACATTCTTCTACGTTGATGGTAACACTCTCAGGCCATGGTGGAATGGAGAAGCATTTCTCAATTATGTCTGGCTTCAGGCTGCATATGATTCTCCCATCAACTGACTATATCTCCCTTATAGCTGGATTATAATGCTTGATGCAAGCAATTATGAATTCTAAGCTCTGTACTGAGAAAGGTATGGATGCTGCTGCAAGAAGACCTAAATGGCCAAGATGTCTGATGGTGGTGTTGCTTGCATCTTCTAAAGGATGTAAATTGAACACTGGCTTGATATGATGCAAGTCGGTCTCGGTTGTTTCAATGAAATCGTGGTATAGTACTGATTTGGTCTTGAACTCTGCAGGAGTGTATTCCATTCTGAAAGACTTGAAGATTGACAGTAAACACGCCTATGTTCAGACAAATTTTAGCAAACTTTCTAAATTTAGCTTGCTGATTTTTCTTTCTCCAACGGACGAAATTTTGAGATTTTTTCTGAGATATGGGTTTTGATTAGAATTCCCTTACAAGCCATCCCATATCATCCGTTTTTGAAAATATGAAGTGAAGACTGAAAAAGCAGCAAACCCTAATTTTCTCTAAAAAAAGCAGAAAAAGTTGGCACCTGGGTATTGTTCTTGAGCATAATCTGAATGGACCCAGATGATTAGATTTTGAAAACCCTGGCTTCTGATTGAAAAAGCAACAACTTCTAGTTCCTCTGAAAAAGTTGAGGTATGGGTTTTGTCCAGAAGAAGGTTTAGCATAGACCCAGAAGACTAGAAATGGATGAATATGAAGTTTTCCCTGACATGCAAAATAAAAGCAACTACTGCAACTTAGAGAAAATTCTTCAATAATTTGTCCAAAAGATGGAACAACAATGGATCAGCTTGCTGAAAATTAATAGTATTAGCCTTCTTCTTCACAAATTTGATGTTCTTGATGAGAAAATATGAAAAATGAGGCCTTTTGTGATTGCTGATCTGAAAATTTATGAGAAACCAGCAAGTTAGGGTTCTTGAATCTTGAAAAATATAGGTTTGAAGCTGCTACTCTGTTTCTCCTTGAAGGCACCTACAAGAAAATATGAAAAATAATGCATAGAGGTGTCCTTAAATAAGTTTTTGCTTTGAAAACAACTTCTCAAACCCTAATTTGAAGAAACCCTAAATTTAGCTCATGCCCTGAGCAAAGGCGTTTTTCTTCTCTTTGAAAATTTTGAAATTTCTCAAAAATAAACTAAGTCATGAGGAGTTGGGTGCCTTTTTTGAGGTATGCCATCCTTTTTCCCAAACTTAGCCACTTTTTCATCATTTTTATCTTCTGTTCATTTTCTGACCTTGTTTCAGCTCTATCTCTCGGCTTCTTGATTTGTCCGACAAACAAACTGAACATTCCATTGCGGAGCCTGGTCGAATCTGACAATATTGTTCTGGAGACATCATCTGCTAAAAACTTCAATTGTCCCTTCGAAATGTCAGGTGCCTATCCTTGATAGGGGCGCCCATTTTCTCTAGAGTTAGCCATTTTCATGATATTCTAATTCATGCTCGTCTTCTGACCTTCAAATGAATTTGTGATTCCAAGTGTTGTACTTGTCAGATTGACTAGTTGACGAGTTCACTGGATAACTGAGATGATTCTGGAAGGGGTCTTTTGGATAACTCATCTTCGGAAATTGACTTCTGGTAGCTCTAAACCTTAGGCGCCTTTCTTGAGGTATGGTGCCCATTGCTTCCAAAGTTAGTTTTTATTCTGGATTTTCACTGTTGCTTTCAACTTCTGCCATTTCTCACACTTTTCTCCTCTATTCGCCTAGCGATATCTGATGACTGTTGACTCTGACGGACGAGCTGACGGATTTGTTGGAGAGCTGAATCCAGTCTGACGAAGTCATGTTGGAGGAGTCTTCTGCAAATTTGATCATTTAACCTCTCAAAAGTTTGGGTGCCCTTATCCTTCAGGGGCGCCTATCTTCTCCAAACTTAGAATTTTTCTGTGTTCTTCATCTTGAATCTTTAAAATATCTTTCTTTGTGACCCCTGTTTGTCTTTGATTTGCCAATGACTGGATAATCTGACAAACGTGTTGGCTGATTCGTTGTGGAGATGGGATGATTCTGAGCAACATCGACCTGGGGACAGAAACCCTAATTTTGGCTTTTGAACTCTTGAAAAGCTGGGCACCTTTCTCCTTTTGGGCGCCCATGGCTGGCAGTGTTAGAAAATTTTATCAATTTTTCAATTTTACCTTGTAAAACGTGTCTCCCTTGTCTTTGACTGTCGGAATGAAAAATATTCTAAGGCATTGAAACATGGGCGCCTCTTCTTGACTGGGGTGCTTGAAATCTCCAGACTTAGGCAAAATTTTGCATTTTTTCATTTTTCAAACTTCCTTAGCCCATTCCTCGTTTCTCGTGCACATTGTTCATTGACAGTCTTTGTTTGATGCTCGAACGCCTGATTTTGACACTTGGTAGCTGACTGATCTCCATTGATGATCTCGATTCTCCGAAATAGCTTCTGAAAAAGCAAAATAGACCCAGTAGAGTAAAACTATTTTTTTTGCAATTCTGACTGTACCAACCTGATGGGGAAGTATTTTAAGGCAATCAAAAACAGTCTTAACCCTAATGGCCAAACTTTCTATTTTTAGAAAATTTTACAAGTATCCATTTCGTAAGAAACCCAAAAAAACCTAGAAAAAGTTTATATTTTTAGAAAATTGATAAAAATAGAAATTTTCCTAAAATTTAGGGATGAAAAACTGAAATTCGGGTATTGTTGGTTTGATCGTTCTGGACCGACCCAGATTGCCAGATTTTGAAAATTTTAAGTTTTTGACCCCCATGCAAGACATGCAGACCCCAATTTTGACCTTTTCTGACAAATTTGACAATATCTTGACTCATTTCTTCAAAATGCCTAAGTGTAGCGAAAATTTTAATTTGGGGTACAACAAAGTCATTAAAAATTAATAAAATATATTTTCTTTTGTTGCCTTATAATATCATTTCATGTGGGTGCCCATATCGATGACTTAAATGCTTTGACTTAATGTTATTAAATAAGCCTTTATTATAAGTCAAAACATAGTCTAAACCTTGTTAAAATGATGTCAAAACATAACTTTTGGGCAAATCAAGTATGGGCTTTGAGTCAGTGTGATGCCACGAAGATACTGGCAAATTTTGGAAAAATTGAAAATTTGGGTTTCTGGACCCCTATTTTTAGGTCAAAAACCCTAAAAATTGAAACTTGTCAGAATTGGCTGAAATTTGTTTTGATTGGCTTATTTTGTTTCACGATCACAATGGTGAAGTCGGATTCAGTTAAAACTCAGTTTAAGCTTGGTGGGTAGTTTTCGTTTTTTCAAGTAAAAAGTTAGGTTTTCTGAGTTCATCAATGGTGGATGGCCAGGTGCTAGGTGTCGAAAGCTAAGCTCAAAAGGCTTCGGTGATGTTTCTATGACAAGTTTTGTCCGAAAAGTTACTTCGTCTCGGAAGGGTTTTTCGACGAAGTGAAGATGCTATAAAAATGGCTAACTCTGGAATAAAAAGCGCAACTCTGAGCTAGGGGTGCCCTTCATTCTGGAGGCCTAGATCAACTTCTTGTGACTTCTCTCTTCCAAGATGTCTTCTCCGGAATCCTGTTAGCTTCGCGATGACCCAACTAGCTAGTCCAACGGATCAGTATATCATCTGAAACTGGAGATTGAACGCAAAAGGAGGGAAATTGAAAATGACTTAAGTCTGGAGTGAAAAAGCGCGCCTCTCAGCCAAGGGCGCCCATCTTTTTGGAACTTCAGATGAAGTTTTCTGATCAAGTGACACCTAGGAGGTTTGTTTTCATCTTGATCTAGCTTCGCAACACATCTGTCAGCAGGTGAATCAGAGTTGTCATGTTGCCATGGTCAAAGGTCAAACTTGAGGTTCCATACATGATCAAAATTATCTAGAAATGTCAAAAGCGCCCTTGGAGGCCAGGGGCGCCCAAGGTTTTGGAACCTTGAATTTAGTCTGTTTGATGATTTCAAGTGCTCATCCTGTCTGTGTCAGGTTCAGCTTTCTGTTACCTATCTCAACCAACTCAAATGATGTCTCAGCAGGCTGCAGCCAAAAGATTAGTGGATTTTAGCCAGTTGTGAAAATGGCTAAATCTGGGAGGAAAAAGCGCCCCTAGAGGCTAGGGGCATCCATGTTTTAAAGCTGTCAGATGATGTTTTTACAGCAAGTGTTCTCTAGGAACTCTTGCTCAAAGTCCAGTCTACTCCACAGTGAGCTAGTCAACTAACTTTGAAGTTTTGCCAGAAACCGGAAAACGTTAAGTGAAATAAGGTCACATTCACAGTGAAAATGATGGAAAATGCTTGAAAATTTTCGAAGTCTGAGGTCAAAAAGCACCCCTGGAGGCCAAGGGTGCCCATCATTTTGAAGCCTTAGATGGATGAATTTGGGTTTCACACCTCAAGGAGTCTTTTTGTCAGATTTGATCCTGCTCTTCAACGAAACTATCAGCCAATTAATCTGACATGGCAATCAATCAGAATCAGTGGTCAAACATGAGCTCCGAAGAGGTTTTCAAATTCAAATTTTCAGAAAAATGTAAGTCTGGAAAGGACGCCTAAAGTCAAAGGTTGACTTGTGAACTCAAGAATAGAAGTGTGCATGAGAGGTGAAGCAGTTAACTGAAAATAAATCTTCAGTTCAGCTCTTTCCAAGTGGACTTCTTCTAGAGCCTATTTTTAGTCTATAACTGGCTGAAATTAGTTTGCATGCAACAGTTAACTGAGCTTTTCAAGGTGGTGCCCTAATTAGGGTTTATTCTTCATTTAGTTAATTGATTTTGAAGCTAATTATAGGCCATGCATGAGTTTTGAAGGTCCAGTTGAAGTCTAAGCGCCATTTCCAAGACAACATGCATTTGACACGCCTTAGAGGATATTTTCTTATATATTTTACCTATGGCGTCCATTATTTCTCATTGTGAGCTGATGAAAAACGCCTTTTCTTGAGCACTAAAGTGATCTGAAGGTGCTACAGTTGTCTGATTTCAATGTTCTTTGTAGCCACAGATTCAGAATGTTTGGGTGAAGAATATTTTAGACTTTGTTTTCCATTTGCATGCAAGTTTCATCAAATCTACTTCAAGCATAGGCAAATTTCTACAGAAGAAGATTAAAACAAACAAAATAAAAACTTTTATTCTTCTATCTTATTTCCTCTATTCTCGTCTTAGATTTTCTCTGCATGTCAAAGAAAACGGCAAAATCTTCAAAAAAGCATCATCTGGGTTCGAGTATTTCAGCATCAACGACAATACCCATGTCTCATATTATTTTGTAAAAATTGCACTACTATCTCTATTATAGAGCACTATGTTTTTTTCTAGAATTTTCTTTGCATGTGGGCCTAAAACACGTTTTTTCGCAAATCCGTCAATCTGGGTTGTCTTAGAATTTGATTCTACACAAAACCCATGTTCCAGATTTTCGTAGGAAAAATTGCCCCCAGTGCCTCTAACTACCAGTTCAAATCTCAACCAAAAACCTTTTGCATGCAAGCCTAAATCACATTTTTTCGCAATTCTGACGATTTAAGCTATATTAGAATTTGATTCTGCACAAAACCCATATCTTAGAATTTTTCTGAAAAAAATCACTTCCACTTGCTATTTTTAGCCTATCCCCGAGATTTTTCAGCCTTTTCCAAAGTTGTTCGAACATACCCGACTTTACAGTCAATAATCTAGTTTTTCAGAATGCAGTACATTCCCATAGATTATAAGGCCAAACAGGTATTTCTTCATAATTTTCTAAAAACTATTGATACTGACTTGAGTCATGTTTATCCCGTCATCAATCTGAATACATTGGAGGGTACCAACAGTACTACAATTAGGAACCTTGAGCGTTCAGGGATACTTGCAGCGGCATCCATTCACATCTTAGTCTTTGACCTCGAGTTCGTACTTGCTTGTGTCAAGCATTGACTCGTCTACTAGACAAATTAGGTCAACTGATGGAAGGGTCGTTTGTAGCCTTACACCGAGGGATGTATAAAAATGCTTTTCTATTCCTCCACGCTCAAATCATTTTGCAGTATCCATTCCAGATTGTGACAGAATATGGGAGGAGGACAAAGGCAAATCGCAGAAGAAAGTAGCTAAGCGATGGTTAAAAGCTTAGAAAACCAACATGCCAAAGAAAATTGGGCATGGTGAGTTCAAGGATAAGATCGCCATTTTAATAACTTTACTCAACCGGTTAGTAGGTCAAGAAGATGCAAGCGTTTTCCGACCATGGATGTTCTACCTCATCTCTCGAGTTATTGATAAGAAAGAAACCTTTGACTGGGCAATGTTTATTTGTGAGTGTCTTCACCAACAGATTACAGAGTTCCTTAAGATGCACAAATTCCACATGGTGACCTTTCTAGTTTACTTGGTTGCATTTCAAGGTAGCTTTAGACTATTAAAGACCAATGGAGTTTTGGGCGTTCAGCGAGTGCACAAATACTACTCTCAGTTGGCGTTTTAGAAAGCTGAACAGGACTTTAAAGTAGTGAATGATCACTTTCTTATGAGGACAGTCAGAGATTTAGACAACGAGATGCATGTTAGAATTTCCTCGGAGGCTAAATCAGCAATGGAGAGTTGGGCGAATTGGTTCATCCCTACTTTCGCATATCTGGGTGTATGGATATATAGGAGAGCCTCTGATGCTACTGAGGTATCTGTTGGACAAGGTTCTTTTTATGGATTTTATGAGACAGGCACATGAGGTTCACACTTTCCTTGGCAATCGACACAAGTCAACTTTCACCTTTCTTTTCGGATTGGGTATTTACAAGTGCAAGACAGCTGTCGATTGCAATCTAATGGCGAACGAGTTAGAGAAACTCTGGCTCGAGTGTTTTCCTCAGAGGTGTACCTATGATTTGTTGGGTCATTATTCAACAAGGTTCGAGCAAAACATTTCACATTCGGTAGCGCTTGAGGACTTTTGGGTCAACTATGAGGATGACTTTGAGGTGCATCGGTGTCATTATTATAGGCTTACTCTCCCACAGATTGCTGATTTCTTGTCAGAAGATGTGGAGGGTTTGTCTGATGATGATGGCGATATACTTTTCAATTCATTCATTAAAGACCAAGTCACTCACTAGCCACTTTGCCAACCTGATTGGTATGTCCCAGTGAATACTTCAATAAAGGACTTGTCTAGGTCAGTTATTAAAACGAGCATGTACTTCCTTGAGAGCAAGCGGAAGCGAAGGGTGATTCCAGTTGCAGAGCCACCACCAGTGATTTCTTCTTTGCCTTCTACTTCTAGGATGAAGCCTCAAGTTAAGGTTATCTTGAAGCCGCATGAAGGGGTTAAGATTGGGGTGAATTCAAAAGGGAAGAGCATCACCAAGAGGAAACAGGTTGAGAGAGACAGTAGTTCCATCAGAGCCAGTAGTTCCAGCAGAACCGGTGATTCAAACTGAGGCTGGTTCGTCATCTCCAGGTCCACCTTTTTCACCACAGTCGTCTCCTATAGATATTGATTCAAAGCTTGAGTCTCCAGTACATGAGACCTTCCTACCAGTGGATCCGCCAGTGGCTGACACAGTAGAAGCAGCTTCGCCTCGAGAGGATAGCGTTGCTTATTCATCTTGGCTCGAGAGGTCATTGGGAAGAGAGAGGCATATGCCTTCATATGAGCTTGACTTGTCTGAGTTCGGTGAACCTTATCAGAACAGGTTGAATAAGAGGGCAAGAAAGCGGGTCAACATTGAGAAGAATCCTGAAGTCGAAATCATCATAGAGGTTGCTACACCTCTAGAAGGCAAGAACTTAGATGAAGTTGATGTTGGTGACTTTACCTTCGTCGAAACAAATCTAGGTAAGAGTACTCGACACACCGACGTAAGCCTATTTAGGGTTGTCATGAGTAATCTGGAGGAACGTGTCATGAAGGATGGTGAAGATAAGGCAGCCCTCAAGGCTGAAGTCAGGCAACTCCGCATGTACATCTCGAGTTTGCTTCATGGAAACGAGGGGCAAGCACCTTTACTCCTGCAACTTCAAGAGACCGCCGCAGATCAGCAGAGGATTCGCTACTTGGTTAATCGAGGAAATCTTTTAGATACCTGGATTGATTTCTTCATCATTGTTGTTCAACACCTCCTTACAAAGTTGTATCAGTTGAGGGTTGACGCACATAGTCTTCACCAGAGGATTCAGGAGCTCGAGATCTTCATAGTTGAGCGTAAGCCGAAGGATCTAATTCTTATAGCACAACTTGTAGTTGCCTATGACGCCATTGAAGCAGCAGAAGATAAAAGGAAGGTTTTCACTTGGAGAGAGTTGTATCTTTGCAAAGTGGAAACGTATGACAGAGTTTCTGCTAAGATGGGCGTGATTCAGGAGAAGGTTGCTACAACTCTTCGATTTATCAGCGAATACATCACCTAAATCCCATGTCATTATCAGTGTGAGGATGGTACATACGTCGAGTTGGAGGCAGTTCAGGCTCAGTTCGAAGAGCTAGTTCGTGGTAACCTAGGTGGAGACCCAGAGGCGGGCAAGTTGGAGGAATTCTCAGTGTTGACTATCAGTTTCAAGAGGGTGACCACAGATGTTAGAGACAGTCAGAGGGAAATCCAGGATGGAGATAAGGAGTTAGACAGATAGTTGATCATCATGGACAACGTCAGAGTGCCAGATGATGATACCATCGATAAATTCCTAGATGAGATGGTAAACAAAGAGGACTTGGAGTAGACGTCTAGTTAGATCTTGCAGTTGTTTACGAGGATGAGTCACAAGCAGCAGTTAACTCAACATCAGTTCTTGAGTTTTCCTTGTTGACATCAGGCACGCCTATCTCATTCTTGGAGATATCTTCGCAGGAGGATGGACTCTTAGTTAGTGTTAGTTAACTAATGTTAGTTATCAGTTAGTTTTTCTTTCAATAACGACGTGCATGTTGCACATTGTCTAGTTAGCATTGTTTGTATCGGTTAAGTGATGGTAGCTTTCCAGTTAACTGTATAGTTTCCTTTATTAGGTTTTAGCAATATGATCTTGCATGCATTGCAAGACTGTAGTTGACTCAAGGTGATTAGCATTGTTTGCATCGGTTAAGTGATGGTAGCTTTCCAGTTAACTGTATAGTTTCCTTTATTAGGTTTTAGCAATATGATCTTGCATGCATTGCAAGACTGTAGTTGACTCAAGGTGATTTTAGGGTTTTAGGGTTGCCTACACCTTTGATGTCTATAAATAAGAGCTTTCAACTCATTTGTAAATAACTTTTGCACGAGAGAGTAATATATGTTGTGCCTAACTTACCTGTAATATTGCTTATTTTGTATCTGTTCATGAGTATTTATTATGATAATGAATTGTTATGCCACTTGGGTTTCATGCAATTATTATGGTGAATGCTTACCTTAGTTAAATATAGTGGCTAGTTTGATTGTAGATTGTACACGTGTCTCGTCTATGCAATTTACTGTCCTAGTTGGCTATCCTTTATGTTTTGTTATCAATAAGCCTACTCGAATTGAGAAAATTGTTGTGCCACCTTGCCTTCATGTTGAGAGTTTGTACCTAAAGCTTATCGTGTGATGTGTGTGATAATTAACCTATTCAGTCAAGCAAATTGTTGTGCCACCTTTCCTTCACGTTGTGAATCTGTACCCGGTTTATCGTGTAAAACCATTCCTACTCCTTTTCCTCATGCTCTGTTTTCTTGAGGAAATTGGATAGATTAAAGTATTTAGTTTTAGTTGTAGTTAAGAATTGCGAAACCAGAGAAAACCCTTAGCTACAACGTCCTTGGTTTCCTTAACCTTGTGCCTCTTCCAGTTGAGTCGAAAAAGATAGGTTTAGATTACTTTACTTTTAGAACGCATACCAGCAAAAGAGGGAGCTTCCCCTCCTAATTTGAAGAGCACTCATCATGTAGTGTGCATAGTTGTCTGTACAAACTTACACTCCAGAGGTGCTAGTTATTATGCCAACAATCTTGTTGGAGCGTGGGATGAAATGTCAACTTAGCCTCAGAAAGGATGACTGACTTCACAAATCTTGAAAGTTGGTTTGGATGCCTCAAATTCAAGGGCGCCCCTGCCTTTGACTATTTGACTAATGATTTTCAACTTGCAAGCTCCTACGAACTTCCCCAACTTGGTCTCTGTCGTCAAGTGTCTGATTTGTCTGTTGTCTTTGTTGACGGTGTCATTGTTGAGACGGATCAAGATAGAGGAGGTTATCTTGGAGGTGATTAAGCTTGCAGATAGCATCTGACTACCCAAAAAGATGGGTGCCTTTCCTCAGTAGGGGCTCTTTTCCTAACACTAGTTAAATTTTCTTATGTCCTTCATTTCGCCTTCACCTTTGGTGATTTATGCTTGATCTTTGCCTTTGATTGCTTGACAGGTCCTATGAATGAGTAGCTGGATTGATCATGAAGCTGAAAGAGAGATGAGCAGATGCCATGTATATAGCAGTGGTTGGAAACTTCATTAGGTGCCTCAGATTCAAGGGCGCCCCTGGCCAGCAGAGGTGCCTTTGCTTTGTTATGCATTGATTTTCCCTCCATTTTGCATGCTTGAATGATTAACAGTTGCTATCTTCTGATATGTCTCGCAGGCTGGCGAACAAGTTCATTGTGAAGCTGAGTTGATGCTGGAGAGATTACCCGAAGATAGGCTTGTTCAACAACTAAGATTTTGAGCATCTAATTGAAGGGCGCCCCTGCTGCCTCATGTTTTGACTACTATCTTGATAGTACTTGTATAACAGCCTCTCCTAACTTCGCTTGTGTTTGTCGTTGATTGATGAATCGGATGACTTAGCTCAACGATGCGTTGGAAATCTAGTAGGAACATGGAGAAGACGACTTCCTTGGTGAAGGTTGATGACTGCTTTTGATCTTTTGAATTCAAGGGCGCCTTTCTTCAGCAAGAGCGCCTTTTAGGTGCAAGTTCATCATTTGCTTTGAAAAACTTTATCTCTTCATGCTTCACGTTCGCCGTGTATCGTGACTGTCTTGAGCATTGTTGTTGACAATGTAGACGCGTGCATCCTTGCAATCACCTCCATCATGCTACGTGTATGGGTGTTTGGAAAAATGACTAAGGCATTCAACTACATAGCCTCCTCGATAGCGAGGCGTTCATTTTCCAGACAACCAATTTTTAGCATTTTTCACTTTTGAAAATCCCCTTCATCGCGGAGCATCTTTTTAAGCATTTTCGCCATGGATTCCTCCTTGAAGCTTTTAAAGCTTAACTTTCAGCACTTGGTACTGGCCAATCTGCCATTAATGGCTACAGAGCTCGTAACTTTATTCCTAAAAAATGAAAATAGACCCACCAGAGTAAAACTAACTTTTTGGTGATTTTGACTTGACCAGTGTGATCGTGAAGCCAATTCATCCTATCAAAATCATTTTCAATGAATTCTAGCAAGGTCCTATTTTCAAGGGTTTCCCTAAAAATAGGGGCACGAAACCCTAATTTTCAAAATTTCAGAATTTTTTACACATGTTCCTTGACATAAACCCACAAAAACTTTACCTTTTGTTGGACCTAAAACATACTTTTGGCAACTTTTTTACATGACTTAGATCATTTTAACAAAAATGTCTCTTAAAAGCAAAAAATTATTTTGGGTACAACATAATCTTAATTTAATAAGCAGTTTGGTATCTTGATGAGTAACCTTGACAACAAATTCCAATATAAATATTCCATGATTTATCTCAACCAAGCCTTTCATAAGTTGATTGGGACATGATCTATCTTAAATAAATTTCACATTCAGCATAGTGGATTGAAGAGGGAGTAGCTCTTTACTGGCAAAGGAGAGCCTTTAGGCACCTGTGTTGATGTCAGTTGTGCTTGAGTTCTAGGAGGAAGATCTCAATCAATAGATTAAGGGGGGGATGGCCTTTAGACACTTGTGCTGATGACATGAAGTTGAGGGAACTTGGCACTTTATTCATTTACCAACAGCATAGCATTTGCAATAGATTCTCTAGAATGGGAGAAGTAGAACAATGACAACCAAGATGAATAGCATAAGAGGTCTCCAAGCTCATGTCTTATGATAGCATATATAGAGAGATTCTTTAGTAGGTAAATTTGTTGGACAGCTGCATGGTAATCACTGTATTGAACACAAATTATAATCTAGACCATGACTAATAAAATAACCAAATACACCTTTTCAAACACATACTTGGGTGAAACATATACTGAAATTTTGCTTAGAATTTACAATATTAATTGGTCTCATTTACCTTTGAAGTGAGTTAATGTGCAAAAAATATTCATTCCGAGTTATTGCCCAAAATGTGAGGGCATTCCTTAGTATTGTTTTTTTCTATAGGGCATGCAGACCATCAGAAAATGTAATCTCCAATACATAGTTTAAAGCATATTATTGAAATTATTTTATGCTTTATTTTTATATGGTCTAAAGTTTTTAGGATAGTGTTGTTTGCATCTTGTTGAATTTAACTGTTTTTTGAGTGTCTTTACTGTTAAAAGGTAATAATTGCCATTAAAATATAGAATTGATGTATGCTTACTATTTGTTTTGAAATTTTAAAGTTTCACATGGGTACCCTAATTGATTGTCTCTATTGAAAGAAAAATATGACGCTGCTTAGTTTATTATCTTTTCCTGCAGTAATAGCCGTTTCAAGAGTTCGAATTCAAATATTTATTTATTCAAGAAAATATTATATATAAATTCTTTTTTTTCTTTTTCCATTTTTTGTAAGAAAAATCAAAGTGCGATTTTTCTTTTTTGTAAGTATTTTGGGCCAAAATACTTTATTTAAGATTTTGAAAAGTAAATCAGAACAATTCTTATATTTTTCTTCTCAATGCAGATTCGTGGTTATGCATGGCCAGCAGTACTAGTTGGTATGGTTGCTCAAAGTGCCAGGTATGCAGATGATTGGATTGCAAGGATAATGCCAATTTGCCACTAGCTAATGGATTAAAACAGTTTTGAGTGTTTTACAACAAAGTACAATTAGATTTGTTGTAGTCAAGGAAGCACTTAAAAAGAGATGCTAGTGATGATTAAGAAGGATAAATAGTAACCCAAGCATTAACAGTTGAGACAAATTTGACAATATCAATGGAACTGACCATAATTTTAAGGGAAAACAGAGTGTTTAAACTCAGTGATATATCTATATGATAGTCTGTAGATTTTCAGTACTACATAAATAAGAAAAAATGAGTAGAGAACACAGTGTTGTACCCATACAAAAAATTTGTATTGTGTCAAACTTCAGGTCAAATCATTTTTTTTTTCATTGAAACAAATGGCCATATTTCAAAGTTTTGCCCTGTTTTTATGTGTTGTTTTCTTCTGTATCTTTATAAGGATCATGAAATGAAGCTGTGCAAGCCATCCATCATAACAAAGAAAGGTAATTTGTGTCGAAGAATTGGTAATGCAGGGAATCATGTTTTCAATTTAAAAAGTCCAAAATTGCACTATGAGAGGCACAACTGTATGAGGCAGACAAAAGTATACTTTCAAAGAATGGATCTGCACCGTGAAGTGCACACCTTATAATGGAGAATGTGTTCGATATTTCAAAGATCAGATTTACATTGTTAGCTCTGCACCTATGTGAAGGGTGTTAGACTTCAAATTTTCAAATTTCATTGTTAGGGGTGCACCTATGTAACAGAAATTGGTGTCAAATTTCTATTTTTTGCATTGACTGCATCTAGCACCTGTTATCATCAACACTGGCTATCTCTGGGCAATGAAAAGGAGCCTATTGTTAGGCCTTTATTTTATTATTAGTACTTGCCATTAGGCAATACTATTGCAATGAGTTTTGTTTTTCTTAGTTAATTAGCTATTAATAAGTTAGCTTTCAACCAATCAAAAATAATAATTTTTTTTGAAAAATTAAATTCAAATTTATAAAGTACCATTGCAAAATATTTAATTTTATAAATTATAAAAATTATTTTTCTTGAATATGATTGGCTCAAAAGTTTTGTCTGTTATTGACCGATTTTCAGGAAAAACAAAAGTTGACTATTATTTTGTCTATTTTCTAGAAAGCTGAACTATTATTTTGCCTATTTTTAAGCCAAAAATTATGTGCAACCACTAAAATTTATTTTAAACAAGCTTTAGACCCACAAAATTTCGAAAGTTTTTGGAGTTTAATGTGGTAAGGGAAGTTGAAGGACAGTTGTTTACTTCTCTTTTAATGGAGTTAGCAGCCAATACAAAATTTGGCGTATTTGGAGGAGGCAGTTTAGCTGCCGAGGTTGGGGGAGACTGATTAAGGGAGAATCTGGGGCTTTTCATTTTCTCTTCCTACCAACCGCCCTTAGGTCATGATATTATTTTCAATGGGTTTTCATTTATTTTTTATGTAATTTTTAATTATTTTTTTAAAATTTATTATTTTTGTAATATTAAATATTATATGTTTAGTAATTCTTTTTTCTTATTGAACTAAAAATAATAATTATTTAACTCTTTAAGCATTTCATTTCATTTATATTTTATGTAATATAAAGTAATTTTTAAAATTATTATTTAAATTTACATTATATAATCAATAATATTATTTAATATAATATAATAAATTTATATTATATTAGACATATTATTATGTAACATAATTATTAGATAAATTTTATATTTATATAATTATCATTTTTTTCTTGTAATTATATTATATTATACTATCATTTGATTTTTATTTTTATTTTTATTTTGTTTGATTTTTATAATATTTAAAATTTTAATATATATATTATACTATCATTTGATTTTTATTTTTATTTTTATTTTGTTTGATTTTTATAATATTTAAAATTTTAATATATAATTATTTCTATAAGATAATTGATTTTTATATAATATAATAAAGATAAAATTAATAATTATTAATATTAATATAAATGCATGTAACTACCTTTTATTCCATTAAGTTAGAATATAGGCATTCATTATCCTATAATTTACATTATAATGATTAATATATTATTTACATAATTTTAATAAAAATTATCAATAATATTTTTCATTATTATGTTAATACTATAATCAACAAAATCAACATTTAATTTTATTCACATTAACAAAACTTACATTTATTTTTATTAAATCTAAAATACTAAAAATACTATAAAAGGCAAGTACTAGCCACTACGTGGCATGTAATGTGTCCCTTAATTTTTTCTCAATAATTTCACAATACCAACTAGTAATTTGCCAAATGTTAGCGCTCGCTTCCCAAAGATAATCAAATTGAATGTAACATTTGCCAAGAATGTTCACCAAGATCCTTTGAAAGGCAAGGTGATAGCATATGATGATGGGATCGTTAGCAGAAATCTGAACTAAAATACAAAGTTGGAATTGAAATGTAGGCGGTAATCCAACCATGAGCAATCCACGCTACCACTTGTTCAGTGGGGGGAAAGATAATTACAATGAAATACAATTCATCTGCTTCAATAGGCATCCACATAACAGTGGGGATTCTCCACTTCAGCAGTGGGTGAAATATGAAAATTACAATGGTTAATTTTTCCACATTGGCGGTAAACCATCCAGAGGTTATAGTGTTTTGCATTAAAATCACAAAGTAATTGCAGCAATAATATTGACTGGATTAGTACTACTAATACACAACCTTACAATGTAAAATATCCGCAAATTGCCAAGTGTTACAATAGAAAAATCAAGCAAACACTAAAGGATGATTGCTCAAACTTCTAAACTTATCAACCACTGGATTTACAAGCCAAAATCAGAAGTAATATAAATCTGATATAAAAAACAGCAATCTGAAAGAGCATTACCAGCAACTATGCTATCACCAAAATGCTCACCAATTCCTCAAATCTCTTCCAAATGATCTGAAAATGTTTGCAACAACTTCTAAGGAGCAAGGCACCCAATATCCATCTCTGAAATGGCAGCAAAACCTTGAATATTAATTGTGCATGCATTCCAAAGCAAGCCCAACAATGGTACAGTCTCCAAGAGGGGCGAACTTCATTTAAAAATTGGTAACTTCAAATTAAAATCTGCAACTTGGCAAATAGAGTTGCTCTTAGCCTAGAAATGGATGGCATTGAAATGTGCTAACCAATTTTTTTTCCAAATTTGACACATTAATTTCACCCGTTAACATTAGTGAAATCGTAAACCAACTGAAGGGAACCCTTTCTCTTTCTGATCAACCCATATCCCAGTATGGGCAAGGTGAGAGCATACTCGAAAGGGGATCATTAGCATAAAATCTGAATTGCTGGAAAGTAAAATGAGAGGAAATAACAATCAACTCAACCACTTATTTAGCGGGAGGACTGGAGATAGAAATGACATTGCTGAAAATAACAATCAACTCAACCACTTATTTAGCGGGAGGATTGGAAATAGAAATTACAATGTTGAAAGTAATTATGCAACTCGACCACTTATTCAACAGGAGTATGTTGACGGCTCAGCCGATCAACAATATGTAAATGCCATACAATGTAGACTGAGCATGACCAGTCTCTTCCACAACTGTGGGAAAACAATGAAATAAGCAAGGTAATTAAAATAGCTGACAGTACTACTGCCCAACTTTACAATGAGAATAATCCTGCAAATAACACTGTAATTAAGTTCTCCAAATGCTGCAAATGTTTGGAAAGCCTCTCCAAACTCTAGAAATCACACTTCACGAGAAACACACTCAAATGACCAGCTACTACAATATGATATGACAAACCAACAAGCTGAAACTATAAACCAACAACTCTTAAACTCACAAAAAACTCTCACAACTCACTCCAAACTACTCTGAATGACGTGAAACCAAATGCAATGAACTCCTAGGAAGATGGCGACCAAGATAGAATTGAGAGACTGCAACAAACTGGAGTTATTTATTTTTCTAAAACTTTTCCCAAACTTTGGCAGGCAAGATTCAGCCTTCAAGAGGGCGACCAGCAATATAAAAATAATGACTTCACAATAAAATCTGGAAATGTGCAAGATGGGACGCCTAGAGCATAGGAATTGAATGAGCAAGTACCCAGAATGCATTAAAATTCACACAAAGATCTAGAAATGAAAATATGTTTCAGCCAAAGCCAAAACCAGCAAACAACAAACTGTTAAATCACTCCAAAACATTAGAAATCTGCAAATAACTTCTCCACAATAAGCTCCATTTGTTCTTCAGTATAAAGAACAGTCTCACACTTGATTAGTTGCTATCTTTCAAGCAAGAAACCAAGTAAACACACTAGGAGGTATGCATTCCTTGAAGCATTCATTCACCATTTCGGCAAAATAACGATATATTTTCTCATGGATGAGAAATGAGAGAGAAAGTGCCTTCTTTTATAGACTTTCAGATGATTCTTCAGAAGCTTCTAGAAAGTGCGCCCAAATCTCCTTTTCAAATTCACTTTTTTTTCCACTTCCATTTGCATTTTATTTAATCTTCACTTATCTCCTTACTTGGGCATCCAAACATGAGGAGATATAACTTTTATTTAATTTGCAAATAAAACATAAGCTTGGGCGTCCCACTTTATCAAGTGCTAAATACATGACACTTACCAAAGTCCAAACTTGACTTGCCCAAAAACTACATTTTGACATCATTTTAACATCGTTTAGACTCTTTAATCAAAATGCCTTAATGAAGCAAAAAATTTGGTTTGGGTACAACAAACAAGAAACGGGTAAAGGTAAAATGAGGAAGCCAGCACAAAAGATAAATGCACACTTTTGCACAGATATCAGAAGTGGCCCTGAAATATGAAGTGAGTTGTGACAACACATCCAATTTAGAGGAGATATTGGATGATGTTTTTTCTTCTTAGAGGAGATAAATGCACACTTTTGCACATGACTGGATTTAGAAAGAAATACATTATGACCTGCTCATCTAAAACATAAAACATATAATGGATGTTGTACTTGGTGATGGCTGAAATATCTATAAATTTTAGTGTTAGAATGTCTTTGGAGAACTACTTTTGTAAATTCAATTGGTATTTTATAGGTGTTTCTTTGATTTTGTTGACATAGTTTTTATCTATTGCCAGCTTGGGTATGCAAGATTCACGGGGGCCATTGAAGGTTTTGGCAATAACAAGTCTTATAAAAATCCTAGGTGATATTTTGTTATGTAAATTTCTTGGATGTGGGATTGCGGGAGCGGCATGGGCTACAACAATCTCCCAGGTAATAATTTATGTAGTCCTTATATCATTTTGGTAGGAAGGAAATAGTTAATGTTGATTTTTATAGACTGTTTACTTTCAACAGGGAATTTAATAACTTGTTCTTCATAAAAATCTAGAGCATTGCAGCACTTTTAATGCTGAGATCTCTCCATCACAAAGGGTACAATTCCTTTGCTATAGTCATTCCTTCTATAGGGGAGCTAATGAAAATTATTCAAATTGCTGGTCCTGTGCTCTTAACCATGATGTCCAAGGTAATAACTTCCCATTCTTCTATGCTTTCTGTTAAGAATTTAAGATATTTGATTGTATATCCAGTTATGATTGTAGTACTTCAACTTTGGATTTACTGCCTGTTAATCAGATGGCATTTTATACATTTATTACCTATCTGGCTACTTCGTTGGGAACAGTTACTCTCGCAGCACATCAAGTAATTGTTTATCATTTATCATAAGCTTTTTACTGTTTCCTACCTATACCCGGAAATTTGAGATAAAAGATTGATATTACTTACTTGCCTCAGTAATCAATCCTGCAGTTTTTTCTATTTTGAGTCATAATCTAATACATCTTATGTTTCATTATATATCTTTATTAAAACAGGTTATGATTGGCGTTTATTCTCTGTGCACTGTATCGGGAGAGCCTTTGGCACAAACTGCCCAGTCTTTCATTCCTGAATTTATTTATGGAATTAACCGTAATATAAGAAAGGTTTTTCTCTCTCCATGAGGAATTAAAATATTCATTTCATTTATAAGGTTTTACAACTTACGTTAAATTTTGTTATTTGAAGCTGAATTTTTGCTCTCTTCCTTGTAGCACTTTGTTTGAAGCTTTCCCCAACTAGGATGCATGGTTAGTTCAAAGCATGCATTTAAGCATCCATCTTATATGAATAATTCAGAATTGTGAAATGGTATTATTAAATTTCTTTTTATTTCCATTATATTTGATAAAAGGAGAAGTTATGAATTGCTGATTTTTCTGGATTAAAACTGTGTGCATTTTTTGTGAATCAATGTTTCGGATCAAACTCCATGATCCATCATCAGGGATTCAGCATAATATGCATGTGACTGGAGAAGAAAATTAGAGTGAGATAGCAGACTTAGAAATAAATAGGTGAAGGGGTTGAAAGGACAAGAGGACACCAAACCAAGATTAGACCAAAAAGTAAATAAAAATAAAAAGATAAAATAGACACTATCCTAATAATAAAATAAGAAGAGAAGAAGCTAAATGAGCGAAGAAAGAAATAAAGGAAATGAAAGCAAATAATCAAGTTAATGAGAGCCCAAAAATACAAGGAGAAAACAATAGAGAAGCAAAAATCCCAAAGGAGAAGAAAATAAAGAAACCAAATAAGAAAATTGGAACGAAGAATTGCAAAGTCTTAATAACAAATTAATAATAATAAAAATAAAGAACTAAAACTCAAAATACAAAAACGAAGAAATCAAAAAACCAAGTAAAAAAGAACACGTAAAAAAGAAAAATAAGGGGGAAGCCAGTAAAGAAACCTATGGAACTAAAAGAACAAAAAAGAACATCCCAAGAGCTATAAATATATAACCAAATAATAATAACCAAAGTACAAATAATAGTAGGGCTATGAAAACATCAAAAGAGCAATACTTATTAAAAAACAATAGAACTAAAAGATAGGAGGAAAAATTTCCTAAAGAATAAAGGAACAAAGAAGAAAACTAATGAAAATAAAAGAAGAAATAAATAGGAAAAAAGCAAACTAAGAAGAAAAAAAAACGACTAAAGAAAATAAAATTAAAGTCAGAAACTATAAACCATATGACACAAAGTAAAAAATTGAATTAAAATTAAATATATGACAACCAAAATTAAAATGTGCTCTTGATAGTCTGATTTAAAATGTCTTACTATGCATTTATCACAACTAAATGTTTATCAACAGTAATATCTTTCCATACCCCAAACTTAGTCAAATTCCCACATACAATGTTTTTTTTTTTCTTGCTGGCCTCAGATTAATACAGAATATTATTACAAGTTAAAGCATCGATCCTATTAATCCACAACCTTAATTTTTTCTGAACTTAATTAGTTTGACACTTTTCCCTTTTGAAATGTTTTTCTTTTATATAATTTGCTTTAACTTCTATGTTTTTCACTTAGGATGCTGTTTTTCAGACTTTATTTGTCCCAAGTACATGTTTGTTTAATTTACATATAATCTTTTTTGACGTTTGACTAACAGTGCTCTACTTAAATATAAGGGCTTCATTTGTGATGTTTGTAAGCTCAGTAGAGTTTAAATTTAACTTACTAGTAATAGCACCATTGAATCAATATTTGGTCTTTGAATTCTAAGATAATGTCACTGGGTTTATAGGCACAGAATTTGCTACAGTCACTGATCATCATTGGAACAATATTTGGTCTTTCATTGGGATTTTTATCTAGCACAATACCATGGTTCTTCCCCCAGTTGTTTACAAGAGATGCAGCCATCATCAAACAGGTAAACATTGATGGTTTTTGCTAGGAAAAATAAAATGTAAAAGGCAGGAATGAATATTTTTAATCAACTCATGTTGTAAGTTGAGACATAGATGGTTTTCTTTTTAACTAGTTAATGTCAATTCTGAAACAATTTTGGGCTAGAAATTGCTTGAATTAATAAAAGAAAGTAGATTACAATTTATAGAGGAGGTAGAGCACTGTAGACATTTAAGATGTCTAACTACCTCAACTACTAACTACTGTAGCAGTAATTGACTATTACACAATAGAGAATTTAATATTCTAACAAATTCAAGGGGTGATCTTCAATGTATGTCAAACGGCAAAATTTTTGGGATTGGTCTTCATATTGAAATGTATTAACTTGAGCAGCTCTCATTGTTTATCTTCCTAGTGATATTTTTATACAGTGTACATGAGTAATGAATACAGAGCTCAGTGTTATGTTCTTATGTATATTTATATTTTTGTTATATATTATTATATACTATATTTTTATTTTCCATACTATATATTGTTGTCACTACTGTTGGTTGCTAGTGAGAAGTTTTTCCTTGAGTTATGAAGGTCCCGTAAAAAATCATTCATGGGCAGATGATTTCATTTGAAACAACCCTATCAAAGTCAAGATTGAGACAAGTTGTTATAAGAATTTAGTTTCTTGTGGAACATTGCATTTCATAATGCATCCAAGAAGAAGGTTGTCTCACCCAGGTAGTCTATCAATGCCAACGATAGCCTGGTCTTGAATGAATACATCAGGCAATTGATGGCTAGTCTACCTAGACTCTTGGCACCTTGTTTCATCATTTTGTGAGACCTAAGTGCATAAAGATAATGAGGTATTCAAAGAGAGAAGCTGCCAAAGGTACAAGGATAGGCTCTGATAGGAAGAGCAAGTGAGATTTGAAAAGATTCATCAATAGAGTATGACAAAGTTACAGCCTTCAAAATATTAGGCAATGCAAAAATTGGAGTTTAACACAAATATTTTAAAAGTTGTAATTGTCAGATTCACCTTTTTCAGTCACTTTCGACTCTAAATCCATCGACTATTCTTTGTTCTTCGATGATGATGCACAAGTTTTGCACTAACTATTCATGCTGACTGAACTGCCCTCTTACTGACTGGACTAATGACTCAATAGAAGTACATAAATAGGCAAAAGTTGGCCCAACACCAAACCCATGTCAGCACACCACAACTTAACCAAAACTTTTGGAAATTTTTCAATTTTTGCTACTTGGACTGTATGACCTCTAACAGATCCTACCACAATACATAAGGCTCCTATAGGCAACAGCAAATAGTAATAATAGGCACTGATTCAATGTATTTGTAAGACCCTTATTCTATTAGCCATTAGGGAGTTAAGGTCACCCGTCCTTGAACAACTGGTGTTGAGGAGTTAGTGGATCAGTAGAGAGACTTTGTCAAGTTAGTAGAGGGTTGCTAATTGAATAAATAGCTAGGGTGTGGCATAGTATGTCTCACTTGTTGTGGTCGTTCATGCTGAACAGGGGTATCAACCCTACGTGTAAAGGTAGGCTGCAAAGACCTAGTTGTGTGTTGGCGTAAGAACTAACACCTCTGGAGTGTAAGTTTGTATGGACAGCTATGCACACTGCGAAATGAGTGCTCTTCAAATTAGGAGGGGAAGCTCCCTCGTTGTGCTCGAATGCTTGGAAAAGAAAAGTAAACTAAGTCCTATCTTTTTGTTCTCAGCTAGAAGAGGCACAAGATTAAGAAAACCTAGAATGTTGCAACTAAGGATTTTCTGGTTTCGCAGATCATTAACTACAACTAAACTAACTACTTTAAATCTATCTAGTTTTCTCAAGAAAACAGAGCATGAGGAAATGGAGCAGGAATGTGTTACACGATAAACCTCAGGTGCGGGTTCACAACATGAAGGCAAGGTAGGCTCAACTATTTTCTTATCCGAGAAGAAGCTTATTAAAACAAACGAATATATGGTAAACCAGGTACAGCTTCACAAAATGAAGGCAAGGTAGGCTCAACTATCTGCTTGGTTGAATGAGTTTACTATTACACACATCAAACGATAAGCTTTGAGTACAGATTTGCAGCGTGAAGGCAAGGTGGGCTCAACTATCTGCTCTTATGAATAGGCTTATTATAAACAAAACATAAGGTAAGCAACTGCGACAGTCTATTGTCTAGACAAAACACGCATGCAAATAACGATCAAACTAGCAACCCCATTTAACTAAGATTGAATAAACACCATGATAATAACATGAAGGCAAGGTAGGCTCATCTATTTATTATAACAACAATCAGTCATGAACAGATACATAACAACAATATTAGAGGCAAGGTAGGCTCAACATATATTGCTATCGTGTGCAAAAGTTATTTACAAATGAGCTGAATGCTCTTATATATAGACATCAAGGTGTAGGCAACCCTAAAATCACCTTGAGTCAACTATAGTCCTATAGTGCATGCAAGATCTTATTGCTAAACCTTAATAAAGGAAACTATACAGTTAACTGGCAAGCTACCATCAGTCAACCAAAACATCTAATCTAAATGGACAATGTGCAAGCATGCACGTCCTTATTGAAAGCAAGTTAACTGGAAAACTACCATCAGTTAACGTAAAATACTAGAGAAGAAACTCCAAGTGAATGTAGATGTTTCCAAGATAGCCCTGCGTGAGATGTGAAACAGCAAGTTAAATTGGAAAGAAGCACCAAGTTAACTGTCGTGCATGAAGTCTATCCCAGAAAGTTTGAACTGAAGTCTACTGGCCCTGATCTCGAGCAGTCAACCCATCCACAAGGTTATTGACTGCATCACATTCTGGGGAACTGAAGCTCTGGCCAAAAATCCCATGTCTATGCAGCATGTCTTCTCCACTAGTTATCTCACACTGAAACTCACCTTTACTCCCGGTTGCCTCGTCAAACAATGCTGCCATCACTGTAAGCCGATTCATCTTACAGCCAATGGTCTCACCACTTAAAATATTGTGAATAAGTGCTTGGAGCTCTGATTGAACGTCAACAAGCTCGACATAGTCACCACCCACACGCTGATACTGGCATGGTAATTGAGACACAAAGTTTCTTGCATAGCGAAGTGCACTGGTAACATGCTCTCTGCTCTCAGCCAACTCTGATGCTATTGTTTCTTCTATCTTAGCCTTGAACATCAACTGTGTTCTCCAAACATAGACATCTTCCTTATCTTCTGCATCTGTGATTGAGTCAAATGACAACCCCAGGTTAGCAATCAGGATCTCATCCTTGGGTCTACTAGTAGCCAAGTCACGCTCCTCATCCTGAAGTTCTAGACGAAGCTCGCATACATTGTACCGCAACTGGTATAACTCTAAAAGTGCAAGGCAGCCTCTAGCAACAAACTCTTCCTCCCACTCATCTAACCGCTTGCCATATGTAACCAAGTGATCAAGCTAACCCTGTTCTGCTAGTGGTTCTAACATATGTGGAAGTGGCATCCCCTGTCCTATGTATTGGGCTAGAAATATACTGGTGAAGCTTCTGTATTTCAGCCTTGAGGGCTGACTTATCTTCTCCATCCTTCACCATTCTATCCCTTGCGCTATTTGTAGCAACCTGTAGGAGGTCAAATTTTTGTCTGACGAGTACTTCTACCGAAGTTGACTATGATCACTTTGAAGTCTTGAGCTTCCATCTCGTCCAGACTCTTATCCTCTGGGGGTGCAGCGGTCTCAACGATGATCTCCTTACCTGCATTCCTCTCAATGTGGACCTGTTTCTTGATCCTCTTGTCAGGCACATTTTGATGGTCATGATCGAAATCTGAATGATCAAGAACATAAGATGGTTGTCTCCTCTTTCTTCCCAGCTACTCTCAAGCCAAGACGAATCCCGACTAATCCCACTGGAATGATCTGTACTAGTTATAGGAGGATCCGATGAAAGTGAATGAGTAGAGGTATTACTGCGAGGTGGTGAGTCCATGTCCAAATCAATATGAATTGGAACTGGAGGCTACTCTGGTGTCGGTGACGACAAATGTGGCTAAACCTCAAGCTCTGGTGAACTCTGAACAACTTCTCTAACAGGCTCTACATGTGGAATAGAAACATGTGCTTTTCCCTTTGATTTACTAGGTGCTGGATTTTTTCTAGGAGGGTTACTCTTATTCTGATTGGGTTTTGATGAGGAAGGTAGTACAACTCCTACTGGTGGTGGCTCTGGTCTAGGCATGGATACCCTTCTGATCCTTCTTCTTTCTAAATAAAGCATACTATTCTGGATGACCCTACTCGATCTCTCCTTCACCGATGAGAATTTTTTGGCATACCAATTCACTAACGACAGTGGTTGTCCATCAACCTGTTCTCTGTAAAACTGAGGAAGTGCATCTCCCTCATCCTCTGGCAATCCTTCCACCTCTTCTGCCAAAAAGACAAAAATTTGCGGAAGAGAGAACCTGCTATAGCTGCGTCTGCATACCTCGAAGTCATCCTCGCAATTCACCTAGTAGTCCTCTAGTGTAGGTTTGTGATAAGAGCGACTACCAAGGCGTCTTGCGTAATGACCCCAAGGATCATATGTGTGTGTGTCAACCAGGTACTTGAGTTTGCAATTCTCTAACTCCTGTCCTGCAGCTTTAGCATCAATTGATGTCTTGCACCAATATATCCCGAACTGCAAAGGAAAGTTGGCAGCCTGTTTATGCTTTTGGCGCAAACGTTTGTGAACCTCATACAGTTGCCGCACGAACTCCATGAACACTATTTTATCCGAAGGATAACGTGGTAACATAGCTGGATTTCCTGTATAACCATAAACACGGATATAGATGTATGTAGGGAACTGAATGTACTAGTCTGCCCAATTCTCCATTGCTGCTCTAGCAACTGCTAAGATACGAATGTGCAACTCCTGGTCCAAGTTTCTTACTGTATAATTCAAGAAAGCCTCTTGCACACGTTTGAAATGACTTTCAGCCTTCGTGAACTCGAGCTGCTCATAATAACGATAGACCTTTTGTGCACTGAGCATGCCCATTGTGTTCAACCCGTTAAACTGACCTTGATAAGTGATCAAGTACACAAGGTAAGAACACATGAAACTGGTGTGCAACTAGGAAACCGGTGATTTGCTTGTGAATAACATCACTGATGAAGAAAGCCCAGTCATAATACTCTTTCCTAGAGATGATTCAACCAATGATATAGTACATCCATGGGTGAAATTTGTTTGCATCTGCATGACCTGAGACATGATTAAGCAGTGTAATCAGAATAACATACTCATCCTTGAACTCGGCACGACCTACGTCGTTTGGCAACTTGGTCTTTTTCTGTTTCAGCCACCTCACCGTCATCTTACTCTGACGCTTATCCAATTCAGCATTGAATGCTTGCTCGCTCTGATTCATGGAAATGACCAACCCATCTGGATGTTGAGGAATACCCAGACTTTGCTCGATGTCGAGGGGTTTGAGACTACATATGACATGCCCATCTACTGACTGTATCTCTTGTGTAGCAGGATTGTAATACTTAATGAAAGACATTACAAACTCTACACAATGAATTGAGATAGGTATGGAAGCGGCCTCAAGCAACTCGGACTCCTCAATGTTCTTGATTATCGAATCTCTGAATTTGAGTGGATCCAAAACTGCTTTTGGAAGCACCTTATGTAGATTCGAATCATCTATTCCGATGAAGTCATGAGTCAAAACTGACTTGGTCTTGAAATCGAGCCGTGTGAGCTGCATTCTGAAAAACTCGCTTGTTGACTGTGAACACAGCTATATTCTAACAATTTTTTTGGAAAGCTAAAAATAGCTCGTCGGAAGTAATCTTTTATGAAAAATTCCGAGATATGGGTTTTGTCAAGAAAGTGATTTTAAGACAACCTATAATGTCAGAACTGTAAAAATTTGACCTCTACTCAGCCATGCAAAGGAATTTCAGTTGAGAAAATTAAAGCTTCGAGAACTGATGTTCTGGAACAAATTTTCCTGAAAAATTCTAGCACATGGGTTTTGCCAAGGAGATCATTCTGAATCAATCTAGCTATTCTTTTCACCAAAATTTGCCAATTCTTCGAACATGTGAGAAAATCTAGACGAGAAAATGGAAGAAATCTAGAAGAGAAAAAGACGTTTTAAATTATTTTTTAATTATTTGTCTTCTTTCAAAATTGCCACTCTACCTTGAATCTGATGTTGAATCTGAATTGGTACCTGCAAAAGAATGTTTTTGTCGCCTTCGAACTCGTCTGTCTGATGAAAATTCGCCAATCTCTTGAAGAAATTTGATAAGCTGTGTGAATGAGAAATGGCGCCACACTTGTGTTAAATAGACAAAGTTGTACCATCATGCATGCATGTTGAAACCCTAATGTTGGAAGAAAGAATTTGATTGGCCTCTCACCAGATGAACTGCCACTTACTATGAGTCTCAGACTAAAAATAACATTTAATTTAAAACATGCAAATTAAAAATAGGCGCCATATTTAACTCTTGAAGAAATTCGCCATTTTAAATGCTCTACATGCAAAAATATTATTTTAATCATTTCGCCAAAAATAGCGTCTGGAAGTGCTCGACAAATTTCACTTATTCTAGAATGTCCAAATTTGACCTTCTAGGCGTCCACTTGCAAGAGTTATGAGATTGTTGACTATCTCCTACTTTATAGCTAACTGCAAAGTTACATCTGGCCATGTTCAACTCTAATTTCCAGGTGACTGAATGAACCTGTGATTGATCTGAGATATCCACTACGAAGCCTGTATGACAAGGATGAAATGTTTGCTGGGAACTGCAACTGCTAAAATCAACATCTGACACCTCAGAAAATTAAGCACCTTTGATTAAATTGATGCACTGATTCTAGACTTTGTCATTTCTCCGTTTTGCCATATGACGCTTCAAACTGCCGCTGACGGTGAATGATGAACCCTGCTGACTGGATAGTAGATTCATTGCGTGACTGGAAGTACTCTACATCCAATGACTGTATGTAAGGTATTTGAAAACTGAATCAGGAACCCCAAAAAGATGGGCACCCTTGGCTTGTGAAGGCACAAATACCATTTTGACAAAAGTGTGACTTTTCATTTGAACACTATACTTTGACCCCTGTCACCGGGAGCTAGAGTGCTCCGATTCGTGCATCGTCTGTCTCTCTACAAAGTTGAGTCAACTTACAAGAGATCTCTTTGGAGATGACAAAGCCAAAAAACTGCTTCTAAGGCCTCAAAGAGAAGGGCGCCTTTTTCAAGGAGATTGGTACTCGCCATACTTAGCCATTTTTTGGTTGTCTCCAGTCACTTTTACCTTTCAGCATCATCACCTTGACCTCACACGTATTAGCATTCGCCAAATCTCGGAGGCTGACGGCTGGACTCGTTGGATAGCTAGAGTAATTGCACACAAGTCTCGTGAAGACTGCGAAAGCAAATAACCCTATCTGGCAAGCCTAACGGTTGGGCACCCCTAGCCTACAGATATGCAGTTGTGTGTAGCTACATTTCACCATCCTCTATTTTATGTGCTTGGAAGAACCTTTGTCACAGTCACTTGGAATGTCAAATCGTCTCACGAACTGATGTGTTGCGAAGCTGGACTAAGCTGGAAAAGATATCAAGAAGACCTCAATTGCAAACTCATTCATCTGGGTAGCCATATTCAAGGGCACCCCTGAGCTACAGGGATGCTAAAACCATCAACCAGCAATTTCTTATGACATGTATCATGCTTGCAATCTCAGCATTCAACACTGATAACCGGAGTTTTGCACTATGTATGCCTCCGCTTGACTGAATCCAACAACAAGCACATGCATTCAAATCTTGGCCTTCAAAAAGAAGGGCGCCCTTGGGCTACAGGGGCGCAGATCTGCATTCTTTGACTATCTTCATGATGTATACACTCTTTGTAACCTCTGCTTCCGCCTTCGTTTGCCATAGTTTTGCATTTCAGATGAACTTGCTCCATAGCTAGTCAAAAAGCTGGCTGAAAACAAAAGAGAATGAATGTATTCGCAATCCAAAGCAGCTGAATCTTGACCTTCAAATGGAAGGGCGCCCTTGGTCTACAGGGGCGCAGATTTGCTCTGAATTTCATGTTTTCAATCATTTCATGCTCTGCGAACACTATATTAGTCATAGTTTACATACTCGGAATTGGAGAGTACTCCGCAAGCCCAAAAAATTTGACTCGGGAAAAACTCGGCAAATGTGTGTGGATATTTATGTATGTGTATACTCAGGACTACACTGTGCACACATACATATCTATAAACATATACAAGATGCCAAGTTTGCATGCATATACACACACAGACATATTTATCAACACACAAACTTGCAAAGTTTGGGTTTTTTGCGAGCTACTAGCAATTACTCGATAATTTGACGAGAGAAAATCCATCTGCATACTGCCTGAGAGTAAAATCAAAAATTACTTGGCATGCAAATTTTTTGGAGATTACTCGGCTACTCGGAGAGTAATCGGAGAGTATGTAATATATGGTATTAGCCACTGAGGTTGACCATGTCAAAGTACTACGATTGTCGAGGTGTGTGTATGACTATACTTCATCATTCTCACATGTACAAACACTGTAAAGTTGATTTGCATGTTGATTGCGCAAGTGTCTACTACGTTACATAGTGAAAAGTTTCCAGACTTAAAATATTTTTGTACTTTTGCTAGTCTGAAAATTCCCTATGTTAAAAAACATATTTTTCAGCATCTTTCATCATAGAATGTTTTGCATTGAGTTTCAAGCTTAGATTTTAATACCTGGTACTGGCCAACTGCCATTGACGACCTCGGAGGTCCTAACTTTTCTCCTGAAAAAGTGAAAACTACCCACCAAGCTTAAATTGACTTTTAACTGAAACTGACTTCACCACTGTGATCATGATGTGAAATAAGCAAATCAAAATTAATGATAGCCAATTCTGACAAGTTCCTATTTTTTAGGGTATTGACCTAAAAACGAGGTCCGGAAACCCTAATTTTCAAAAAATTCAAATTTTGCCAGTATTTTCATGGCATCACATTGACCAAAATCCCATACTTGATTTGCCCAAAAACTAAGTTTTGACCCCACTTTTACAAGGTTTAGACCATTTTAAGCAAAATGCCTCAATGAAGCAAAAAATTGGTTTTGTGTACAACATTAGGCTCCATCTAGTGACCATGTCAGATACTTACGGCATAAGAGAACCAAGATTTCTCTGTGTTTCGTAGACTAGTGACTTTAACATTGGGCATTGGAGTCGAGACTTATTTCCCTAATCACCTAAAAAATACTTGGAGTTTCCTAATCACCTAAAACAAAACTACCTAATTAATCACCTAAAAACACGACGAAACATCACAGAACGGGGAAACACAATACGACATAACGATAAAGCATAAAAAGGTATTTATAAAAATTTACAAAAATTACTCCTCCCCCGGAAGGTTGAAGTGCTTGAGATATTGTCCGTTGTATGGTAGCGGGAGAAACCTTCCATCTTGATGTGAGAGCATGTATGTGTTCTCTCCTCGTGATTCATGTATCTGGAAGGGTCCTAACCATAAGGAATCAAATTTACCATGCATTCCTTTAGGTTCATGTCTTTTGTCCCATAATAGGACTTGATCTCCGATCTCGAAGTCTCGCGAACGAGCTTTCTTATCAAAAATCTTCTTCACTGGTTCTTGATGCTGAGTGATTCTGTTGACGACCTCCACCCTTTCTTCCTCTAGCTTCATTAGGTACAAAATCCTTTTCTCAATTGGATCTTTGAATTCTCCATCTTCCACTGTAGATGCCAACTGCAAGGCGAACAACTCCAGCATAATGGGTAACATTGCTTTTGTACCATACAAAAGTATAAAAGGCGAAGTGTCAATGACTCGTTTGGGAGTGATTCTATCAGCCCAAAGAGCATCATAAATTTTTCTGTGCCAAGCTTTCTGATTTGCGTCAACTAGCTTACGCACGATTGTGACTATGTTCTTGTTTGAAGATTCGGCCTGTCCATTACCTTGAGGGTAATAATCTGATGAATGTGATAGCGTGATGCCGTGATCAAAACAAAAATTAAGTATCTCCTCTGACGAGAAACTTGTTGCCTTATCAGCCACAATTTTGCAAGGCACCCCGAAGCGCGAAATGTTCTCCTTTAAAAAGTCACAAACAACTTCTGAGGTAGCTCGCTTGGTAGGAACCACTTCAACCCATTTTGTGAAATAATCTGTTGCTGTAAGGACATACACATGCCCTTTACTGGAATGTGGGTTGATGGGACCTATGAAATCAATACCCCATTGCTGAAATGGAGCATCATTGATAACTGGCCTGAGTGGAGTAGCTGCCAATCTGACTTTACTAGCAAACTGCTGACATGACTGACATCTATACACCCATTCATATGCATCACGAAACATGGTAGGCTAATAGAACTGTGCTCGCAGGATCCTGAATGCAGTAACCCTTGATGAGAAGTGTCCACCGCATGCTTGATTGTGAAAAGCATCCAACAATCTCAGTTGATGGTCTCTACCGACGCATAAAAGGAAAGTTCTGTCAAGGCCACGCTTGTACAGAATGTTATTGACAAGCACAAAATTTTGTTCTTTCAGCTTCAAAGTTCTCTTCTGTTGTTTGTCCATGTGACGTGGACATTCTCCATAAGTTGAATAATACCACAAAGTTGTGTACCATTCTTCCGTAGAATCAACTAATAAGACCAAAGGAAGGTCCTCTTGAGATTCATTTTCAATTCCACCATTGCTTTTCTTCTTTTGATCTCCATCTTCTGTCAATAATCGACAAAGACCTTGCCCGCGAACAAGCTTGGTTGGCTTGATCTCCAGATCATACTCTTGAACTCTTGCGATCCAGTTTCCTCTTTTCGTGCCCATCTCCTATTGAGTTAGCACACCTTTTACTGTTGGATCGGTGACAAACACCGTAGTATGTGAATTCAAGATATAGAACCTGAAATTCTTGACAGCTCTAACGACAACATATGCATTCTTCTCAATTTGAGAATAGCGTGATTCACAATCTTTAAAAATAGTACTCATGAAAGCGATCGGAGATTCTCCTTCTTCACTGAGCTTCTAAGTCAAAATAGCAAACAACATGTGTTCCGACACGTAACAATAGAGGATGAAATCCTTCTAAAAGTTAGGACGAACCAACATTGGTGCGTTAGCAATAGCTTCTTTGATTTGATAAAGGCATGTCTACCTTCCTCTGTCCATATGAAAGTGGACGTCTTTTTCATCATAGCTGAGATCTCCTTCGTCAGCTCCGAAAAATCTGGTACAAACCTCCGGATAAAGTTGACTTTACCGAAAAAGGAATGCACTTGTTTCTTATTTGTAGGAAGAGACAAGATTTTAATCAAATCCACTCGATTCGGGTCAATTTTAGTTCCCTCCTTAGAAACAATGTGACCAAGTAACTTGCCCTCCGTCACCACAAAGATAGTCTTTTTAGGATTCAATGAAATTTTGTGGTACCTGCATCTTTCGAAAACTTTCGCGAGATGCAAAAAGTGATCGCCTCGTTTATCTGAGAAAACGGTCAAGTCGTCTAGATAGACAACTATTATTTTGTTCTTAAGATCCCCAAACGCCAAATCCATGGCTCTCTGAAAAGTAGCACTAGCGTTGATAAGGCCAAAAGGCATCCTCTCATAAGCAAAAGTTCCCCACGGCGTGGTGAAAGTTGTTTTGATCTGCTCTTCCTTTGCCACTGCAATCTGATTGTAACAAAAAAAACCATCAAGAAGTGATAGCATCTCCGATCCGGTGACTGTCTGCAATGTATGCTCCATGATTGGTAAGGGGTAATTGTCCTTCAAGGACGATAAACTCAAGTTCTTGAAATCCACGCAAATTCTGATTTCACCATTCTTCTTGCACATAGGAACAATGTTTGACACCCAGGTGGAATGATGGATTGGGTAAATTATCTTCGAGTCCACCATCTTCTGAATTTCTGCGTAGATAGTATCTTGAATCCATGGATTGTAATGTCTTTGCTTTTGCCTGAAAGGCTTGACATCAGACTTCAGAGGAATTGTATGTGACAATTTTGCGGGTGTGAAGACCTTCAAGTCTTCGTATGACTAGGCAAATACATCTTTGTATTGTTTGAACAAGGCGGTAAAATTCTCAGCTTCTTCTGAAGTACAACACTTGCCTAGATTAACAAATCGAGGTTTGTCTTCAGTGCCGATGTTCACTTGGAAATATTCAACAGAAGTATTAACACTTGACATCTTTTGATTTTGAATGTATCGGTCATGCCGGTCAAAAATATCCTCTAAAGATACAAAACCCTTGGGAATCTAATTTCCTTTCAATTGTATGATCCCAGATTCCATAGCTTCAGAATCTTCAGCAATTGACTCTTTGAAAGGAGTAGGACTTCCTTCAAAGAACAATTCTTTGTAGTTGTCTCCCATAACGAGAAACTCTTTGATGTCATCATCGTCATCAAAGACTTGCCAGTTGTCTGCATTATCTGGTACAGCTGGCTTGTAGATCAGCTCAATAGCAAAAGAATTATGACAAAAGTCTGAATGCGGCATGAAAAAAGCGGCTGACACTGCAAGGGCGTCAGCTCTACTATTGTCCATTCTTGGAATATATTGGATGTCGAAAGCATTGACCCATTCGATAGCATTCTGCACCCTCTGTCTGTAGGATTGAAGGTGATTCTTTTTAACTTGAAATTGCTCCCTGACTTGTTTGACAATGAGCTCTGCATCTCCTTCAACTCTAAGTAATTTGATTCCCGCTATCTAAGATGCAATTGCTGAGTTTAAAACCTCCTATATACAAAGATATATAGAACGACTTTGTCTTGTCTTCTACTGGAACAGAGGACTCTAATAATGTAGGCTGAATGGCAGCCTTCTTCTTTACCACCTTGAGAATTCTATCCAACTGCTCTGGATGATCCTGAAGATACTCCAATTGTGAGATTTGTACCTTCGTCTTCATCATGGAAGACACAATGTCGAAGTTTGTTGAGGTTGGATCCTGAGCAACCGGCACGGTGTTTACTTGTGAAGACCTTTGATTGGAAGTGGAAGCCACTTCCTTTCCTTTTTCATCAAACTTCTGCTTTTCCTATTCTTCTTTCTGTGCTTTGAAGTGTTGTGCACGTGTAAACACAAGTGATGAGATGTTCTCATGATTGACTACAAGAGAGTATCAGCAGTCTTCTTCTTCTTCTTCTTCTTGTTCATTAACGGGTTCTCTATCGAAGTATCTCGTTGCGGAGTCACCATCAAAGTTGTCCGTCTGTGGTGAGACAACATTTGTAGTTGGTGAAGGTACGAAACTTGAACTAGAAGTAGCATCAACAAATCCCATGATCTAACTCATTCTTTGATTTTTCGGACATGTAGCTCCGGGGTGTTCAACTATATCATGGAAAGTGCAATAAGCTATAGGCTTCCCAGCTTCAACATGCCTTGGTTGTCCTTGCGGAAACTTTGATTTGTAATTGTTGAAAGGCTGGAAGTTATTCCTCTTTGGCTGATACGGCTATTGAGGTTGATATGACTGTTGAGTAGGCAATGCTTGCTGCCCTTGTGCGGGTGACTGTCTCTTGAGAATTGTCACCTCGTTAGCTACTTTCTAAAGTAGCGGATCAGCAGACGCTTGAACAAGCGGTCTGATTGAATCATTCCTCATCTTGCCCGTCGTGATCATATTATCTTCAATTTTGATAGCTTCCTCCTGAGTGAGTTGTAGATCTACTCCTTCACTTCCTTTCAAGAGAAAGGCTATTTCTGACGGTAGTGCATTGATGAAGTTGCTCATCAAAATCTCATCAGATGGATTTAATGTATGCGCAAGACGTGTAACAAGGCAGTTAAATCCTGCTATGAATTCCCTCATTGGTTCAGTAGGCTCCATCTTTGAGTTTGAGAGTTGTGCAAATAGTTGATGATTATCCTCGGCAGGCTTGAATCTTGCCAAGAATTTCTCACTCATGATTGCCCAACTTGTAATAAGACCAGGTTCAAGATTATGAAACTAGTCTGATGCGTTGTTATCCAGGGTCTCAACAAAGAGATGAACAGCTATGTCTTCATGTGGAACATGCAAAACGGAACAAGCCGCTGTGAATGCAAAAATGTGATAATCAGGATGTTTAGATCCATCGCCATGGAATCGAGGAAAGTGTTTTCGCGATCCCTTAGGCAGCTCATGATGTCCTTGTAAGGCCAACAGTCTGATGTTGTTACCCCAAGGTAGTGGGGTTGGACGTCTCACGTTCCTTCCGTTTTGATCGTTGCCATTGTTGTTGTTGTTGTCGGCCATTATTTCAAGTGGTACCGGAGATTCTTCTTCTAATCCTTCTAGAAAATGCTCAGGAACCTCCTCAAAGCACGGTTCTTCTTGAATAGCAGGATTGTGCCTCCGTCGATAGTAAACTTGGTAAGCCAGGTTGCTTTATTCCCACGCGGGTGGTGGCAAAATTGGTCTACTTGCTGCAAGATCCGCCTTTTCTTCTTCTTTGTCTAGAGTAGTAGCTGCGTTCCTCCACTGAGTAGTAGATGTATCATTTTCGAAGATGAAACTTTGCAGGCTACTGATGATGTCTGACTGCTCGCCTTGAATGAGAACAAAGTTCGGCTGTATGGCAGTCGGAGTGAGTCTTGGTTGTTGAACTGGAGTAGTAGGACACCAAATGGTCATTCGCATGACATAAAGCGTAAAGCCTTCTTGAATGTTTTCTTGCCGCGTGCCCCATGGTGGGCGCTAGAAAACAGTTGGCGTAAGAACTAACACCTTTGGAGTGTAAGTTTGTATGAACACCTATGTACACTGCATAATAAGTGCTCTTCGAATTAGGAGGGGAAGCTCCCTCATTGTGCTGGAATGCTTGGAAAACAAAAGTAAACTAAGTCCTATCTTTTTGTTCTCAACTAAAAGAGGCACAAGGTTAAGAAAACCTAGAATGTTGCAGCTAAGGATTTTATGGTTTTTAACTACAACTAAACTAACTAATTTAAATCTATCCAGTTTCCTCAAGAAAACAGAGCATGAGGAAATGGAGCAGGAATGTCTTACACGATAATCCTCAGGTGCGGTTTCACAACATGAAGGCAAGGTAGGCTCAACTATTTGCTTATCCGGGAAGAAGCTTATTAAAACAAATGAATATACGGTAAACCGAGTACAGCTTCACAACATGAAGGCAAGGTAGGCTCAACTATCTGCTTGGCTGAATGAGTTTACTATTACACACATCAAACGATAAGCTTTGAGTACAGATTTGTAGCGTGAAGGCAAGGTGGCCTCAACTATCTGCTCTTCTGAATAGGCTTATTATAAACAAAACATAAGGTAAGCAACTGGTACAGTGTATTGTATAGAGGAAACATGCATGCAAATAACGATCAAACCAGCAACCCCATTTAACTAAGATTGAATAAACACCATGATAATAACATGAAGGCAAGGTAGGCTCATCTATTTATTATAACAACAATCACTCATGAACAGATATAGAACAACAATATTGCAGGCAAGGTAGGCTCAACATATATTGCTATCACATGCAAAAATTATTTACAAATGAGCTGAATGCTCTTATTTATAGACATCAAGGTGTAGACAACCCTAAAATCACCTTGAGTCAACTATAGTCCTGTCGTGCATGCAAGATCTTATTGCTAAACCCTAATAAAAGAAACTATACAGTTAACTGGCAAGCTACCATCAGTCAACCAAAACATCTAATCTAAATGGACAATGTGCAAGCATGCATGTCCTTATTGAAAGCAAGTTAACTAGAAAACTACCATCAGTTAACGTAAAATACTAGAGAAGAAACTCCAAGTGAATGTAGATGTTTCCAAGATAGACCTATGTGAGATGTGAAACAACAAGTTAACTATCTTGCATGAAGTCTATCCCAGAAAGTTGGAACTGAAGTCTACTGGCCCTGATCTCGAGCAATCAACCCATCCACGAGGTTATTGACTGCATCACCTTCTAGGGAACTGAAACTCTGGCGAAGAATCCCCATGTCTATGCAGCATATCTTCTCCACTAGTTATTTGACACTGAAACTCACCTTTACTCCCAGTTGCCTCATCAAACAATGTTGACATGACTATAAGTTGATTCATCTTACAGCCAATGGTCTCACCACTGAAAATACTGTGAATAAGTGCTTGGAGCTCTGACTGAACGTCAGCAAGCTCAACATAGTCACCATCCACACACTTATACTGGCATGGTAATTGAGACACAAAGTTTCTCACATAGCAAAGTGCACTGGTAACATGCTCTCTACTCTCAGCCAACTCTGATGCTATTGTTTCTTCTATCTTAGCCTTGAACATCAACTGTGTTCTCCAAACATAGACATCTTCCTTATCTTCTGCATCTATGACTAAGTCAAATGACAAGCCCAAGTTAGCAATCGAGATCTCATCCCTGGGTCTACTAGTAGCCAAGTCACGCTCCTCATCCTGAAGTTCTAGACGAAGCTCGCGTGCATTGTACCGCAACTGGTATAACTCTGAAAGTACAAGGCAGCCTCTAGCAACAAACTCTTCCTCCCACTCATCTAACCGCTTGCCGTATGCAACCAAGTGATCAAGTTGACCCTATTCTGGTGGTGGTTCTAACATATGTGGAAGTGGCATCCCCTATCCTATGTACCAGGCTAGAAATATACGGGCGAAGCTGCTGTATTTCAGCCTTGAGGGCTGACTTATCTTCTCCATCCTTCACCATTCTATCCCTTGCGCTATCTGTAGCAACCTGTAGGAGGTCAATGTCCGTCTGATGAGTACTTCTACCGAAGTTGACTGTGATCACTTGAAGTCTTGAAACTTCGCAGGCTACTGATGATGTCTGACTGCTTGCCTTGAATTACCACAAAGTTCGGCTGTATGGCAGTCGGAGAAAGTCCTAATTGTTGAACTAGAGCAGTAGGACGCCAAATGGTCATTCCCGTGACATAAAGCATAAAGCCTTCTTGAATGTTTTCTTGAAAATAGTTGGCGTAAGAACTAACACCTCTAGAGTGTAAGTTTGTACGGATAGCTATGCACATTGCGTAATGAGTGCTCTTCAAATTAGCAGGGGAAGCTCCCTCGTTGTGCTGGAATGCTTGGAAAAGAAAAGTAAACTAAGTCCTATCTTTTAGTTCTCAGCTAGAAGAGGCACAAGGTTATGAAAACCTAGAACGTTGCAGCTAAGGATTTTCTAGTTTCGCAGATCATTAACTACAACTAAACTAACTACTTTAAATCTATGCAATTTCCTCAAGAAAACAGAGCATGAGGAGATGGAGCAGAAATGTGGTACACGATAAACCTCAGGTGCGGATTCACAACATGAAGGCAAGGTAGGCTCAACTATTTGCTTATCTCGGAAGAAGTTTATTAAAACAAACGAATATACGGTAAACCGGGTACAGCTTCACAACATGACGACAAGGTAGCCTCAACTATCTACTTGGCTGAATGAGTTTACTTTTACATACATCAAACGATAAGCTTTGAGTATAGATTCAGAGCGTGAAGGCAAGGTAGGCTCAACTATCTGCTCTTCTGAATAGGCTTATTATAAACAAAACATAAGGTAAGCAACTGGGACAGTATATTGTATAGACCAAACACACATGCAATAATGATCAAACCAGCAACCCCATTTAACTACGATTGAATAAACTCAATGATAATAACATGAAGGCAAGGTAGGCTCATCTATTTATTATAACAGCAATCACTCATGAACAAATACAGAACAACAATATTATAGGCAAGGTAGGCTCAGCATATATTGCTATTGCATGCAAAAGTTATTTACAAATGAGCTGAATGCTCTTATTTATAGACATCAAAGTGTAGGCAACCCTAAAATCACCTTTAGTCAACTACAGTCTTACAGTGTATGCAAGATCTTATTTCTAAACCCTAATAAAGGAAACTATACAGTTAACTGGCGAGTTACCATTAGTTAACCAAAACATCTAATCTAAATGGACAATGTGCAAGCATGCACATCCTTATTGAAAGCAAGTTAACTGAAAAACTACCATCAGTTAACGTAAAATCCTAGTGAAGAAACTCCAAGTAAATATAGATGTTTCCAAGATAGACCTGCGTGAGATGTGAAACAACGAGTTAACTTAGAAAGAAGGATCAACTTAACTGTCGTGCATGAAGTCTATCCCAGAAAGTTGGAACTGAAGTCTACTGGCCCTGATCTCGATAAATCAACCCATCCACGAGGTTATTGACTGCGTCACCTCTTGGGGAACTGAAGCTTTGGCGAAGAATCCCATGTCTATGCAGCATGTTTTCTCCACTAGTTATCTGACACTGAAACTCACCTTTACTCCTGGTTGCCTCATCAAACAATGCTAACATGACTGTAAGCTTATTCATCTTACAGCCAATGGTCTCACCACTAAAAATATAGTGAATAAGTGCTTGGAGCTCTGACAGAAAGTCAATAGTCTCAACATAGTCACCACCCACACGCTGATACTAGCATGGTAGTTGAGACACAAAGTTTTTCACATAGCGGAGTGCACTGGTAACATGATCTCTGCTCTTAGCCAACTCTGATGCTATCGTTTCTTCTATCCTAGCCTTGAACATCAACTGTCTTCTCCAAACGTAGACATCTTTCTTATCTTCTACATCTGTGACCGAGTCAAATGACAACCCCAGGTTAGCAATCGGGATCGAATCCCTGGGTCTACTAGTAGCCAAGTCACGCTCCTCATCCTGAAGTTCTAGACGAAGCTTGCGTGCATTCTACCACAACTGGTATAACTCTGAAAGTACAAGGCGGCCTCTAGCAACAAACTCTTCCTCCCACTCATCTAACCGCTTGCCATATGCAACCAAGTGATCAAGCTGACCCTGTTCTGGTGGTGGTTCTAACATATGTGGAAGTGGCATCCCCTATCCTATGTACAAGGCTAGAAATATACTGGCGAAGTTGTTGTATTTCAGCCTTGAGGGTTGACTTATCTTCTCCATCCTTCACCATTCTATCCCTTGCGCTATCTGTAGCAACCTGTAGGAGGTCAATGTCCGTTTGATGAGTACTTCTACCAAAGTTGACTGTGATCACTTCAAAGTCTTGAGCTTCCATCTCGTTCAGGCTCTTATCCTTTGGGGGTGCAGCAGTCTCAACGATGATCTCCTTACCTGCATTCATCTCAATGTGGACCTATTTCTTGATCCTCTTGTCAAGCGCATCTTGATGATCATGATCGAAATCTGAATGATCAAGAACATAATATGGTTGTCTCCTCTTTCTTCCCAGCTGACTCTCAAGCCAAGACGAATCCCGACTAATCCCATTGGAATGATCTGTACTATTCATAGGAGGATCTGATGAAAGTGAATGAATAGAGGTATTACTGCGAGGTGGTGAGTCCACGTCCAAATCAATATGAATTGGAATTGGTGGTTGTTCTGGTGTCGGTGATGGCAAATGTGGCTAAACCTCAGGCTGTGGTGAACTCTGAACAACTTCTCTAATAGGCTCTACATGTGGAATAGCAACAAGTGCTTTTCCCTTTGAGTTACTAGGCACTGGATTCTCTCTAGGAGGGTTACTCCTCTTCTTTTGCTTGGGTTTTGACGAGGAAGGTAGTACAACTCCTATTGGTGGCGGCTCTGGTCTAGGCATGGATACCCTTCTGATCTTTTTTCTTTCTAAATAAAGCATACTATTTTGGATGACCCTGCTCAATCTCTCCTTCACCGATGAGAATTCTTTGGCATACCAATTCACTAACAGAAGTGGTTGTCTATCAACCTGTTCTTTGTAAAACTGAGGAAGTGCATCTCCTTCATCCTCTGACAATCCTTCCACCTCTTCTGCCAAGAAGACAAAAATTTGCGGAAGAGAAAACCTGCTATAGCTGCATCTGCGTACTACCAAGACATGCTGCGTAATGATTCCAAGGATCATATGTGTGTGTGTCAACCAGGTATTTGAGTTTGCAATTCTCTAACTCCTATCCTACAACTTTAGCATCAATTGTTGTCTTGCACCAATATATTCCGAACTGCAAAGGAAAGGTGGCAGTCTGTTTATGCTTGTGGCGCAAACGTTTGTGAACCTCAGACGGTTGCCTCAGGAACTCCATGAACACTGTCTTATCCGAAGGATAACGTGGTAACATAGCTGGATGTCCTGTATATCCATAGACACAGATATAGGTGTATGTAGGGAACTGAATGTACCAGTCTGCCCAATTCTCCATTGTTGCTCTAGCAACTGTTGAGATACAAATGTGCAACTCCCGGTCCAAGTTTCTTACTGTATAGTCAAGAAAGCCTCTTGCACCCGTTTGAAATGACTTTCAGCTTTCGTGAATTTGAGCTGATCATAATAACGATAGACCTTTTGTGCACTAAGAATGCCCACCATGTTCAACCCGTTAAACTGACCCTGATAAGCGATCAAGTACACAAGGTAAGAACACATATGAAACTGGTGTGCAAATAGGAAACTGGTGATTTGCTTGTGAATAGCATCGTTGATGAAGGATGCCAAGTCATAATGCTCTTGCCCAGAGATGAGTCGACCAATGATATAGTACATCCATGGGTGAATTTTTTTTGTATCTGCATGACGTGAGACACGATTACGCAGTGTAATCAGAATACCATACTCATCCTTGAACTCGCCACGACCTACGTTGTTTGGCAACTTGGTATTTTTCTGTTTCAGCCACCTCTCCGTCATTTTACTCTAACACTTATCCAATTCAGCATTGAATGCTTGCTCGCTCTAATTCATGGAAATGACCAACCCATTTGGATGTTGAGGAATACCCTGACTCCGCTCGATCTCGAGGGGTTTGAGACTACATATGACATGCCCATCTACTGACTGTATCTCTTTTGCAGCAGAATTGTAATACTTAATGCAAGACATTACAAACTCTACGCAATGAACTGAGATAGGTATGGAAGCGGCCTCAAGCAACTTGGACTGTTGAATGTTCTTGATTATCGAATCTTTGATCTTGAGTGGATCCAAAACTGCTTCTGGAAGCACCTTATGTAGATTCAAATCAACTGTTCCGATGAAGTCATGAGTCAAAACTGACTTGGTCTTGAAATCGAGCTATGTGAACTGCATTTTGAAAAACTCGCCCGTTGACTGTGAACATGGCTATATTCTGAGAATTTTTCTAGAAAGCTAAAAATAGCTTGTCGGAAGTAAATTTTTACGAAAAATTTTGAGATATGGGTTTTGTCCAGAAAGTGATTCTAAGACAACCCAGAACATCAGAAATGGAAAAATTCGACCTCTACTCAGCCATGCAAAGGAATTTCAGTTGAGAAAATTAAAGCTTCGAGAACTGATGTTCTGGAACAAATTTTACTGAAAAATTCTAGCACATGGGTTTTGTCAAGGAGATTGTTCTAAATCAATCCAGCTATTTTGTTTCGCCCAAAATTTGCCAATTCTTCGAACATGTGAGAGAATCTAGACAAGAAAATGGAAGAAATCTAGAAGAGAAAAAGACATTTTTTTATTATTTTTGTCTTCTTCTTTCAAAATCGCCACTTTGCCTTGATGGTGAATGATGAACCTTGTTGACTGGATAGTAGATTCATTGCGTGATTGGAAGTATTTTGCATCCAATGATTGTATGTAAGGTATCTGAAAACTGAATTAGGAACCCCAAAAAGATGGGCGCCCCTGGCCTGTGAAGGCACAAATACCATTTAGACAAAAGTGTGACTTTCATCTGAACACCATACTGTGACCCTTGTCACCGGGAGCTGGAGTGCTCCGATTCGCACGTTGTCTGTCTCTCTGCACAGTTGAGTCAACTTACAAGAGGTGTCTCTGGAGACAACGAAGCCAGAAAACTGCTTCTAAGGCCTCAAAGAGGAGGGTGCCTTTTTCAAGGAGATTGGTACTCACCATACTTAGCCATTTTTTGGTTGTCTCCAATCACTTTCACCTTTTAGCATCATCACCTTGACCTTGCACGTACGAGCGTTCGCCAAATCCCAGAGTCTGACAGGTGGACTCGTTGGATAGCTGGAGTAATTGCACACAAGTCTCGTGAAGACTGCGAAAGCAAATAACCCCATCTGGTGGGCCTAAAAGTTGGGCGCCCCTAGCCTACAGATATGCAATTGTGTGTAGCTACGTTTCACCATCCTCTGTTTTACGTGCTCAGAAGAACCTCTGTCACGGTCACTTGGAATGTCGGATCGTCTCGCGAACTGATGCGTTGTGAAGTTGGACTGAGCTGGAAAATATCTCAAGAAGACCTCAATTGCAAACTCATTCATCTGGGTAGCCATAGCTCAAACCATCAACCAACAATTTCTTGTGGCATGTATCATGCCTACAGTCTCAGCGTTCGACACTAATAACCGAAGTTCTGCACTATGTATGCCTCTACTTGACAGCTCGTTGGAAAGCCAGACTGATCCTGAGGAGACTGAATCCAACAGCAAGCACATGCATTCAGATCTTGGTCTTCAAAAAGAAGGGCACCCCTGCGCTACAGGGGTGCAGATTTGCATTTTATGACTGTCTTCATGATGTATACACTCTTTGTAACCTCTGCTTCCGCCTTCGTTGGCCAGAGTTCTGCATTTCAGATGAACTTGCTCCATAGCTAGTCAGAAAGTTGACTGAAAACAGAAGAGAATGAATGTATTCGCAATCCAAAGCAGCTAAATCTTGATCTTCAAATGGAAGGGCACCCTTGGTCTACAGGGGCGCAAATTTGCTCTGAATTTCATTTTTTCAATCATTTCGTGCTTTGCAAACACTGTATTAGCCACTAAGGTTGACCATGTCAAAGTACTACGACTACTGAGGTGTGTGTATGACTATACTTCATCATTCTCACATGTACAGACACTTTAAAGTCGATTTGCACGTTCATTGCGCAAGTGTCTACTACGTTACATAGTGAAAAGTTTCCAGACTTAGAATATTTTTGTACTTTTGCTAGTCTGAAAATCCCCTCCGTTAAAAAACATATTTTTCAGCATCTTTCATCATAGAATGTTTTGCATTGAGTTTCAGGCTTAGATTTTAATACCTGGTACTGGCCAACTGCCATTGACGACCTTAGAGGTCCTAACTTTTCTCCTGAAAAAGTGAAAACTTCCCACCAAGCTTAAACTGACTTTTAACTGAAACTGACTTCACCACTGTGATCGTGATGTGAAATAAGCCAATCAAAATTAATTTCAGCCAATTCTGACAAGTTCTATTTTTTAGGGTTTTGACCTAAAAACGGGGTCCGGAAACCCTAATTTTCAAAATTATCAAATTTTGCCGGTATCTTTATGGCATTATACTGAGCAAAAATCCATACTTGATTTGCCCAATAACTAAGTTTTGACCCCACTTTTACAAGGTTTAGACCATTTTAAGCAAAATGCCTTAATGAAGCAAAAATTTGGTTTTGGGTACAACACTGTGGTATTGATATAAATCCTTGGCCTCTCTTCAAGTTGAGCATTAGAACTACTGGAATTGTCAGGTTGCCCTATGTGACCAAGATTAGGAACCTGGTTCATCTAATGCAAAAAATCCGCCAACATGTCCATCATAGTGTCAAACTTCTACTCTCTCCTGACGTCTGGGCTAATGGAACCCGAATGCGCTTTGTCTCTATCTCCCATGCTGCCTACAATACTCTCACTGTCACTGGATAAAGTTCTCGTTATTTCCGGTGAATTGTGAATGCCTAAAACCTCTGAAATGGTTTCTCCCTCTCGAACCTACGGAGGATGCCACAACCATGAACCCTTGTGATAAGTCTATTCTTTATCACTCATGAATTAACCTCACAGGATGGCAGGATATTAAAGCTTTGATACCATTGAAGCAACCCTCTATGGTGTTTGATCTGACTTATCTCTGTCTTGTTTCCGATTTGTTTTTTGCAATTTCTATGTTGGGGTTTTTGCAATAATTGAAAATACTGTAAAAACAGGAAGGGGCAAGCATAAAAGAAGAAAGACCTAGATGCTTATAATTGATTTCAATAAGATATGTCACATACCCATTTGCTGAACGTAACTTTCATAATTCTGGTTTTATTACAGCAGCCTTATTTTGCATAGATTTCTAGATGCCTAGCACATAATAGCTCAAAGTTCAAACTAGAAATGAAGTAGATCTATAGAATATAGCTGGACACAAAAGGTGAATGAAGAAACAATTCCAAAATCAAAGCGCCCTATCTCCCAGCCAACACGTCCTTCTAGGAAAGTACGGCCTGCTCACAGCTGAGACATGTGCCAATCAGAAGTTCCAATTTGCTGCTCAGAATGCTTAGGAAATTGCTGTCAAAGGGACGCCAAAGTCATATGCCATGAAAAGAAGAATTACCGCCCTGTAGTCTTGAACCACTATCTTGGAAAGATGCAATCTTCAACCCCAATGTGTTGGTTATTTACTAGTACCCTGCAACTAAATAAATTAACAAACCCTTGTTCCAAATCTGCCATGCAAATCACAAAGACCTGATTTATTCTTCAAAGCAATACTCAATTTTATGCTCAATTGTTGATCCCTGAATGAGACAAATCATGAAGGAACCTTGGACGATCTTGCACGCCTGTAGAACCTGATCTAAGAGAGGGTATCCATCCTCAATCAGCCTGAAAAGACAACTTGCAGCAGCAGCTCCAAAATAATATAATATTCTTAATTGAATAATGAGCCAAACCCTTGCCTTATGGAGAAGTATGCCACTTTTAGGTTTTCAGCCTTTGACAAGTCGAACAAAAATATCTCCTCTTGAAAATCAACGCCACTTTTCAAAGGCTCTTACAATTTAATATTAAGTCAATTGTCAAAGTGACTTTTCATTTAAATATTTCATAAAGTGACTTCAAATATTCTTTTATTAAAGTCACTTTCACTTTATAACATTAAATCACTAAATCACTTAATAATAGAATATTATTAAATGACATGACTTAATAAATCCATAACTCCTGGCCCGGATATCCAAATGACCCCTCGAAAGTGTCCCATGACCAAGATCAACTGCAAGTCTGCCATCACTGACCCGAAATGTCACTTACCAAAAATAGTAAGTAACAAGGACAAGTCCTGAAACCCCTCAGAAAGATTCCCTAATCATCCCATTAGCCTACAGGAACCGTAGTAGTAGGCTAACCTTGCTCCTCAAACCACTGGCTAGGAAGGGGACATTACACTTACTGAAACTCACACACCTCCATTCACCTGTAACCTTATTCATATCATACTTTTCATATCAAACCCATTCTCACCATGAAAGGAATGAACTCAAATGACTAATCTGTGCAAGCATCATGACAATCTCTTAACACTTCCTTTCTGAGTATTCTATCATTCTAAAAACATAATATCAAAAAATTTGCTTAACCTTTCAGCGTGTTTACCCCTATTCCACACCACCGTTGGGATTCAAAAAGCCTTTTAATCTAGAATGTTATTCTTCAATTTTTTTGGCGCCATCAAGGAAACCATTCATCTTTTCCTTTTCAAACAATTACAAAACAAGCGACTGTCAAACTTCTCGTCAAAGGAAAGACTTCTAGTAATGACTATTAAGCAAGTTTAAATTCGAGCCTTTGATTTCATATTGTCGCCAAACCTCAGATTAATTTATAGCCTTTGATTTTGCTTTGAGCGATGGGTTTTGAGTTGCTAAACTCCTAAGCCAGTTAAGGGGTCGGTTATTCAATGAGAACAACCCCCTTAAATGGTCATTTAAGTGACTTTTAACCTTTTATCACAAGTCACTTAGGATCTTTGATATTCACCAAAGAAGTTGAGCTTTGATAAAGTATTAAGGTTTGAAACTTGAAAAGAAAGGACCTTTGAAGCATCAAGTAAGTTTGCAACAAGCATCAAATTAGCAAACTCCAATAACTTGCACCATCAACCTTTCCTTTGAACAAGCATCAAAATCAATGGATGAACCTTCACTTTGAAACAACACCATAAACTGTACGAACAAGAATCTTTGAATATCAACATTAGAATAAATTATGTTCTAACATCTTTACATGGACAAGCACCTTTAACTAATTACTTTGTCATAAAGGAATTTTATCACACTTTTACATTTGTGACAAATTGTTGTGCCCATAATAAATTTTTGCTTCAATAAGGCATTTTGCTTAAAAAGAGCTAAATCATGTAAAATTGTTGTCAAAAGTTCGTTTTAGGAATGTTGTACCCCAAATTAAAAAAATTGCTACACTTAGGCATTTTGAAGAAATGAGTCCAAATATTGTTAAATTTGTCAAAAAGGTCAAAATTGGGGTTTGTATGTCTTGCATAGGGGTCAAAACCTTGAAATTTTTAAAATCTGACAATCTAGGTTGGCTGAGAGTGACCAAATCACAATATGCAGATTTTAGTTTTTCAACCCTAAATTTTAGGAAAATCTATATTTTTAGCAGTTTTCTAAAAATACAAACTTTTTTTGGGTTTCTTTCGAAATGGATACTTGCAAAATTTTCTAAAAAATAGAAAGTTTGGCTTCTAGGGTTGAGATTGATTTTGATTGGCTTAAAATACTTCTTCATCAGGCTGGTGCAGTCAGAATCACGAAAAGATCAATTTTTCCCTAGTGGGTCTATTCTGTTTTTTTAAAAGCTTCTTCTGGAGAATCAAGGCTATCAATGGAGGTCTATTGGCTGCAAGGTGTCGGAATCAGATGTTCAAGCATCAAACGGAAGCTGTCAACGAGGAACGTGCACAAAAAACGAAGAACAGAGAAAGGAAGATTGAGGAATTGAAAAATGCAAAAAATTGACTAAGGCTGGTGAATCCAAGTGCCCCTCCTTAGTTTGGGCGCCCAAACCTTCATGCCTTAGAAACTTTTTTTGTTCCAGCAGTCAACGACAAGGCACGTCAAACGAGGTAGAAGTTGAAAATTGCATAAAAAATGGTTGTCTGCCAGCCATGGGTGCCCTTGAAGGAGAATGGCGCCCAGCTTTTCAAGGGATCAAATGTCAGAGTTAGGGTTTCTGCCTCCAAACCATTGTTTCTCAGAATCCTCCCGGCTCCCCAACGAATCAATCAGCACTATCATCTGACCATTCAGCCAACCAGAATCTCAGATCAAATGAAGAAGTCTTGAAGAAGTAGCAAACTGGAAAGGTCAAAAAACGTGAAAAAATGACCAAGTTTGGGAGTGTTGGGCGCCCCAGGCAGTCAGGGGCGCCCAAGGATTTGAGTGCTCAAAAGATAAAATTAGGGTTTGTAGTCCCCAACAACTTTTCTCCAGATTCAGTCCAGCTCTGCAATGGATTCAACGTCGAGCTCGTTAGATTTGTTCATCGTCAAATATCACAAAATGATCAAAGGGGTAAAATTGTGCAGAATGAAGAAAATCAAAAGCAAAGACGAAAATTCTTAAAAATTGACTAACTCTGGTGAAGTTGGGCGCCCCAGAAGAAGGGTGCCCAAGCTTTTGAAGATCTAAATCAACTTTTCTGGAGACATCACAACCAGGAGACCCCCCTCAAAATCTTCTCAGCTATCCGACGAGTCCAACGGTCAGCCTATCGGAGCTCCGAATCATCTGAAATGGTCAGATCATCTGAAGGGGAGGAGATAGTATAGAAATCTAAAAAATGTGAAACATGGTAAAGTTTGGTGATCATGGGTGCCCCTGGAGAAGATAGGCGCTTAGGGTTTTGAGACCTTAGATGGCAGTTTTGGCAATTGCAGTCTCCGGGATCCTCTCGTCAGACTTTGCCAAGCTATGCAATGGACCAGTCAGTCAGTTCACCAGACCTCTTGAACTCCTAAAGTTGAAGATTCATCGGAAGATCAAGAAAACATAGAAGGTTGAAATTTGTGAAATAAAAACTAACACTGGTGAAGATGGGCGCCCAACATTTCGAGCGGTCTGATGAATCTTTTATGAAAATTTGCCTCCAAGACAACTTCGTCAGATCTACTTCAGCTCCGCGATGAGATCCTCCGTCATTTTACTCGATACTCTGAGTACTCAAAAATCAAAGATCAAAAGGAGGTCAAAATCAAGCAAAAAAGTTGAAAATTCAAGAAATTTGACTAAGTCTACTACGAATAAGCGCCCCAGGCTAAAAAGGGCGCCCAAGGCTCAATGCCTTAGTCACTTTTTCCAAAATTTTAAAGTTACCATTTTTTGACATTCAAACAACGTCTACATTCAACGAACCTGTCCGGGATTGGCTCTGAAAGATTTAAAAGCAAATAAAAGCAGATTTTTCTCAACCACAACTTATTTAAAGAAGATTTTGTCTTTCATTATTCTTTTTTGCAAGTTGGAGTCCAAAGCATGAAGATTTGAAGACCCAAACGACATGCTTTTTCGGTGTTCTTCGTGTTTCCGAGATCAGTGAGCAAAAAGGAACGCTTTTTCATAATCAAAACTTCTAGGACGTTGCCCTTTCAAAACAGCCACTCAACTTTCTCCATTTCTGATCACATGGGTCTCTCTGCTTTTTCGTCCTCTTGAGCATTGAGAAACTTTTCCCTCTTCTAGAAACTGCTTTTTGATTGCTTTTTCAGGATAGATTTAGCTTTTTCAGTTTCCAAGCATTTGGGTTTCTTCGGAACGTGATTTTCTACAAAACCTAGGTCACAATTTTTTTTGGAGAAATTGTTTTTTCAAAGATAGAGCAACATTCTATTTTCAGCAGCATTCTCCACTCGAAAAACAAGAAATAAATCATTTTTTTGGCGGATATGGTTAGGATTCAAAGCGACAATCTTCTAGAAGCTTTCTTTCAGCTTTCTTTCTATTTTCATCTCCATTCTTTGAAGAAGAAGGATATCGAGTTGTAATGAGTTTGCGCTTTCCTTGTTTTTTAGGTTTTCATAGGTGTTAGATGTTTATCCTCTTTAGGTTTAGAAATAAAGCTTGCATGTTGGCAAGTAGTAGTTGTAAAAGCAAGGAGATTTTAGGGTTCCCTACTCCTCTGCTTGTGTATAAATAAGAGCAGTCTTTGCTCATTTTTCTTGAGCCATGCTAGTGATAACAAGACACAAGTGTCGTTATTGCCTTCTCTTTGTTATTCAATGTTGTTCAAAACCGTGCTTGTGATAACAAAATTGCTAAGCCTATGCCTTCATGTTTGTTATCGATTAATGTCAGTTCACTTTGTGTAAAGAGCAAGTTTGCATGCCTCCTTAGCTGCAAATCCTTATTTAGTGCATGTGTTTTGTGTCAATCGTAATCTGGTTTGATCGCATGTTGTGTGTATTTTGCCACAACTTGTTGTCCCAGAATTGTAACTTTGTGCTAGAAGTTTGAGTAAATAAAGTCTTGAGCATGCTTTGCTGCCCCGATATAAAAATCTCAGATTTTCGTTTATTGTTTTGTGTCAAGTAGTGTGAGAAAATAAAGTCTTGAGCATGCTTTGCTGCCTTGATATAAAGTCTCATATTTCCGTTTATTGTGTAATGCTTTTATGATCTTTTTTTCAGCTTACATTGAAATTCTGTAAATGTATGTTGAGAAAATTTTATCAAAGTATCTTTGTTAGAAAATCAATCTCGTTCATTTTTAACTCTCTTGCTCTACGTTTACTTGAGAGGCTAGAAACGTCAATAGCGTAAGTTAGTTGTAGTTGTTAAGTTTCGTTAAAGGGAAAACCTCAGCTGCAACATCTAGAGTTTTATAACCTTGTGTTCTCGCAACTGAACCAAAAAGATAGGCAAAATAAGTTTCAGCTTACTTTCTTTATGCAACTCAGCAAAAGGGAGCTTCCCCTCCTAATTCGAAGAGTAGTTTACTGCACATAGCTGTTTGTTTCCAAAACGCATTCCAAAGGTGCGATTTGAAACGCCAACAAGGTAAAACAAAACATAGGCTTTTTGTCGGTTTGTGTCAAGGAAGATACTTGTGAATTTCTAAAAATTTGAAACTTAGGGTTTTGCACCATGTTTTTAGGAAAACCCCTAAAAATAGGGCCTTTCCAGAATTAGTTGAAAATGATTTTGATAGGATAAATCGACTTCATGATCACATTGGTCAAGTCAAAATCACCAAAAAACTTGTTTTACTCTAGTAGGTCTATTTTCATTTTTCAGGAAGAAAAATAGGACCTCCGCAACCATTAATGGCAGAATAGCCAATACCAAGTGGTGAAATCTAAACCTTGAAAGCTTCAACAAAGAATCCATGGTGAAAGATGCTCAAAAAGATGCTCTGCGATGGAGGGGATTTTCAAAAGTGAAAAATGTTGAAAATTGACTAAGTTTGGAAAATAAACGTCTTTCTACCAAAAGTAGGCTATGTAGTCAAATGCCTTAGTCATTTTTCGAACACCCGTACACATAGCATGGTGAAGGTGATTGCTAAGATGCACGTGTTTGCGTCGTTGACGACAATTCTCAAACCAGTCAAGCTACACGATGAACGTGAAACGCGAAGAGATGAAGATTTTCAAAGGAAATGATGGAATTACAGCTAAAAGTGCCCTTGCTGGCCAGGGGCACCCTTGAATTCAAAGGGTCAAAGGCAGTCATCAAATTTTGCCAAGACAGTTATCTCCTTCGTGTTTTTGCTGCCTTTCCGGCGTATCTTCAAGCAAGGTCACATGATTCATTGATCATCAGCAAATGTAAGAAAATTTAAGAGATACTGCAAGCAAGTACTATCAAAAATGGCAATCAAACATGGGAAAAAGCGCCCCTGTAGCTCAGGGGGGCCCAAGAACAAGATGATCCAGATGTCAGTTTTGAGTAAGCTTGTCTTCAGGTGATCTCCCTAGTGTCAGCTTAGCTTTGCAACGAACCTGTTAGACACATCAAACGACGGCAACTACTGATCGTTAGAGCATACAAAATAAAGGGTAAATTAGTACATATCAAGGAAAAAGCACCCCTGCTGGCCAAGGGCGCCCTTCATTTTGAGTCACTTGATGAACTTTTCAACGACTGCTTTCTACAAGGCATTTTCTCAGCACCCTCTCAGCTTCGCGATCAATCCATCTACACGTTCACAGGACCTGTCAAGCATTCATAGACGAAGATCAAGTAGAAAACACCAAAGGTGAAGACGAAATGAAGAACACGAAAAATTGGCTAAGTGTTAAGGAAATTGCACCTTCCTAGAAATAGGTGCCCAATTTTTTGGGCAACTAGATGCAGTCTACAAGCTCAATGACCTCCAAGAAGTCCTTCTCTATCTTGATCAATCTCATCAATGACACCGTTAGCGAATTCAATAGATAAATCAAACATTTGACGACAGAGATCAAACTAGGGTAGTTTGTGGAAGATTGCAAAGTAAAAGTTATGTCACAAAAGGTCAAAGGCGCCCCTACAAGCTAGGGGCGCCCATACTTTTGGGGCCCTTAAACCAACTTTAGCAACTTATGAAGTTAGACATCCTTTCCAGGACTGAATTGGTTATCCATCCCATGTTTCAACAAGATCACCGAGATCATCAGTCTTCAGTGATCTCAGATCTGAGCGCAGAGAATCAAATTGGAGGAATTGAAGAACACTCAAGAAATTGACTAAGTCTGCTGAAAAATGCACCTTCTTGGGAAAAGGTGCCCAAGAATTAGAGGCATCAGACTCAGGTTTTGAGCTTTGCAGCTCCCAAGCACACTTTATCAGAGTTGTTTCATCTCAGCAATGGATCTGTCAGCAACACTTCAAGATCAACTGAGCAACCAAAGTCAAGGATCAAATGGAGGCATTTCATCACAGAAAAAGAATGAAAAAGTGTTCAACTCCTCAAAAGGGACGCCTAAAGTCAAACTAGTCCCAATTGACTGAAGTTGACAATTTTGTAAGCCTTTTCATGTCTAAAACGTCCCATAATTGATGGAAATCAATTTTGTGAACTCTAGATCAGGCTAATTGACTCCTCCATCATCTATTGGCACCCAAACTTGATGCATTCAACATCAATCACTATTTATCAAGTCTAGGCGTCATAATTCAACATCTTTCTTTGCAGGTTGAAGCTCAAGAACAAGCAATTTTCCTCTCCAACGTCTTTTGAAGATCTGACAGAGGCTTTTTCAGTGTTCTTCATGATTTCAAGAAGGCAATTGAGGAATAGTTCATCAAGGTCTACATTTCCAAGCGTGATTTTCCTAAAGATCTTGGGAGGCAATTGATAACATCCAAACTTCTTGTCTTTTTCCTCTATTCTTGTCTTAGATCTTCTTGCATGTCCAAGTAAATGGAGATTTTTCACAGATTTGACCTTCTAGGCATGATCAACATAGTTTTTCCAACAAAACCCACGTGCCAAATTTTACCAGAAAAAGTTGCCCTGTTGCCCCTTTTTTAGGGTTTTCCGAAAAAAGTCATAATTTCAAAAATCAGACAAACTGGGTTTGTTCATCTTTAAAGCGCCTACAATACCCATGTGTCAGACTTTTTCGGGAAAAATAAGCTTCTACTACTTTTGAAACCCGTACCCCGAAAAGCTCTTGCATGTACGAGAAAAAGTAACTTTTTGGGAATTGCTGAAATTTTGGGTCCACGTAGAAAATTATTCTAAGTAAAACCCATGTCTCAATTTTTTTCATAAAAGTTACCCCTTGGCAAGGCTATTTTTAGCAATTGCAGAAAAGTTGTCCAAACAGTATCGTGTGCCCAATCAATCTTCAAAGTTTTCAGAATACAATTCTCCTAAGTTGAATACAAGACCAAAACAGTCTTGGTTCATGACTTCCTAAAAACGATAGACACTGATCTGCATTAGGTACACCCAGAGGTCGACTCAAAAAAGTTGGAAGGCATAGACCAATGCGCGTTATAGAACATCGAGCAATCCGGATTGCTTGAGGCAACGTCAATTCCCATCACAGCACAGATCGTGGAATTTGTAATAGCTTGCATTAAGCATTACAACCCTACCACACGAGAGATTCGTTTAGTGGACGGGCGAGTAATATGCAACCTCAAGCCTAGGGATATCAAAAGGTGCTTTGCCATTCCACACCATGTGCGACAAATGTGGTCATATCTATGAGAGAATGCGAAAAGGCATTCAATGTGTCAAAAGACAAGTGTTAGAAGAGGATGGCAAAAAAATGGCTTAAAGGAAAAAAGGCCAACTTATCCAAGAATGTAGGACTTGGAGAGTTCAGGGATGAGTATGCAGTGATGATCACTCTACTCAACCGCATCACTGGTCAAGAGGAGGCGAGCAAATTTCAGTCATGGATGTACTATGTCATCGCCAAAATTGTGAGCAACAAGGAACATTATGACTGGCCCGCCCTCATCAGTGATACGCTCCACAAGCAAATGACCGGATTCTTAGAGGCTCACAGGTTTCACATGTGTTCATATCTCGTATATCTGATTGCTTTCCAAGGCCAGTTTAGAGTGTTGAACAATGTGGGAACTTTGGGTGTGCAAAAGGTTCATGAGTATTTCTCGCAGCTCGAGTTCACAAAAGCAGAAAAACATTTCAAGCAAGTAAATGATATCTATCTTCCTTATGCACACCATGAGGGACCTCGATCATGAGTTGCATATACGGATATCACTAGTAGCCAAGGAGGCAATGGTAGATTGGGCGGATTGGTTTATCTAGTTCCCCACTTTCACCTATGTTGTACCCCAAATTAAAAAAATTGCTACACTTAGGCATTTTGAAGAAATGAGTCAGTGTTGTTAAAATTGTCAAAAAGGTCAAAATTGGGGTTTGCATGTCTTGCATGAGGGTTATAAACTCAAAATTTTCAAAATCTGACGATCTGGGTCTACTCAAAGCGACCAAATTTACAAAACCCAAATTTTAGTTTTTCAACCCTAAATTTGAGGAAAATTTTTATTTTTAGCAACTTTCTAAAAATAGAACTTTTTTCCTTTTTTCTTGGTTTTTCTAGGTTTCTTTTGAAGCGGATATTGGCAAAATTTTATAAAAATAGAAAGTTTGGCTTCTAGGGTTCAAATTGATTTTGATTGGCTCAAAATACTTCTTCAACAAGCTAGTCCAGTCAGAATCACAAAAAGATCAGTTTTGCCCTAGTGCGTCTATTCTGCTTTTTTAGAAGCTTTTTCATGAGCTCCAAGGTCATCAATGTAGGTCATTCAGCTGCCAGGTGTCAGAGTCAAACATTCAAGCACTGAACATAAGATGAGAAATGATGAACATACACGAGGAATGGAGAATGGACAAAGGAAGCTGTCAAAGTTGAAAAATGCAAATTTTGGCTAAGTCTGGAAATTCAGGCACCCCCGTCAAGCAAAGGCGCCCAGAGTTTTGAGCCTTAGAAATTTTTTACTTTCAGCAGTCAAAGCATTGGCAAGCATGTCAAACGAAGGAGAAAGTTGAAAATTTCAAAATAAAAACTAAGTCTACTAGCCATGGGCGTTCCAGAGGGAGATAGGCACCCAGCTTTTCAGAAGGTCAAATGTGATGTCCCTCTCCCAAATTGACTGAAAATGGCTGCCTTGTGCTTGAGGAATTTTGTCAAGCAGTTTGCTCGTAAACTCTTTCACTGCTGTTTGTGGTTTCTTTTGTGTTGTTGATTGCATATAGTGACTGCATAAATTAAACTGACTTCAATGTAAGTGTTCCAATGTCTGATTTGCAATGGAGTTACAATGCAAAACATATATATAATGAAACAAGGTAGCTGATATGCAACTACAGCCAAGGGACATTAATGCAAACACTTGGCTAGCAACCCTCATTACTGAAAATGATGTCACTTAGCAACTTACAGCTACTAGGCATTGTGACAAACAGTTGTCATGCAAACTTCAAGAGCAAATATGAACCTACAGCAAGTATTCATTTTCACGAACACTTTGTATGCAACCTAGTCATGCTACAGCCATTACACATTTTATCAAACACTTGTGATGCAACTTCCAACCTCTTCTATTGCTGTTATGAAACTGGTTACAAAGCTTGCTCAAGATGAACACAACCATTCGCCCTCAAGGACACAAGTTACAATGCCAACAATCTGACCAGCAACTAATGTGATTGCTAATAGACTACAAAATACATTTTCAGACTTAAAATAGAAGCATTGTTAATGTACTGTAGGAGGACCTAAAAATGCAACTATTTACATTGGATAGAACTTGGATTAGAGGCGCTGGTTGTAGTATAGAAGTCAACGATGTTTGGCTCAATATAAACCCATATATTTGCAGCACTTCAGTCAAATAATGTTCCACGATTTTTCCTCTCCAATGTGCTCCAAACTGATCAGTCAAAGGCTATGTTAGTCTAATAGAAACAATTAGAGGTTTTCAAATGATCCTTTCCGGAGAATTAGATGGTCTACCCGAACAGTCTTTTTATTTGGTGGGTAACATTGATGAAGCTACCGCAAAGGCTATGAACTTAAAAGAAATTTAAAGAAACAAAATGAACCTAAATCTTCGTGTACTCACTCCCAATCGAGTTGCTTGGGATTCAGAAGTTCAAGAAATAATACTAACTACCAATAATGGTCAAATGGGTGTATTACCCAACCATATTGCAATTGTAACAGCTTTGGATATAGGAGTCATGAAAATACGACTCAATGCCCAGTGGTCAACTATGGCTTTGATGGGCGGTTTTGCCAAGATAGACAATAATGAAATCACATTATTGGTAAATAATGCAGAAAGAGGTATTGATATTGATTTTCAAGAGGCTCAGGAAAGTTTTAGATTAGCTAAAGCTGATCTTGCGCGAGCTGAAGGCAAGAGACAAGCAATCGAAGCTGATGTAGCTCTCAAAAGAGCTAGAACACGACTAGAGGCTGTTGATGCGATTTTGTCGAGATAAATAGTCATCCAATGAAATTGGAAGTAAATGGATAACGATCGGAAGTCTTCAACTTGCTGAACCAATAACTAGTCACATTTATACCTATGCCCATACCGTCTGCTACTGCAATTTTTTCATTTTCTTTTTCGCCTAAAATGAAATGTACCACATTTACTTCTAATATAGAATAAATTAAAATTGCGGAAAGGTCCGCAGGTCAATCGAAATAAGAAATCGGGTTGCGTTATACATACATAACATGATACAATATCACTTGAAAGAAAGGCCTTTTTGACAATAAAGGCTACAAAATATATATTTTGTACAAAATTTTTGAAATACAAAAGTGATTCTTTACGTTCGACACCCAGGTCGAGTAGACCTCGTTCTTGTAAGAGCTATTAACCAATAAATCATAGGGAGGGACTTATTTATGTCACCAAAAACAGAGACTAAAGCAAGTGTCGGATTCAAAGCTGGTGTTAAAGATTACAGATTAACTTATTATACTCCGGAATATGTGACCAAAGATACTGATATCTTGGCAGCATTCCGAGTCACTCCTCAACCTGGAGTACCCCCCGAAGAAGCGGGAGCAGCAGTAGCTGCCGAATCTTCGACTGGTACGTGGACCACTGTTTGGACCGATGGACTTACCAGTCTTGATCGTTACAAGGGCCGATGCTACGATATTGAACCCGTTCCTGGAGAGGAAACTCAATTTATTGCCTATGTAGCTTATCCCTTAGATCTTTTTGAAGAAGGTTCTGTTACTAACCTGTTCACTTCTATTGTAGGTAATGTATTTGGATTCAAAGCCTTACGGGCTCTACGTCTGGAAGATTTACGAATTCCTCCTGCTTATTCAAAAACTTTCCAAGGACCACCACATGGTATTCAAGTGGAAAGAGATAAATTAAACAAATATGGTCGTCCTTTGTTGGGATGTACTATCAAACCAAAATTGGGTCTATCTGCCAAGAATTATGGTAGAGCGGTTTATGAATGTCTCCGTGGTGGACTTGATTTTACCAAGGATGATGAAAACGTGAATTCCCAACCATTTATGCGCTGGAGAGATCGTTTCTGCTTTTGTGCAGAAGCAATTTATAAAGCTCAGGCTGAGACGGGTGAGATTAAGGGACATTACCTGAATGCTACTGCAGGTACGTGTGAAGAAATGATGAAAAGAGCGGTATTCGCCAGAGAATTGGGAGTTCCTATCATCATGCATGACTATTTGACTGGAGGTTTTACGGCAAATACTTTGTTGGCTCATTATTGCCGAGATATTGGCCTACTTCTTCACATTCACCACGCAATGCATGCAGTTATTGACAGACAAAGAAATCATGGTATGCACTTCCGTGTACTGGCTAAAGCACTACGTATGTCTGGTGGAGATCATATTCACGCTGGTACTGTAGTAGGTAAACTTGAAGGAGAACGAGAAGTCACTTTGGGTTTTGTTGATCTATTACGTGATGATTTTATTGAAAAAGACCGAAGTCGTGGTATTTATTTCACTCAAGATTGGGTCTCTATGCCGGGTGTTCTGCCTGTAGCTTCAGGAGGTATTCACGTTTGGCATATGCCTGCTCTGACCGAGATCTTTGGGGATGATTCCGTATTACAGTTTGGTGGAGGGACTTTGGGGCACCCTTGGGGAAATGCACCTGGTGCAGTGGCTAATCGAGTCGCTTTAGAAGCTTGTGTACAAGCTCGTAATGAAGGACGTGATCTTGCGCGTGAAGGTAATGAAGTGATCCGCGAAGCTACTAAATGGAGTCCTGAACTAGCTGCCGCTTGTGAAATATGGAAAGAAATCAAATTTGAATTTGATACGATTGATCGCTTGTAATCAAGTGACTTTCGTCTGTTTGGTCCCTTAATCAAATCGAACTCGGCCCAATCTTTTCTTTTAAGATTGAGCCGAATACCGAATGGATGGGAATATATAATTCGGCTAGAAAAAAGGGCTTACCTCTCGATTTTTTGGATTATTCGATTGGGGCGGTGGATCAGTAGATCCAGGCCCAGGGGGCAAGGGGCTTCAATCTCTTCTAGCCCGCGCCCAAAGTGGGCTAAAGATAATGTTATCTTTCACAAATTCAATCCTCATGATTGAATGGATTTGTCAAATCTGTTGTAATCTAATAAAAGCTTATTTTGACTCGGCTTTGTCCGGAGCTTTAAGAATAAAGTAAAAAAAAGGTACAATAGCATATTGTATAAATAGAAATAGATATTTTATTGAGTCCACTGTTCATTCTTTTTCAACGAATCATCGTGAATTCGTTGGACAGATCAGAAAGAACCTGATGGAGACTTCATTTTCTGTTTTTTAATCAAAAGCGGATTTTATACTATTCAAGGAATCAAATGTATGTAAAATATATAGTATATATATATGTATATATACTATACACTATTTGAACAAATAAATGAATTACGACGAGAAGATCGAATGAATTCTCGATTAAGTGGAGTGAGTCAGATAGAGAAATTTCTTTTTTCGAAAAATACAAAAAAGATCTTTTTGCCCAAGATTAAAAAAAAATGGAATAAAAATGAAGCAAAATTTGTATTTTATCTGTTCAAAGTTGTACATTAATAATATGTAGAAAAAATATAGGAAAATGTGTGAAGAAAACAAGGATTCTGAATATATCGAAACAACACCCGTAGAAGACAGATTCAATTCGGAACGTTTTAAGCATTTGTGGTTTTTGTGCGAAAATTGTGAGACCCTTCTCTATAAGAAATCTTTAGTAGAACAAAAAGGTGTTTGTGCAGAATGTGGAGCTACTCTGCAAATGACTAGTTCAGAGCGAATTGAACTTTTAATTGATAGTGGCACTTGGCGCCCTATGGCCATGAATTTATCTACGATAGATCTTTTAGAGAAAAAACATACGACGTTTGACATCAAAATGGTTCGAAAGGTCTCAATTTTATTGTACAAAGTAATTTATCACAAATATTTTTACAAAGAGTTTTTTCAAAAAAATACTAAAGCGTTGAAAACATTAGTAGCATACAACAATACTCTTGTTAATATCCTTAAGGTTGTACTAGAAAAGAAATTCATAAAATATTTGAATTTAGATGCAAAAGAAACTATTAAGATACTGCAAGACATTATTGGTACAGGTTTGAAAACAGTTCAATTTGTACTTCTTGAAATACGTAAAAGAATAAAAGATGAATTACATAGGTTTGCACTTTTCAATAAAGCATTAGAAAATCAGCAAATGTCTAGGTTGCTTTCTAAAACTTCTTCGGAAGATAGGGGGAATGACAAGTTTTCTATCATTTCTATAGAATTCGACAAAATGGCGCTTAAATTTCAAAAATTCCTAATTTTGGAATTGCTAATAAAATTAAATAAACAATTAGCCCACTTAGAAGAACAACTACTTTCACAAGATAAGTTCTTGAAAGTAGTGGCGGTAAACTTAGTCAAACTAGAACTTTATTTTCCGGAAGAAAAAAGAAAAACAAGAAAAATCAAAAAAATATTTCCTTTTTATCCTGGAAATGATCCAGAGACAGATTACTTTTTATGGCTGCGAAAACATATGGCGATCTGTTTGATGGAAAGATATCTGGTCTTTAAAAACTTTAAATATTGGTTTAAAAATCGTTGTTGTGGTTTACTCAAAGGAGAACAATCTTCTCGTTTTGGTTCTGATATTCTAGTAGAATACGTGAAAAAACAAGATCGCTACCAGTGTTATAATATCATGGATCAGATCATACAGGATGATCTAGTCTCTAGTCCAAATAGTGTGGAGTTATTTCACCAAATAGAGAATCTCTACCTTCATCACAAGAAGAATGAAAAAGATTGTGACGACAATTTCTTGTCGTATACTGAAGATACTAAGAGTATTTATTTCTATTTACTAGAGATAATGAAAGAGTTTTCTACATTAGCACTAGATAGAAAAGAAAAATTTTGTAAGAAAAAAGAGACTTATATAGAAGATACTGAAGATATTGAAGATACTGAGGATATTGAGGATATTGAGGATATTGAGGATATTGAGGAAGAATTTCCTTTAAGTTATGACTCTTTAACTAAAGAAGAAAAAGAGTATGTCGACGCTAACGTAAAACTAATAAAGAGTACACTTAATCTAGGAAAGGAAGAATTTATAGAAACAGAAGAACAATCTTATGAAGATTATAACACTTCCTATCAAAAAGAAACAGGTTTACCCGACGCTATTCAAACAGGCATAGGTGAAATAAATGGTATTACTGTCGCACTCGGAGTTATGGATTTTCAATTTATGGGAGGCAGTATGGGCTCGGTAGTGGGTGAAAAAATAACCCGTTTAATACAGTATGCTACTGAGAATTTTCTTCCATTAATTCTCGTATGTGCTTCTGGCGGAGCGCGCATGCAAGAAGGAAGTTTTAGCTTAATGCAAATGAATAAAATAGCTGCTGTGTTGCATACACATCAAAAAGAGAAAAATTTACTATATATTTCAGTTCTTACATCTCCTACAACTGGTGGAGTCACTGCTAGTTTTGGTATGTTGGCTAATGTCACGATTGTCGAGCCTAATGCATACATTGCATTTGCAGGTAAAAGAGTTATTGAACAGACATTAAACCAGATAGTAGATGATGAAGATCAAATATCTGATTCTTTATTTGATTTTGGAATGTTTGATACCATGGTTCCACGAGCTCTTTTAAAAAATGTTCTGAGCGAGACAATCGAAATATACATGTATAGTGATTGAAAGGTCGGAATAATTCATTTTATTATAAGATTCCCAAAAACAAGTCTTGATCCCTTAAGAATTGTTTTTTGGGGATCAAAATTATGCATAAAGTTTTGAAATTATGTAGAGGTTTTACACCTTTTTTGAGTCTAAATTTATACTATAAATAATGCAAGTATTTATAACATAGAAACAGATTTCTAATTATAATAGAAATAATAAATTTATAATTTATTATAAACGTATTAAGAATAATTTCAATTTATTTATATAAATGCATTTATATGTAATTCATTTACAGAATAAGAATTTTTTTGAATTTAAAACTTATAGTGGAATTCTAACTAAAAAAAAAAATACTAGTAATAGTCATTATAGCAAAAAAAGACTAGCAATAGTCTTGTGTTTTTAGCGGTTTTGTGTAGAAAAAGTCGTCGTTTAGCTCAAACATAACAAAAAAAACAAAAACTCTTTTTTTCTTACTAATAAAGTTTCTCTATTTGAGATTATTGTTCTCTATTTTAAAATATAATTATAATATATTTATATATTAGCCGTTGTAATGAAGAGTCAAATCATGAAAATATTCTAAGTATGAAAACTTGGGCGCCCCAAAAGGAGATAGGCACCTAAGGTTTTGAAGGCTCATATTCAACAGTTAGGGTCTACAGATATGCTCAATATCTTTAGAATCCTCCCAGCATCGCAATGAATATCTAAGCATAATCATCAGAGAAGGGCTGTAGTGGAACTAATTATAGAACCGCGTCCCTTCTACCTGACCATCCTTCCAAGTATTTCTACCTCCAAGAGATAAAAAGATTCGGATTGCTCCTCTCTAGGGTCTTAGAGAGGTGTACTTTATTTGCTGACTAGAGTACTCTATTTGTGTACTCTATTCGAGATTGAACAGAGGAATCTCAACCGAGAAGCTGAAGGCAAATCATGAAAATATTCTAAGTATGAAAACTTGGGCGCCCCAAAAGGAGATAGGCACCTAGGGTTTTGAAGGCTCATATTCAACAGTTAGGGTCTACAGATATGCTCAATATCTTTAGAATCCTCCCAGCATCGCAATAAATATCTAAGCATAATCATCAGATTCGTCAGCTGCCTACAAACTCAGATTGAACAGAGGCCATGACAAGAGGTTTTCAAGCTTCAAGGTAGAAACGGAGCCAAAAATGACTAAGTCTGAAAACTCGAGCGCCCCAAAAGAAGATAGGTGCCCAAGCTTGTGAGGAATCAAATGGATGAATTTGCAGTCACAGTCTCCAGCATGTCTTCTTTAGACTTGAAGCAGCTCTCCAACACAACTATCAGCACGTTCATCGAAGTCCACAAGCATCAGATACCACCAACTGATCTGAGGGGTAAAACCATGAAAATGTCAGAAGTCAAAGGCAAAATGGAAATTTCAAGAAAATTATAACTCTGGAGGAGTTGGCCGCCCTAGCTAGCCAGGGGCGCCCAAGCTTTTGACCTCCAAATGCAGCTTTCAAGAGACATCACTCCCAGGAGACCCCCTTCTAAACCTTCTCAGCTATCCAGCGAATCCAACAGCCAGTCTAGCTCACAGAATCACGAATTCTTCAAAAGGCAAGAAAACATGAAGAGAATGAAGAATGTTAAAAAATGGCTAACATTGGTAATGGTGGGCACCCCAGAAGGAGATGGGCGCCCATGATTTTGAAGGTTAAAATGAAGTTTTTAGCCAAAGTTGCCTCTAGAACAATCTCGCCAAATTCGATCAAGCTCTGTGATGAATCATTCAGCTCATTCGTAGGATCAATCTGGAAGTCGGAAATCAAATTCAAACTAGGGGTTCAAATCAAAAAAAAGTTGAAATTGTTAGGAAAATGACTACTAAGTCTGAAGAAGATAGGCGCCTCCAGCCAAGAAGGGTGCCCAAGAAGCCATGCCTTGCCAAATTTTCAAAATTTCAAGAGAGAAGGAAAAGTGCCTAAGTTTGATGCACCTGAATTAGGGTTTATAGCTCTAAATTTAGGAATGAAAGCAACTTTCAATCTAAAAACTTATTTAAGGCAGCCTTGTGCATTCATTTTTCATAATTTTATTTGTAAGCGATCAAGGCAAGAGAGGAGAAAACCAATTTTTTTCCTATTTCAAAGATTTGAAGGCTAATGTTTGTTGGCTTTTCAGAGTTCATCATAATTTTCAGATTAGCACACAAGGAGGCTTCCTTTTCTTTGCTTTTTCTTCCAGGGCATCAATTTTCACAAAGAGTAGGTCAATATTTTCAATTTTTAGCGATCTGGGTCATATCAGTTCTTGATTCTAGACAATTTTGAAGAAATTTTTCAAAATGCAACAGCTGCTTTTTCCCATGCATGTCAAAGATAACTTCAAAATTCTCAACTTCTAATCTTCTGGATCCCCTTCAAACATACTTTTGAACAAAACCCAGGTCTCAGCTTTTTCAAAAAAACTTCAGATTCTAGGGTTTGTTGCTTTTCCAATCAGCCTTCAATATATTCAATATCTAATCAACTGGGTCGTTCCTAAATTTCATTTTGCACAAAACCCAGCTATCAGTTTTTCTGGTGAAATTTTTCAGAAATTAGGGTTCGCTGCTTTTTCAAGCAGCCATCAAAATTTTCGAAAAAGACCAATCTGGGTCCTCTTGCAATAAAATTTCCTACAAAACCCATATCTCAGATTTTGTTTTCGAAAAATCTGCCTGTTTGATGAAGAAAAATCAGCAAAGTAAAATTAGGGTTTGTGCAAAACTCGTCCAAACATAGTCAAGATCACAGTCAATCTTCCAAGATTTTCAGTATGGAATAAACTCCCATCGAATTCAAGGCCAAAACAGTCCTATACCATGACTTCATCAAAACAATTGAGACTAACTTGCATCACATCAAACCAGTGTTCAATCTGCGTGCTTTGGAAGACGCAGGCAATTTGTAGTCAGGCACCTTGGTCATTCCAGACTACTTGTAGCAGCAGTGATTCCCATTTCAATGCAAAGTTTAGAATTTGTAATTGCTTGTATCAAGCATTACAATCCAGCTACACGAGAGATTCAAATAGTAGATGGGAGAGTGATTTGCAGTCTCAAACTTCTATGATTGAAAAATGCTTCTCAATACCACCCTAGTCAGAAAGTGTAACCATCTCCATGGAAGAATGTCAAAGGCTATGGGAAATGCATAAGGAGAAATACAGCAAGAAAGTTGCATAGAAATGGATGAAGGAAAAACACAAGACCCTACCAAAGAAAATTGGACGAGGAGAATTCAAGGATGAGGTTGCCATAATGATCACCCTGATCAACCAAATCACAAGTCAAGAGGATGCTACAAAATTTCAGCCATGGATGTTTTACATCATATCCCATATCATGAAGAAGACGAAATTCTATGATTCGCCAACATTGATCAGTGATAGTCTTCATCACCATATAACTGAGTACTTCAAAATCCACGAGTTCCACATGGTTTCATATCTAGTCTATCTAGTGGCCTTCCAAGGCAAATTCAAAGGAATGAACACAGTGGGAACCCTGGATGTGCAACATGTCTATAATTACTACCCTTAGCTAGAATTCTCATAATCAACACATCATTACAAAAAGATAAATGAGGCTTGGACAACAAGTTGCACATATAAGTTTAATCAACTACTAGGGAAGCAATGGCGGAGTGGGCAGATTGGTTCATTCAGTTTCCTACCTTCACCTACATCAGAGTGTACGGCTTCTCGAGTGCTCCACTCATGTTGCCGAGGTATCCTTCAGATGAAGTGGTTTTCATGGAATTCCGAAGGCAAGTATATGGAGTTCACACTTTCTTGCGGAATCGAAAGAAGCCTGCCTTCAGTTTTCCTTTTGAGTTGGGAATCTACAGATGCAGATCATCAGCAAATGCTAAGTCTATGGGGGATGAGTTGTCTTAACTTGGTCTCAAGCCTTTCAGTGAGAAACGATCATACGACCCTCATGGTGTCTATGCATCTAGACTTAGTCAGAACTACACTCATGTGCCCGCACTTGAAGATTTTTGGGCTAATTGCAGAGATGAGTTTGTGGTAAGGAGGCGTAGTAACAGAAGGCTTACATTTCATCAAATGAAAGACTTCCTGTCAGAAGATATCGAGGGATTATTAGATGATGATGGAGATGTACTCCCAACATACACCTAGAGTCAAATGGAGCAGCAACCTCTTCCATAGGTTAATTGGGCTAACAAAGAATGCATTTCAATTGAAGAAAGGACAAACCGGGTTATAAAGAACAAGCAGCTCTTCTTAAGTCACAACAGGAAGAAAGCTATTTCGATAGTAGAGCCACCAATAATACAGTCATCTCTTCCTTCTTCTTCAAGAGCACAACCTAAGATGAAGGTTGTAAGTCAACCTCAAGGGGGTGTAAAAGGTAATAGAACAACAAAGAAGGTAAAGAGGAGGTTGGACTTTTCAAGAATAATTATACAAGAGCAGCCAACCGTTGTAGCAGAAGTCACTCCAGAAGAGCCAACGCCACAAGCAAAAGAATTTGCAGTTGAACCTCCCAGGGAAGCTAGTAGAGACACCACGTTTTGGCTTGAGAGCTCCCTAGGAAGGAAAAGGAGGCCTTCATATCAGTTAGACTTGGATGAACTTGACAATGTTTACCAAGAAACTCCTAAAAAGAAGGCAAAGAACCAAGTTCACTTTGAAAGGAATCAAGATGGTTAGATCGTTATGGACATTGCTATGCCTCCTGAAGATAGAAATGATGATGAAGTGGAGGCGAATGATTTCATAATGGTTAAGACTAATCTTGGTAAAAACACCAGCCATACAAATGTGAGTTTGTTCAAAGTTGTGGCAGAAAATCTTCAAGATAGAGTGCTTAAAGATGGAGAGGATAAGGCAACCCTCAAGGCTGAAATCCGGCAACTCAGGTTATACATTTCAAATCTTGTTCATGGCACTTCACGAGCTACTCAGTTGCTGCCCCAGGTTCTAGAGACACCAGTTGATCAATAGCAGTTGAGGCAGTTGGTGATATGTGGGAAGCAAACACAGGAATGGATCGAGGAACTCATCACCAAAGGCATGGAGATTCTAGCACAGATATATCAGCTGAGGTATAATGCCCATGATTTACGCCAAGGGATCCAGGAATTTGAGCAGTTGATAGCAGAGGTGAAGCCTATGCACGAGATCATCATTGCAGATTTAGACACAGTATATGGCTCAATGGTTGCAAGAGAACACAAGAGACAAATTCTTGCATGGAAAGAACGTCACCTCTTCAAGGTGAGAACTTAGTTTGCTGCATACAAACAAAGGGTTGTTGATGTCCTCGAGTTCATAAGAGAATTTATTGTTGAGATCCCTTGTCGGTATTGTCATGTTGATGGTTCCTACATTGGGCTTGACGAAGTACAAGCTGAGTTCCATAATGTTGTTCGTAGCAACGATGGTAGTGCCGGGAGGATGAGTCAAATTTCCCTGATGTCAGCGAGGTTCGAGAAAGCAACCAATGAGGTCAAAGATTTTTTGAGATCAATCGTTGAATGAGAAGAAATCTTAGAAAAGCGGAACTTTGCTATTAATAGTATTGATGGTCGTGATAGAGATACAATTTCTCGCTTTTTGGCAAATGTGATCGAGATTTAAAGCAACAATCTTCTAGAAGCTTTCTTTTAGCTTTATTTCTATTCTCATCTCAATGATTATCCATTCTTTGGAGGGAAAATATCAAGTTGTAATAGTTGGCACTTTCCTTGTTTTTAGGTTTTCATTAGTTGTTAGAGGCTTATCTTGTTTTAGTTTTAGAAATAAAGCTTGCATGTTGGCAAGTTTTAGTTGTAAAAGCAAGGAGATTTTAGGGTTCCCTACTCCTCTGCTTGTGTATAAATAAGGGCAGCCTTGCCCATTATTCTCTTAACCGTGCTTGTGATAACAAAGAGTTGAGCCTATTTTTCCTGCAAGTTGTTGTTTAGTTTCAATTCACTTAGTGTTAGAGCAAACTTGCAAGTCTCTTCTAGTTGCAAGTATTGTTTAGTTTATATGTTACTTGTGCCCATGTATTTTGGTTGATTTCAAAACTGTATGCGTATTCTGCTACAATCCTACTATCCAAAAATTGTAATCTTTTGTTCTTGAGATTTGAGAAAATAAAGACTTGTGCCTGCTTTGCTGCCCTGACATAATGTCTCAGATTTTCGTTTTATATGTTACGCTTATATGATCCCTATTTCAGCTTGCATTGAAAGTTCAGTAGATGTGCGTTGGGATAAGGTTTGTTTAAGTATTTGTGTCAAAGAATCATACCTTGTTCATTTCTAACTCTCATGCTCTACATTTACTTGAATAGTTAGAAACGTCATTAGCGTAGGCTTAGTCGTAGTTTAACTTCTAAAAGAGAAAACCTCAGCTACGACGCTTGAGTTTTATAACCTTGTGCTCTTAGCTGGACAAAAATATAGGCAAATTAGTTTTAATTTACTTTCTTAAGCAACATCAACAAAGAGGGAGCTTCCCCTCCTAATTCGAAGAGAAGTTTATCTGTGCATAGCTATTTGTTTCTAATTCACATACCAGAGGTGTGAATCGAAACACCAACAACCTACATACGCATGTATGGGTACTCCGATCATCCCGCCATGTTACCTCGTTATCCATCAGATAGGGTGGTCTTCATGGAATTCTTGCGGCAGTTGTTCGAGGTACATTCTCATCTGCATAACAAACGCAAAATGGCTGCAAACTTTCCTTTTGAGATGGGACTTTACAGGTGCAAGGTAGCGGCTGATGCCAAGGCCATAGGCCACAAAATGGTGAGACTTAATCTTAAGTATCTCATCGAAAGATGGTCGTATGATCCCCGGGGTCACTATGCAACACGCCTTGAACAATACTCTTCACACGAATCTTCCATGGAGGACTATTGGTTCAATTGTGAAGATGAGTTCAAAGTATGAAAACGCAATTATAGCCGGTTCAAACTTCCACAAATTGCTGACTTCATGTCAAAGGATGTGGAAGGCCTATCCGATGATGATGGGGAAGTTATTCTTTCTTCATTCTTTGTAGATCGGGTTGACTCACAACCTCTTTGAACAATGCATTGGCATGCCAAGGAAAGTACATCTATTGAGGAACGAACAAGCAGAATTGTCAAAAAAAGCCAGCTCTACTTGGACAATAAAAGGACAAGGAAGGTAGTTATTCCACGAACAGAGCCGCCACCAGTTCATTCTTCACTACCTTCCACGTTAAGAGCTAAGCCTAGATAGAAGAAATGGAGTAACCCTCTTAGAGGAGCCAGAATGTTAGGATACACAAGGGGAAGAATACCGATTGCTAATACAAATCAGCAAGAAGAACATGTGGAGACAGCCACAAACATAGTAGAGCCAGTGATTGAGACAACAACAGTTGTAGCTGAGCCAGTCATGGAAACAGCTGCAACTGAGACAGTACAAGAGATGGAAGCATAGCCTCCCATGTCGCCACCATCGCAACAGTCACCGGTTCACATTGACTTAGATTTGCCATCACGTGACACTGCAACACAATCCCACTTGTCAAGTATTCAAGGGCCTAACATCCATCCTTCCAACGAGGTTAGTCAAGATTCATCTTGGCTTGAGAATCTCCTAGGAAGGAAGAGAGAAAGGCCATCCTACCAACTAGACATCACAGAATTTGACCATGTCCCTCAGGAAATGCCAGAGAAGAAGTTGAAGAAACAGGTTCATGTGGAAAAGAATGTTGACAATGAGATTGTCATAGAGATAACTGCACCACCTGAAGACAAGAATGAAAATGAGGTAGAGGTTGATGACTTCACCTTGTTGAAAGTCAACCTCAGTAAGACCACTCGTCAGGTTGAGGCAGATCTCCTTGAAGTTGCATCAGTAAGTGTCAAAGAAAGAATGGCAAAGGACGGTAAAGACAAAGCAGCCTTAAAGGCTGAAAACCAGCAGCTGCGAATGTATATATCCAGCTTGATGCATGGTACACCAAATATCTTTGCCTTGCCTCGAGAGATGCTAGACCTCCCCACGAAGCAAAATCACCATCAGCTGATCCTATATGGAAAACAATTGAGAAATCAAGTGGAAGAATTTGTCATCAGAGGTCGGTGTATACTTGCAAAGCTGTATTAGCTAAGGTACAGAGCCCATGACCTTTGCTCAGAGATTTAGCAATCAAAGTAAAAGGCAGCAGAGAAGAGGCCCTGGGATGAGATCACTTTCTCAGTCTTGCAAATAGTGTACAATTCAGTTACCATAGAGTAGAACAAGCAACATCTTTTCGCTTGGAAAGAACAACTTGCTTACAACGTGAAAGCTTATGATACCAACTCTATGGAATTAATTGAGTACTGATAGATTGTGGCATGATAGGGCACTAAAAAAAATGTTCATCACAAGTAAGCCCAAGGGTGAGATCATGCCCCCCTTGGCCCCAAGTGGACGAAACATCCCACCAAGACAATCCCATCCAACTTAGGGTTGGCGTACTTACAAGGTGAGAACCTTTACATTATTCATCCCAATTAAGCCCAAGGGTGGGATCACACCCCCCTTGGCCCCAAGTGGATGAAACATCCCACCAAGACACCCATCCAACTTAAGGTTGGTGTACGTAATGAGAGAACCTATACCGCCCTTCCCTAACATGTTTCCTTGCCAACCTTATGTATGGTCGCTTAAAGAAAAGGATGATGTTAATAATAATATAAATAGATTCATTATTTACTTATCTACCAATTCAGACAAACAGTTCTCTTCTTACTGCATATTTAGTTATTATCTATTTAAATAACTATAAATTCAAATGCCTATCAAAATTATATATCAAATGCATATACATTCAATTGCATACCAATTACTTATTATACCATTGGCTGCTGCTTTTCTGAGTGCAGATATTTATTATATTTGTTGATCTTCTTCCATATCAGACTTTATTGATTTCATTCCATTCCTTCTTTCCCATCTGCTGCTTTTCCTGATTTCTGATTGTTTCTACCTTTTTAAATCTGCCTTCAAACTCAGAATCTATTCCTTATTGATATCCCCTTTCTTCCACACTCTCACTCTAGTTATATCCTTATGCCTCTTTAAAGAGAGACATCCTTTTGAATAGAAACAACATTCCAAAAGGTCGTGCCCCTTTATTAAGAAACCCGCCTCCCATTAGTCTTGATTGCTGCCTTATTAATCTCTTCACTAACCACTGCTGCCTGTTTACAATTAATTGATGTCTTCTTTAAGATCCCAATTGCTGCATATTAAGTCTGAACGCTACCTTTGTGAATAATAACACAAATTCTTAAGTGCTGCCTTCTCATTAAAGATTGCTGCTTTGTATCTTTATTAAACCCCATCGCTATCTTATATGTATGATGGTAATCGCTGCTGTTTATATCAACTTGTTTTCTTATTTTAATATATATTTATTTATATATTATAATGCTTATAGTATTATACTATTATGTTGTAATAATTATAATTATAATAATATTATATTGTTAATATTTATATTTATATTTTTAACATTTATATTGTTATTTATTTTATTTATTTATTTTGCATTTCAATGCTTGTTTTTTCTTATAATTTAGTGTTGCAATTTCGGGGGGCATGACATTAACTGTCTCTCCCAATAAATTGCAGCTGATTCAATTATTTATTATTTCCTATCAAAAAGGAATTTACAATTTAGAATTTACAGAATTCCATTCATGTCACTATATTTTGGAACAATCCTTGAAATCATTTACATCGTGTTATGTAAATAATATGTGCTCTCTTTATTGCTTTTACAATTTTATAATTTATGTTTATTCTGATTTGGCCCAATTGTGCAATCATTTTTATGGTGGATTAGAAATCAATTCCAAAATAATTTTCTTTCTTGGCCATGCCTCACTAAAACTTTGACATGTGCAGATGCAAGGAGTAACACTGCCCTTCTTTTTTAGCATGATAATCACACCGCCAACACTTAGCCTAGAGGGAACATTATTGGTACATTAATTTTCTCTTATTGGATTTGTCATTTATTTAACTCTTCTATTTTTTGTGTTACTGATAATTGGTGGAATGATAGTAAGTATATACTCTGTTTACAGGCAACAAGAGATCTTAAGTACTTAAGCTTCAGTATGGTATCGTGCTTTTGTGGAGGGTGCATTTTGCTTTTGGTATGTAACTTATCTGTATTGAGTGCATTTAAGTTTTCCTTATAATGCTGATAAAATTCCACATCATTAACAAATAGAAGATATATACTTCATGGGAAGGTAGAATGAAACTATGAAACTAGTGTCCTTAGAGATCAAGAAGCATGCGAAGCCCTTGGTATAAGAGAAGGAAAGGAATCAGATACTTATGATGAACATTGCCAACTACTAGAGAAAGCTTCATTTAGGCTATCAAAACTGCTAATGACGGTCAAAACCCCATGATGAAACTAATAAATTTCTTGATATGACAGTCAGAAGATATATCTCTTCATGTTGCAGACTTTTGTAATTTGGATTTGTATGATGGGTTTTTCTTAACGGCTACAAGATTTATATTACTTATTTGTTAAAATCTCCACATACCAATTAATTGATGACTTTGTCTAAGGTCGTACAAGGGTGCCTACTTATTCAACAAAGGGAATATGATGATTTATTGTTACACAACAAAGCAATCTATACAACCTTGTTAAGAGAAAATTATGATGTTGGGTGAACCTATGATGAGGTTCATAGAACTTCATACTATGCTCCAGACGTGGGTAACATGACAATGATGGTAACACAACGTTTAGATATTGCATATATATATAAAGAAAAAATATTAAAATAATAAAAAGGTTAAAATAAAACCTAAAAAAATGCAGAAACAGCTTTTTGCAATCGGAAACAGCTGTAAGCAATAAAAACATGAAATGAGCCTTGCTGTTTGCATTTCTAGGAACATAGGATTCATAGGAGGTGAATGCCGTTTGCTTCACATGGTCCCCCCTCTCAATAGGTGAATATCTTCCAGGTGAGCTAATTCCACCACCGAACAGCTAGAAGAATAAGACTTCTAAGCTTAGTACCTTAGAGCCCAGTTCTTTGCTTTTTAAATTTTGGGTAAGAAATTCATCTTATATTACTCAAAAGGCTACGTAAGCTGAGTGTCAACATCACATAGAAAGCCTAGTCATGTGAAATCTAGTGTGAGCATTTCCATAGGGAACAAAGATTATAATCCTTTCAGAAACTATTAATTTTGGCTTTAAAATGAATATCAAGATTCATTTTCAAAGCATTCAACCCTCCCAATTGGAGCTATTTTCTTCACAAAAATTTTGTTTTACATCTAATCTTCCAAAGGATATCTAAATATGATCATCCAAGTGTTCCCTAAAATACAGCCTCTCCATGAAAGGGGTAATGAACAAATGAATGAATTCTGTTTGCACCTATGCTTTAAATTTATTTGAAGATAGAAATTTGCATAAGATATGTATTATTAGTTGATTCTTTCTCCACATTTGAATTGCTGAATCATTTTAGATTACCTTTATAGGGAGGAAACTGCTTCCATAACTCCATAAACAGAACCTTGTGTAGGAGGAAGGCCTGTGGGAGGGAGCTATTAGCTTAATCTTAGTAAAGGTCGATTATTCATGTAATGTCCTTGTTGCACAGTCATAATGATGGAGAATGTTAAGTAGGTAAAGGCTTTCATGGGAATTTTAATTAGATATTTAATGTTTGTAGGATCTAACCTATCTGGTTATAAGATCACCTTTATAAGGAGGAAACTGTTTCCATAACTCCATAAACAAAACACTGTGTAGGAGGAAGACCAGTGGGAGAGATGTATTAGCTTTATCTTAGAAAAGGTTGATTATTCATGTAATGTCCCTCTTGCATACAATCATAATGATGGAGAGTTAAGTAGGTGAAGGCTTTCATGGGCATTTTAATTAGATTTTTAATGTTTGTGGGATTTAAGTTATGTGGATTTATTTAAGTTCCTCACTTCTAAGTACTTGTTTACAAATTGTTTCCTTGTGATTGTTACCAACATAAATGAAAAAATTGTCATTAGTATAATGATTACTTGTTAAGGCTATTTTAAAGCTGAAGAAAAACTAAAATCCAAGGTTACCCCAAGTTTCCGGGACGGGGATGGCAAGGGACGGCAGGACGAGTCCCCAAGTTTCCAATTTTTGAGGCCAAAATTAGGGATGGCAGGGGACGGCTATATAAAATATAAAGAAAATTTAAAACATATAGGGAAAATTTAAATATTCGTATGAAAACATGGATAAAGTATACATAATATGATAATATACATTATAGAACCTTTAACATATAACATTTGTGTTCAATATTCTTTGTCAATACTCAAAACACATTGAAAATTCAGAATTAACATACATGAATCATAATACAACCTCCAAGTTATACTTTATAAACTTATATAAAATTACATAAGGTTATTTCCAGCTCACAAATTGTTGCACTCAAGGAGTTTTGGGCATCAAATTGCCTTAATATTCAGCCTATTTCCAATTGTGAAGAACTGTTTAAAAAGGTCAAAATCCTAAGTCTTTGTCTCTAAAACCTGTTAGTGAACAGCAAGCAAATAAATTCAAGTTTACACACTTTTGGAAAAAAAAATTGTTATTTTTATATATCTCTAATAGAGCATCAAATATTTATCTTGTGAGTGTTCCAAATATTGTGAAAGATATATGAAAATAATTTAAACGAACAACTCATAAACCAGAAAACATAATATTTATAGTGTTTATAATATATATATATATTATATTTAAAACATGCTTTGACGTGGGGGACTGCTAGGGGATGGTTGGGGGACGGCTCAGGCGTCCCTTGGCCGTCCCTATTTTGGTCAACCCCGTCCCCCCGTCTCGGGGACGTTTCCTGGGATTTCTGCAAAAAGAGGGACAGTCCCTTGCCATCCCCCAGTACTCGGGATGTCCCGGGAACGGGGCATTTTGGGGGGTGGGGCGGGTGGGTGGGCGTGGGGGGACGCATCCCTGGGTTTCCCTGCTAAAATCTAATAAAATTGTCTATGAAAGCCTTCACCTACTTGACATTAATGCATAAGGGGGTTGTAATTGGGTGAGTTTGGCAGTAGAAAGAATTGTGAGACAAGGGTGACTTATAAGGCATTGCACGATTCAAAAATTTTACCAATTTAAAAAAACCTAGAAGGTAAAAACGAAAAAGCCCAATCAGCAAATATATGTATTGTTTCTCCTCTACTAATAAACGCTCAAAGTTGCTTGTGTGTTAAGTGGGTTTCTTGCCATGTAATTATTATCGACATAAATGAGATAATCTTGGAGATGACTAAAAACCACTTTTCACCGACTCAACATAAATATACAAGTAGAGTATAATTGGGTTAATTTTATAATGGAATAAGGCATTGCTTCTTTCAAAAAGAAATTTGATGGAAAGAGGTTAAAAGGTGAAGTTGAGATCCAATTTAAAAATTAAAAACCATTGAATAGGCATTGCTTGTTTCAAAAAGAAATTTAATGAAAAGAAGTTAAAAGGTGAATTTGAGATCTAATTTAAAAATTAAAAACCATATGGATCATATGTAAAAATTAAAAATCTAATTTCAAATTGTATTCTAAATTTAATGTGTCATTGGGATGGAGAATGTAGTAGTCAATGTAGTCGTCCACATCAACCTTACATTTTCAATATCATCCAATTTTGTTTCGTGGGAATTATTTTTACTTCCATGTCATTGTTCTTCAAGTTTATGTGCATAACTTTGGTGTATTTTTTAATATATGGAATCGTAACATGATCTGATGGTTCGTCTTTTGCTTCTTATGGCAGTTATTGAATAACTTCGGTTTTGGGCTGGTGGGAAGTTGGTGGACACTTGTAGCCTTTCAATGGGTATACGATTGGTTTTCTATATGAAATTATAGAATTAAAATAATATTATTTTTTAGAGAGGAGAATTAGTCTAAATTTATTAAAACTGACCAATCTTATCCTCCACACAGGGTCGTTTTGCTCTTGCACTCTTGAGGGTGGCATCTCAAAAAAGTGTGATGATGGAAGAGTTTAATTGGTTGCATTTCAAGGCTATCTAGGGTGTTTTTTTTGGAAGTCTAAGATGCATTTCAAGTCTATCTATGGTGTTTTTTGATTATTTGACGAACTAATGTGGTAAGACTAATAAGGGTTAATATTCAAGTCTTTTATTTCAAATATATTTACATAAAAATAATAAACCTCTTATAACGGTTTCTTATGTAAATATTGCATTGATTTTTTCCAAAAAAAGGTAAAATTAGTCTCCTTTGTATCATAGATATATTGTTTGTTTCAAATTTGTACAGCCTTCCAAAGGCTAGGTAATCATCTGATCAATATTATGCTTTTTTCAAATGTGATGTAATGCATATCATTTTAATAACAAGAATTAAATTCAAATATATATGTGGTAGCATGAACTTTGGGGGTTTTATACAAATAGATAGGGTAAAAGATAGTATACTTTATTTGTTATCAAACAAAAATTGTATTATATTTAATGCAATGTGATGTAAGTATATTATATTTACATCATTTGAATAAAATAAATAATTGAATTTTTTTTTATTTTTTTTAAACATTTAATTTTTGGAAGAAAATTGAGATGAGCTCTGCTAGGTTTTCGTGAGTGTTTTGCTTCTTTTTTTTACGCTTTTGGTTTTTGCTCTTTGCTTTCTTTTGATTTAAACTCTATGAATCTAAGTGGGGGGGCCTATCCCCCCACACTAATTCAAGATATGCTAACAAAATTGGAGCCTTGATTTTTGGGAAGGAAATCAATGTGTTTCTTGTTGTTGGGGGATAGCACAAAATTGATCAACTTAGAAAAATCACAAATCAATGTACAAGATTTGGAGGAATGTCCAATCATCAAAATTAGTGTCTAAGAATTTAGGAAGAACATTTCTACCTTGTGTGATAGAAATGTGTGGGCTTAATTTGCACTTTCCTTGGAGTGAGGTATCTCATAAAGAACTACATGTGTCAACTTGGAAGAATTAGAAATCAAATGGAGATTTTATTGCTATATTTGTTAATGGATTTGACATGTGGAATTCGAGCCCTTTCAAAAAATGCCAAATATAGCATTGGTGTGGATTTGTATGCATGTGTTGCCTTAGGACTTTTGGTCCTTATATGTGTTCCAAAAACTTGTCAAATCTGTGGGGTCTACTAATATCTCAAGGTCTTTCCATTTTCAATTTATGACAAAATTTGCATGGAGTTGGGTCTCATTGTTTTACTTCCCAAATATATTACTTCTAAGGCTATAGAAGTGGAATGGATCCAAGCTATAGATTATGAAAGCTTTTTATTTGAATGTTGAGGTTGACATGAATATCTTATTTGAGAATGTCTAATTCTTCAAGGGAAAATACAAACTCAAAATAATTGACAAGAATCTAAAGATACAAAAGGGTAGATTAAACCTAAAATGAGGAATGCGATTAAGAACATCAATCCTGATAATAATAAAAGGTTCAATGAGAAAAAAATGTATTAATAAAATGGGATGGATATTGTTAAGGATGCAATTTAAAGAAGGTAGATTTGAAGGCTAGGAAGATTTGTTAAAAGCTTACAAATTCAAAGATAACTCGGGAAATTGAGTTGATGAAAAGAAAGGGTCAAGCAAATCTCAACCATCCCTTAGATCTTCAAGATAAATCTAGTTTGAAACCTAAAGATTCCAACCATGGGAGATTTGAAAAAAGAAATGAGATTTTGGACAACCTAAGGTGGGAGGGCCCAACAAATATTTAACCTCACATGTAGCTTTGGTGGATGTTGCTACTAGGAATTAATCTTAGATAGATAATGTCTTGGTGAGCACCAAGTGATCAAAGGTCACTCAATGATGATGATCTCCTTGAATATTTGGGGATTGAACAACTTCAAACATTGTTTTCTCTTATCACAAATGATGATTTGAAATAATATAACATATCTTTTAGGTATGTGACATCATATAAAGAGTATAACTTAAACAAAACATACAAAAAGTCATAAACACAAACTTCGAACATAGATATTACACTTGGAGAAACCCTCAAAAGAGAAGACACATCCAAAAATGTTAGCACACACTACTCATTCTATTACCTTAGTATTTTTTCAAGTACTACAATGCCTCTATAGCATAATATGAGCTTCAAAATGATTACAACTAGCTCCTAAAGCCTAGAACTTACCTCTACACTATCAAACCCTACTCTTCTACACATACAAGTTATTAAAATGACCAAAAATAAAGGATTTCCATGAGGGTCACTCTCCAACAACGTTTACAAGAACAATATGCCTTCATTATAACCCTCCAGTGTTGAAAGTGGAAGATGAAACATTAAAAAAAAAAAAGTTGAAATGCCAAAAATCCTTTCATACTCAGTGTTTTTGTTTTCTATATGACAAATTAGTTGCTTCTGCTAAGAGACAATTTGGTTTTTGTTAAGGCATTTTTTAGTTCATTGGGGTGATTTCATTCTCTCTACATTTAGAAACCAACAATTTCACTAAAATTGGTTTCTACTTCATTTGGACACCTACACTCTTTGCTTCAAGGCATCCTTGAGATTCTCCAAATCATACCAAATATGGCTCTAACTCGAGTATAGTTTCTTTTATATCATACTAATAATAGAAAACATGACCCTAATAGCATATTTGACATATTATAAGGATAACCTAATGATGTTGGAGCATCTAGGCCATGCAATTATGCATCACCAAAAACAATTGCAAGTTTTTTTTAATTTTTTTGGTTCATTTTTAGTGTGTTTGTTGCTTGTGGCTTGTGATAACTTACTTCATAAAGACTACTACAAAAGGCTACTAGTTTGATTTATATTTTGGACTTCACCAAATGTTTATAAGTTGCTTTGAGACTCTCACAAGCTATTAAAGTTCATATTTTTAAAAAAAATTACATAATGCTTTTATTCAAACTTTTACAAGAGGACTATTTACTCTTTTGCTACAAGAGAATTGCATTTAAGTGTTTATCTATTTGTCTTTGGTTACAACATGAAATGTACTAAAGAGTTGCTTTTGATATTAGTGTTATTTTGTGTTTATTTGACAATTGACTATTATTGATTTATGCAATATATTAATATGATGTATATTTTGAAGCTCTTCCCTTAACCACCAAATATTGCATTCAACTTTTAAAAAACTTATATTTTACAACTTGGTTGCATAGATCGAGTTGTCAAATGATTGTGGTTGCCTTTTGCATGTGATCAATATTTAGAGATTTTCCATGTTTTGTGGTAGTTTGTTTTATCGTAGCAATTAATTTTTGAAATATTTTATTCCTTCTAGGCTAGGCTCATGCCTCTTCACATTCCTTCCTGAAGGTGATTGATCACCTAATATCTTTTATGGCCCTTTCTTTTTTGCTACTCTAAGTTGTTTACATATTCCTTGCCCTGTGGTTATTTTCCTTATTATTCTTTAATTTTGGAGATTATAACTCTAGTCATGCATTATTCTTTTGGCTAGTGATGGGGCTTGGAACATTTTGTTGTTGCTTAGGTAAACTTCCTTTTATGCAACAACAAGTTATTTCTTGTCTATGTTGCATATTTTATACAACCTTGAGCAATCTTTTGATCTTGATGGATGGTTATAGTTGAGGGTTGTACAATTAGGTGGGTTAGTATCTATAACATTTTTCCTTAACCACCAGTTAATCATTTTCTTGAATGTGAGTGATAGGAGCTGAAAATTTCATTGGACAATAATATTTTTTAACGTTTATATTTTTTATTATTGAAAGTAGCTCTCCATTGGAAGCCCTTAGGGTAAAGTTTTTTTGATTTTTCTCTTAATAGAGAATGTAGAGAGGAAGCTTGGAGGTAGTGGCCTTTAGAGGAAAGAAGACCCATGTTGAAAAGGGGATTGCAATAATGGAAGCATCGTGATAAAAGCCTTGTGAGAGAAAGATAGAAGCATGCTACAAAAACGATTTATTAGTTGTAGCTAAGTATAGTTTTTAATGAAATTTAAGTGTTGCTATCTGCAAAAAATAAATGAACGAAGCTTTTAAATTTTATTTTATGGTCTTGTTGTGTATAAATGTGCATGGTGATTGTGTGGGTTGCACGAATTGGCTGCTCGAATTTAATTTTTAATGTGATTGGGATAGCTTGCCCAAGGTTAACCCCTCTCCTTTTAATTATTTATATTGTTGGATATATGAGACACGTTCGGCTTATTATTCGAATGGTGTTTAGTAAGAATCATTATTACTTTGACATGGATCTCAATTTTTTAACTTCTCCTATGTGGTCTTTTTGCCTTTGCTCGGCTCCCAAGTTTTGTTTTGAGTTTTCAACGTGGTTTGTAGAGTTTCTGCAACTTTTGTTGGTGCTGGTTTATAATTGGTGGTGATACGTTTCATTTTGAACCATGCTCTTGTGAGGAGTTCTTAGTGGATGCCACTATTTGACACATTTGTGGTGAAGGAGGAGTTGCTCCCTTTCTGGAGTGCCTTAATGGGCACAATGAGAGCCTATCCATACAGTTCACTCGTTCTTGGGACAACGGGAAAGTGGAAATTGGTGAAATTTCTTTCAATGTGGATGAATAATTTATTGTGCAAGCTACTGGCATGAATACTAAAGGAAATAAATTGAAAAAGCACAATAAAGTGGAAAATAATGAGAGTTTGGCTCTCTTTTTCATGGATAGAGAAAATCCCATTAAACTACGCATTGGCTTTGTTAGGGAAAATTTACCACCACCATGGGAAAGGTATGTCTAATGATAATGAGGATTTTTTTACTTTAGAGGGAAGGTACAAATGCTACTAATTCTATCACTTCTCCCTCCTCAATCATTTTCGCCATAATTCCTTGATAAGTTTCCCTTTTTACCTTTCAACCTCTTTGGGGAACTCCATTAAGGAAGCTTTGGATTTAAATAAGAAATGCCTTGAAAATTCCTTTATTCCCCCACACCAAGGGCTCATACTGTGTCTTTACCACTTCCACCTTGTTTTGTGCCCTCCTAAGCAAAAAAATGATGTTTTGATTGAGGAACCCTTACCCTTTGAACCCCCCCTCAATGAAGACCACCTTAGCTAACCCAGGGAAATCCGCAGGAAAAATGAAACCCATTAATTACTTAAATGCTACCCATGCCTCCCCCATGTTGTGACTTTGTGTGAACCCCCTCCCTAAATGACACCCCTTTGTCCACCAGTCCTCATAACCCCACTGGTAGTAAACCAACACCCAAAACTCCTAATTATGGTCAAAATCAAGCAGTTCAAGGTCTCGATGACCTCAAGAATAGCTGCCCACTCATAGTTTAGGCAAAAGGGACCAAGCGGGGTCTCAAAAAACTCCTCCCACCAAAAAGTAAAAAAAAATCCTCAACTCATATCTTGATTGAGGAGGTCAATATTGATGTTGTATAAGTGGAGGAACCTAGGGACGAGGATGTGAAGGAGGCCAATGGCTTGCAACTCAGTAGATCTAACAGACTTGTGGGTCGACCAAAGCCTGTTAACAAGAGGTGATGGAGGGTGCTCTGGAGCAAGGGGAGAGTCTTACTAGCGATGAGGAGGAAGATGATTCTGATTTGAAAGACTTTGAGAACACCAGTGACAACCTCTCTATGAACATGGTTAGCACTAACACCGCCCCTTTGGACCTACCTGGTGAGACATAATTTCCCCCAATGTGCTTCTACGGCTGCAGAGCTTGTTGAACTTAAAGGGAAGTTTTTGGAACTAGAGAAAAATATGGTGAGCCTCTCCAATTTCAATTCCAAATTAATGCACATATCAACCACAACTCTCTGTATGTTGCAGGATAAGGAGTTGAAGAAGGTTGGTGACAAGGACAAGAGTCACAAGAAACTTTACAAGTTCCTTACTAGAGATTGGGGCCAACTCTTTGGGTAAGCTTGTGTTTTCTTTTGTTTTTGTTTGGTTAATGCCTCCTTGTTGTTTGTTACTTAATACTTTATGTAATATTTTGTTAATGTGTTGTTTATGGTTTGTGGACCTAGTTTTCAGCCTCCGAGCTCTCTGGTTTTTTGGCCAACACCCTTGTTTTTGACATCAATGAATATAACATAATAATGAATTTACCTATGGAATGAATATCCACTAAACCAAATACATCTGAAGGAATGATTTTTAATAATATTTTAGCTCTATTGCTTCCAATAGGAAATGATGATCTATATATTTTTCCAAACACGCAATGCTCATAGAAATCATTTTTACTAATAGAAAAATAAAAGAAATCATCACGAAACTTTTTATTAATAATGATATTAAACTTTTTTGCTTATGCGACCCAAACATCAATGCACAACATACATGCATTTTTAGTCCAAATAACATTGGCATAGTTATTTTTTCAAAATGTGCGTAGGTGGGAACGGGAAGAACAGGAACGACTCTCTGCAACGGCCAGAGGGCTCTGCTCCGCTTCGGCTTGTTTCGTCTGCTCTCAATGTGGCTGGGGGGTGGATGTTGTTGGTGTGCGCCCGTCTGGGGGTTCCGGTGTGGGCTCTCTCTCCTCTGGCATTGGGGATGGCGTCCCTTTGGTGTTCCCTTTGGCTGGCTCTCCAACCTGTGGTGTTGTCGGCAGTGCTCTTGGGGTGGAGGTGCGTGATATTCCTTCTGTTGGGGGCTCTCGTCTCTCCCCTGCCTCAGTGCTTGCTGGTGGGTGTGCTCCTCCTGCTTCTGGGTGTTCTGCTAGAAAGACTAAGTCCTTTTTTGAAGCTGCTAGAGTTGGTACTCGGCCTCCTCAGAGGTCTATTCCTTGTGCCCAGGACTCCCCGGTGGTGGTTTGTGGGCCTGAGATTGTAGAGAATGAGGAGTTCTACCTGAAAACGGGTGTGGTATGCAGGTTCAATGGTCTATGGCCATCCCTCCCAGACCTCTATGCTTGGGTGAAGGCATCTTGGAAGCCTTCGGTTGCTGGGGAAATTGAGCTCTACCCTAGCGCTAGGGGCTTCTTTATTGCAACCTTTGGCTCCCCTCATGAGCGAAGCTGTATTCTGGGTAGAGGATGGATGTGGGGTATTCATTCCCTATCCATCAGGCCTTGGGCTCGCTCTTCCCCCTTACGGAATCGTTGAATACCATACCTGTTTGGGTCCAGTTGCCTAACCTTCCTCTCCAGTTTTGGAAGGAATCTTGCTTCGAAGCCATCGACAATACCATTGGTCTTTTCTTGATGGTGGATTCTGCAACTAGGGAGTTTGGACACACCACGGTTGCTCGTATACTGGTTGATCTGGATATCTCTAAACCTCTCCATGGGGATGTTGTTTTGCTGGTGGAGGACAGACCTTGGAAGCAGCTCTTAGACTACGAGGGCCTCCCCTTTCGATGTAGGAGATGCTTTTTGGTGGGTCACTTGCCCTCTGCTTGCCCTCATGCCCATCGCAAGGGCGCTGCAACTTGGTGGACTAATGCTCTCCTTGATCACCTCACGGTGGGTTCTTCTTCAGAGGTTTCTTCTGTGCTGGTTGACCCTCCTATTGCTGCTCTCCCAGAACTCTCTTCTTTGGTTCCTCCTGTGGACCGTTCTGCCGACACTGTTGTGCTAGACCCTTCTACTGACACTTCTGGGCTTGTCCCTGCTCCTATTGTCGATGCTCTGTCTGACCCTGTACTTGTTGTCAATGCTCTATCTGACCCTGTCTACCCTTTGTTGGGTGCCTCTTCTGAGCCACTTGTTGATCTGTTCTCGGCTGCCTTGTTGCTGATGCCCTCACTGCTCAGAGGTCCTGTGGTGTCTGAGGTGGAGTCGATCCTCTCTTTGTTTTCCTCGTTTTCGGTTTCTGAGCCTCCTTGGTCGATTGTTCTTCGGAAGAAGAAGTCTGTGTCTGCTTCTAGGTTTCAGGCTCGTGGAGCCAGCTCTGAACCCTCTATTTTGGGGGTTGCTTAATCTCTTTGTTCTTCCACAGTTGTTTGGCAGCTGTTTCTGGTTGTTCCCATAGTTCAATCTCTGTTTTGAACTATGCTTTTCTTTGGCCCCTTGGGCTCTTTGTGAAGGGTTCGGCACCCTGAAAATGTTGCTTATCTTTCCAAAAACATTGGCATAGTTACAAAAAGTGTATCCATTAATCCTAAACAATCACAATTTGAGATACTCTAGCAATCACCAACTTCCCTCATACCAACTTGCAACCAAACTTGTCAAGTATCACATGCTCTCCAACATCATTTAACTTGGATACAAAAAGTAGATTTATTGCAAGCCTTAGAATATGCAAAACATGATTAAAGCTTTTAACCCTTCTTTGATTCAAATGCAATTGTACATTTCCCTTACCAACAATCTGCTTAGTGTATATATACACATACATACATAACCACCCCTAGCAAGGAGTCATATGGTAGGAGCAATCAGCAACCTTAATCAATAAACCAAGTATCATCAATTATAGTGTTACAAAAATATATAAAGTATCATTGTCACTATCGTTAAAGGACTTTTCATAGTGGAATTCGAAACCTTTTTCTTGTTTCTACACTCTTTCACATGTCCCCATTTGTCACATTTCCAACACTTTGCTCTTCCCTTGGTAATGCATGTTCTTATTTCAATAAACATGGAAAATGTTAGAGTAATCATGCATTAGCTAATAATTAATTATTATTCCAATTTATTCTCATGCACTTAAGGTAAACTTAGAAGTGATTTACTATGTTAACTAGAGAGCTATAATTAGATCATTCTCTCATTGCATGAGATGTTGACACTTGTCATGATCTAATCCCTTTACCATTTAGGGTTGCTCCTATATAGCACTCAACCCTCATTGTATTATTTCTCTTCTACTCTTGAGATTTTCTCTTATGCTCTTGAGATTTCATGCCTTTGATAAAACTCTCAACCTTTGAGGACTCTTGTTTTCCTAGAAGATTCTTGAGGTTCATTTTGTAGCTTTTTCTTGTTGCGGAATATAGCAGTTCTTTATTTTTAGATCTCTTTTGTAGAAGCTGTCTTTGTTCTTGTTTGATCTTGTGGCTCATTTTTTTCACAATTCTAACATGGTATTAGAGTGTGGATTCAGTGAATCCCTTCTTAATTTATGAGGTTTTTTCTTCAACAAGGGTTACAAGCTTTAGATTTGGAATCCCCATTGGGTGTTTTGCAATTTTTGCACGTGGGCAATTCTTAGGTGTTTTTTGGCGTGAAAAGGACCTCACAGTTGGATTCAAGAGATCGATTTGACGAATTTTAACTATAAATTTGCCCTATTTCTCCATCGAGTGTTTCTAAGGAAAAACAAATTTGGTACATGGGTCGTACAACCCTTGTATGGCCGTAGGTATGGCAAAAAAAATTTAAAATAGTTTTTTAAACATTTTTTTATTTTTTTAATTTTTATAAAAAAATAATAATATTATGAAAAGTGCAAGGTTTAAATTTTTCTAGAGCAACAGATTTTTCAAAGTGGTAGTCGTAGGGTACCTGCAAGCCCACTTCAGCCCACCGACGACAAGTCATATTCCCACCGATGGTGTGCTATGATTGCCACCCGACAACTTCCATTCTCCCCGACAACAATCAACACAACGGAATATTTTGATTTTATTCTGACACCCAAAAAAAAAAATTGGTAGGTCAAACATCGCCTATGTCAACACCTATTTCCGAGCCCAACCACTTTTTCGATGTCACGATTTTTTCTAGCATATTTGGAATATTTCGTCAACCTATTTTATCCAATGAGGTTGACTTTTTTCAACAACAGAGAATATTCCATTGACATCATGTTGGTGTCAGCGGTACAGACTAGGATAGGCCCCTTCAAGACCCCTCTTTGGTCCTAAGGGAGTAGTTTTTTCTTTTGGCCATAATTTGGGCGTACGATATCGAATTTTGATGAACAAAATATCATTGGAAAGTAGATTCCGCCAGCTTTCTAGTGGTGTGAGTCTCATCACTTTTTTTTGTTGCAGATGCATTCTACAACCTATTGAATTCAGAGGTGTTGTTTTTAGTCCCAAGCTCATAACTTTTGACCTATTTCTTTGATTTTTGTGATCCTAATAGTGTTGGGACGATCTTTTAGAGCTCTTCATAGCCATACATGCATGTTTTCCAGATTTCTTTTCAAGTACTTTTTATTCATTTTTTTTGTTTTCACACACTAGTGAATTACTTGGATGCCTTAGCTCTTCGAAACTTTTCATTTACGTGGAATGACTCATTTTTGGCTATTATACATGTATTTCCATTATTATGTCCTATTTTGGCATTGTAGACATCTTTTTCATGCACTTTCTCTTTTCTAGATGCACCGAGATAAAGTGCCACTCTAGTGTATATTTTTTGGATATTTTGCACATCTTGTTGTGCCTTTTGTATTCGCACTATGATATAAAGTGTCATAGGGGGTTGATTTTGCCTTTGGTTTTCCATCACACCTTTTTCGAGTGTCCCTTCCACGAGAGCAGTGAATTCCAGTGATTCTTGCATCATGTGTGTGTGCCTTAGTTTGTGCACCTTTTATTTGCAGGTTGTTTCTCCTACATGCACTTCATGGTTTCACACGGTTTTAGTGTACCTTTCATGGATCTCCCTTTTCAGCATTATGGGGGGGGTTCTACTGTTGGTGCTAATGCTTCCTTGGTTTCATGTCTAAATGATCTATGTGTCTAGTTCTTATCCCTATGTACTTTTGGATGTAGCATACATCAATGGTTGGTTACCATGCATTTCGATGAGATGGATCATTTACCATATGGACACACTTACATTCCATAATTGGAGGCAACCTTCCATTTTCATTTGATTGGAGACTATTGGTTTGTGTATTTTCAACTTGCATATTGCATGTTGAGTAGTTTCATTAGGGTCACTCATGCAGATTCATGTACCGTTTGTATCTTCAAGTTCCAGATGTTTGCCTTTGTTTTCCATTTGACTCGAGTAGTGTCATTAGGGACACTCATACAGATTATTGTCTCTCTCTTGATTAGTGTTCTTCAAACTATTCCTATATTTTTGACTTGCATCTTCCATGTTAAGTAGTGTTATTAGGGTCACTCGTGCAAATTCATATACCATCTACATCTTCAACTTTCAGATATTTTCCTTTTTCTTCCATCTAATTTGAGTAGTGTAATTGGGGGCACTCGTGCAAATTATTGTCTTCTTGGTCTCGATATTTGTATCTTTGACTTCCAAATGTTTTCCTTTGTTTGCCATCTAACTCGAGTAGTGTCCTTGTGGGCACTCATGTAGATTTTTGTTATCTTGATCCTAGTCATCATTTGTTTCAAAGGAGGTTCTTCATTTCAACACCATATCAGTCATCATTCGACAACATCCTACAACTTTGTTGTGCTTCAACGATGTTCTACATGTTCCTCTCTTTTTGAGACATTATTTCGATCGAAGGCTTCTTAGTCCTTCACCTTGATTTGGAGACTTTTTCAATCCTTCATTTGACTTTCTCTCTTTTGGAGAGGAGTTTTACCTTGTGGTTTTCTCATTTACTCTAGCTGTGAGAAATTAGATTGTTTGTACGTGGGTGCCTCACCAAGCCTTGTTTGTTAGGACCCATCTTGCATTCTCTTTTTAGGGTTTTTAGCTACTCCCTAAGTTCATCTTAAGGGGGGTGTTAGAGTAATCATGCATTAGCTAATAATTAATTAATTATCAATCTAATTTATTCTCATGCACTTAAGCTAAACTTAGGAGTGATTTACTATGTTAACTAGAGAGCTCTTATTAGATTATTTTATCTCATTACATGAGATGTTGACACTTGTCATGATCTAATCCGTTTACCATTTAGGGTTGCTTCTATATAGCACTCAACCCTCATTGTATTATTTCTCTTCTTCTCTTTGTATTTTCTCTTATTCTCTCAAGCTTTCATGCCATTGATACTCAACCTTTGAGGACTCTTGATTTCCTTGAAGATTCTTGAGGTTCATTCTGTAGCTTTTTCTTGTTGAGGAATCTAACAATTATTTGTTCGTAGATCTCTTGCGTGGAAGGTGTCTTTATTCGTTGTTTGATCCCGTGGCTCATTTTTTTCACAATTCTAACAGAAAAACCTAAACAATAATTGAATCATCTATACTATAAAGGCCTTCATTCCATTCCCTCATCATAATTTATCAAATATTAATATTATTACTATTTATGTAAGAGAAAACAACACCAAAACCAATTAACATGAATTATTTCAATGGAATTTAATCATTGAAAATCCTTCCAAGTACAATGACACAAGGTCCTAGAGAAAAGTGTTCATGATTTTTGAACAAAGCTAAAAAAATATTTAAATCTCTTAAACACATCATACATTTTTTAGATGTAGCAAAAATCAAACATTCCAGTTAACATAAATTCTTTGCTTACAACACTTATTGTCAATTCATCTTTGCATCTCAAATATCTATCAATCAAATTAATAAAGATACTTAAAAAATAAAGGTAGGTTGATATGTTTGAGATATTCCCAATCTTTAACATGAGATTAAAATTGAGGGCATAAAACATTTTTTTTTTAAATTACCTAGTTTAGGTCTAGGAACCAACAAAAGTTAGGGTATACCCCATAATGCTACACTAGCTGACAAGAAATCAATGGCATATGTATTACCTCTTCTACCCATTCATCAAAATTAGCATAGCCTCTCATACATCTAACCCTACACAAGTAGTCTAACATAATAACATAGAAGTTTAGCACTTCAAATAGGGCTCAAGGCATACTGCACAAGCCTTGCCCCCACAACCTTAACATGGTCCCAATTCCAAATAGTACATACCAAACTTTGGTTTTAGCCATTATTCTTCTCAACTTTGACTTCATCCTCCTTAGACTCACAATATTTGAAGAATAGAGGAATGGCCTCCTCTAAAAGGTCTACTTGTAACTTCTTGGCTATTTCCTCAATGGCTAATTGTAAACATATATGCCTCTTCTTTATAGCATGTAGGTGATCCAAAACACAATTGAAATGAACATCACCTTCTTTGATTAGGTCACCCACATTAGCATGAAGAAGATAAGAGCTTGTTGCACTAGAAAGCATGGTTGCACACAATACAGACTAAGTGGTGTTGAAGGCATTCCATCACCCAAAAGTAGATCTTGAGACCATCTACAATTTACCCATCACCTCACGAATTCTCACAACAAGAGACTCATCCAAGCCCTTGGCCAACTCCTAAATCTAAACCATCCACTGCCACAATGCAAGTGTGTCGCCAAAAAGTGTAGCCTTTGACACTTTTCGCTCATTTGGACCCTTGCCTATGAATCTTGGACCGTTTTCAGCCTCCTTTTACCCCTTTCCAAGCCTTGTGCCAAAGTGTTGTAAGGTGTTGTAAAATGTTTTCACACTTTCCTAGGATTTTCATCACTAAATCAACCCTTTATTATGCTATAATGACCCCTTAATACACATATAAGTCCTATCTTAGTGAGTTTCCATGAGACAATCCCAACAAAAAACAATAATAACACTTTAATTCCCAAAAACCAATGAAAAAGGCCCGGGTGGACTAGGTCACCACCTTGGGTGACCTAGTCCCATGTGGCATAAAATTCAAATTTAACCTAACTTCTTTCAAGATTTTTGTCTCTAAAACCCTAAGATCGGCCTATATGATGTTATTTCAAGAAAATTAGGGCATAACTTGTATAAATAAGTCTAGAAACCCTAATTTCTCATAAGACACACTTATATCCCATTTTTCATCTATCTTCTCTATCATCTCTTCTTCTTCTCAAGCAAGTTGGGTTTGAGTATTCTAAGTCACCAAGGAATCTCTCTCAAGAAGCGTTCAAGGACTGAATCCTCCATTGTTGCAACTCAAGATCAATCATCATGGCAAGGTAAACTCCATCACTTCTTTGTTTCATGCTTTATTACTTTATTTCATCTTCTTGGTTTGATTACTCAAAAGGGGTTTGACTAAGGCAAACCCCTAATCCCTAACAATCAACAAGTTTTCCTTCTTTTGTGTGATTTGTAGGTCTTGTAAGAATATTTGGGAAAGAACCAAGGTGGAAGATCATTCAACAACTTGTCCAAGATCTCCAAGGTTGAAGAAATCCTAGTTGAAGCTTGGAGGACCTCTACATATCATATTTTGTATTTTCGGGACCGGACACCTAGAGGAGCAGAAGACATAGACCAAAGACTTCAGACTCCATCTTTTGATCTTCATAAATTTAGAAGAGGACTAGGTCGCCACCTTGTCCAACCTATTCCCATTGAAGCTATTTTTTAGGGATCTCAGTAGATCTAGATACCCTTTGGGCAGAAACCCACTCTAACAGATTTTCTCGACAAAAGGACTAGGTCGCCCATTCTGGTGTAAATGTCCTTGTGAAGATTTCAGGCAAATTCCAGAACATTTTGGGGCTCCTCATCTGCAACTCTTCATTTCCAAGTGCACAATATCTAAAATTTCCAGTTTCTTTCCTATTTTGCATGCATTTAGGGCATTTAGGTTAGCTTGCATATAGTTTTACATTTGCTTTCATTTACATTGTTTAGTTATCTTTGTTTCATTTAGCCACACACCCCACACACAACACAACCATACCTAATCCAACCCCCAACTCTTTGAATGAACTCACCCAAAAGCATATCATCAAGGTGAAAGAGAGCCATTCCTAAACCAAGAGCTCCTAGGTGAAAAATCCTAGGGGCCTAGTAAAGGGAATCCTCTTTCCCATCCTCACATATCTTTTTTGTGGTTCATTTTGGTGAACCCGAAATTCTTGCACCCTTCTTTTCTGATTTAGAGTCCTTCTTTATCCTAGGTTTGCATTGCATTACATCTTGCATTTTTTAGGTTGCATTCTAGGGTTTCACAATTTTGCATACATGAAAGTGTATATATTTTGCATTATTGCATCTCATATCATTGTCATCTATCTAAATTATGCACCTACCTTCATTCTTCTGGTCACCCAACATCATACCCATCCTAAACAGTTGCAAATTTCTAGAAATTTTGCAAAAAACCCCTAACTAGGACTAATTCGCCATTTTGGGTGACCTGGTCCCTTTCCAAATTTTTCACTATTCGTTACAGTACTAGAAACCTCATTTATGTGCTTTCTTAGGCTCCTAGTATCATATATTGTAAGTCTTGAAAGTTCCATGACCATAGGTTTTATCCTCCTAGCTCAAAAAACACCACTTTAGGGTGGTCATTCTTCAAATCATTTCATCATTCAATCTGACAATGCTTCCCTTTCTGCCATTTTGCATCTCATTCATAAAAATACTTTTCACTCTTTCATGTACAATGTTCATATTCATAAAACTTTGCATTAGTTTGTTCCAAGTACTTTTCCTTTTAGCATGTACAATATATACATTCTTAAAGCTTAGCATACATTGGATAAAAATGTTTTGTATTATTGCATATACATTGTTTATATTGCTGAAATATTGCATGAAATGATTACATATGCTTTTCATTTTTATTCAAACAATGTTAGTAGCTTACATAATTAGGCATGCTAAGAAAAATTTAATCTCCCCTCCTATGAGATTGTTGTAGTGGATGAAGAAACGACCTTGGACATTCCTAACGATCATATTAGTTCTTCTCCTAATATCTCTCCCCTTGGCGATGACGATATTTTGTTAGAAGAACCAATCAATGAGAGTTATGATAATCCTAGTTGTTTCTCTCCTCTTCCCTCTCTTAGTGGACAAGACCTTAAAAACCCAGACAACACAAACATAGCTAATCATGACAATAACATTTATTTTTCTCCTAGTATTTCTCCTAATTGTGATGAAGATACTTTGTCATTAGACAACACAATTAGTGAAGGTCGTGAACATTTTAGTTGTCCTCCTTCCCCTAAACACATCCTTATTGTGCATAACCATTCCATCATTGATCCTTCCCCTACTTGTGATGAAGTCCTTTTAGAAGAACCAACCTTGGATTGCTAAGAACCGTTGGTTTGTTGTTCTCCTAAAACCCTTCCTCCTAGGGAGGATATCATGATTCCCGATAAGAATAACCATCACAACAATAATATTGCATCCTTCAAAGAAAATAAACAAACACCCTTGGCCTCTCCCTTGCTCAAGGATGTTAATATTATTCAAACTCAACTCATCCTTTACCCTCCTTCCCATAAACCTTCAACCCAAACCAAACGATTCCGTCTGCTACAAATAATAGGAGCTTTTGAACCTATCTCAACCTTCACTACTTTTTTGTGGGAGAAAGAAAAATGTGTAAAGGATTACTTCGTTCTGGATAGCCATTCTTTTTTAAGTAGATAGAAACATATTCTAGATCGGGGTTCTGAGGAAGTACTACTTGATCATCCCTACCAATGTCAAGTCCTTATTGTTATCCCATGTTTATGAAAACATCTCTGGTCTAGATATCAGTTTCTTTTTTTAACTAATCTTTTTTATATCTTGGTGTTTCTGACCATCTACCTTTGCTTCATTTTTGGTATATATGACAGTAACTTCATACTTTTTTCCTTTGCCTCCCCGCTGTTGGGCCCCAATGACTAATATATGAACTGGGATACACAGTTTTCACTGATTGTGCATGCTCTCACTCTTGTACATGGGGGATGGGACTTAATCATCTTACTGCAAGATTTGTAAACTGTTTGATCTCACCCATATGACTATCTAGTTTTTTGATCGGAATGAAGGATCAATATTCATCCCATTCACTTCTGTTTTTCCCTCTTTTTATTTCTTCTACTAACTAAAAAGAGGGAAAAATAAATTTCATATTCCAACGAATCACACGTAGAGATATAGATAACACACATAAAGCTAAAGGAATTTCGTAACTAATAGCTTGAGCAGCAGCTCGGAGACCACCTGAAAAAGAATATTTATTATTTGATCCATATCCTGCTATAAGCAGTCCAAGGGGAGCAATACTTGAAATGGCAATCCAAAAAAAAACGCCTATACTAAGATCAATTAAAACAATATGGCGACCAAAGGGAACTACTAAATAGCCTAAAAAAATAGGTATGACCACTACCGCTGGTCCAATACTAAATAACCAAATATCCCCCCTAGATGGAATAATATCCTCTTTTAGCAGTAGTTTGATTCCATCTGTCAAAGCTTGAATAATTCCCAAAGGACCGGCGTATTCAGGTCCAATACGTTGTTGTATTCCCGCAGATATTTTTCTTTCGAGCCATACAATAACTAATAATCCTATCGTAATTCCCAATAGAAGGATAATTATATCAATTAGAATCCATATAAGACTAGAGATTTCTTTTGAAAATCCCAATCGAGAAAATAAATTGATAGCTTGTTCTTCGAAATCTGCTATATTAATCACCATTTTAACGATCAACCTCTCCCATAATGATATCTATACTACCCAAAATCGTCATGATATCGGCTAATTTCATCCTTTTAACCAGTTGAGGAGGAATCTGCAAATTAATAAAACCAGGTGGTCGGATTTTCCATCTCCAGGGAAAAATATTATCATCTCCTATAAAAAAAATTCCTAATTCACCTTTGGGAGCTTCTACTCTGACGTAATGTTCTTGTTTTGATAATTCAAAAGTAGGGGAAGGTTTTTTACTAATAAACCGAGATTCAAAATCGTTCCATTGCGAATCTTTTCCCTTATTTAAACGTCGAACCTCTAAATTCTCATATGGACCTCCCGGAATTACTTCTAGGGCCTGTCTAATTATTTTTATAGATTCTTTCATTTCCCCGATTCGAAGCAAATAACGAGCTAACGAATCTCCTTCTTTTTGCCATTGGATTTCCCAATCCAATTCATCATAACATTCATAATGATCCACTTTACGAAGATCCCATTGGATTCCGGAAGCTCGTAGCATGGGTCCTGATAAACTCCAATCTATTGCTTCTTCTCTACTAATAATGCCTACTCCCTCCACTCGTTTCAAAAAGATAGGATTGCGTGTAATAAGCCTTTCATATTCTGTCACTTTTGGAAAGAAATAATAGCAAAAATCTAAGCATTTATCTATCCAACCGTAGGGTAAATCTACAGCTACTCCTCCAATACGGAAATAATTATGCATCATTCGCATGCCCGTGGCAGCTTCAAATAAATCATATATCATTTCCCTCTCTCTTAAAATATAAAAGAAAGGAGTCTGCGCACCAATATCAGCCATGAAAGGTCCAAGCCATAACAAATGAGAAGCTATACGACTTAACTCTAGCATAATCACTCTGATATAGCTAGCCCTTTTAGGTATTTGAATATTTTCCAATTTTTCTGGCGCATTAACCGTTATCGCCTCTGTGAACATAGTAGCTAAATAATCCCATCGTGTTACATAGGGGAGATATTGAACAATTGTTCGGTTCTCAGCAATTTTTTCCATCCCTCTATGTAAATAACCTAATATAGGTTCACAGTCAATAACATCTTCACCATCTAGAGTAACAATAAGTCGAAGAACACCATGCATTGATGGATGATGAGGACCCATACTTACCATCATAAGGTCCTTCTCCGTAGCAACCATAATCATAACTCTTCCCCGGTTTTTTCAAAAATCAATGAGAACAAAAGAAAGAATGACTCATTAGGATCCGGAATTTAAAAAACCACAATTGGATCTGACAATTTCGTTCGAAATTAACGCGGCCCACGAATATTTAATTGACCGATTAAATTTTTATAACGAAGTCTATCTTTCTTGAACAGATAAATCAGAAGTCGTTTACGTTTACCCACAATTTTCCACAAACCTCTTTGGGACGAGTAGTCTCTTCCGTGCAGGTCCAAATGTTCAGTAAGTCTTTTAATTCGACTGGTTAAATAACATACTTGAGATTCCACAGATCCTTTTTGTTCTCTAGGAATCAAAGAGGGGCGAACGGACAAATTTTTGATCATAAAAAAAATATTCCGAAGTTCAATATTATTTATTTAATTTAGAGTAAGAAAAAAGAATGAGATCCATTTCTTTTTGTTCATGGTCTATATATTCCTACGTTTCGATCGACTTTCTCTTCGGCATAGATAAATAAAATGCAACTTTCATAAAATAAAGTTACCAGCAAGATTTAATGTCGGAGTTTCTCCGGGATTATTCAAAAGAATGATGCACTTTGATCCTTTTCCATTGGGAAAGCAAAAAAAGGGATGACGGAATGATTTACAAATTCCCCATCTTTAAAAGAGGTCAGAGAGAAAAAAAGATAAAAAGATTCGGATTGCTCCTCTCTAGGGTCTTAGGGTGTTGCAGGAACCAAGTCAAGATATTGTTGCTCATACACATTACACTCGCAACAACCTGCATTCCCAACCACCAACCTCAACTTCATTACCTCCATCCCCTCCTATCTTACATGTTGCCCCTCACCTAAATTCCCTCCTTAGGGAGTATGACCTTATTGATCAACTAAGGAATACTCTCGCAAAAATATCCTTATGGGACCTTATTCAAGTCTCCCCTCACTATCATAGTATGATGCAAGCAGCCTTACAACAAGTTCCTATCCCTTCTAATACACAATCAAATGACATAGCAGCTGTTATTCATGGAATTAATGTTGATATATTTTTTTCACCAAAGTGAACTCCCTCCTTTGGATATACAAAAACAAAATGAAGCTTTCATGATAATCTCTCAATAACAAACAAAAGGGATCAAAAGAACTCTTGTAGATATTGGCTCTGCTCTTAATGTGTGTAGTGTGACCCTTTTGGATAGGCTTGGCATTGATAGATCCCACATCAAACCCGATTCTCTCTCTAACTGAGGATTCGACAACGTCACTAAGCAATTGCTCGGTGTGATCATTATACCTCTTACAGTTGGAATGGCCACATTGGACACAAAAATCCATGTTATGCCTCATGAACTTTCATATAATCTCCTCTTAGGCAGGTCGTGGATTCATGCAATGAATGGAGTCTCTTCCACTCTTCATCGCAAGATGAAGTACATCTACAACAACAAACTGTACACACTCGTTGTCGATCTCGAACCCAACAGTTGCATAAACATTGACAAATCCAAAGTGAATCACTTCCACACCTTAACCCCAACCACCCAAGTGGAACCCACACAACATCCGGAGCAAATCACCACCCTCTTCGATGATGATTGGGGTTCTTTAAAATTCACCCCTCCCTTAAAGGGAGAATCCAAGATCATAAATAAAGTCTCTACAAAGAGAAATGCAGTCTTGTCAACACAAGACTCGTTCGATCCTTCGCAAGCATCCACCTCAACTACTTCAGCCAATGAAACATGTTATCATAGAATCTAGCAGCGCTCGATTCACAGATAACCCCCCTACGAAACTAGTACGTTTCCTAGGACCGTGTGTTTCAAGCACACAAAACGAGGCAAAAAAATAATTTTACGAAGTCTCTAAACCTACCTAGTCCGGGTAGGTGACGATAGGCTCGAGTTAAAGTTTAAAGTCTGACTCCTTTTTATCCCAGGAGTTAATTTAATTTTTCTAGTTTTTGGTGCTCGAGCGGTGAAATTCACCGTCGTAGCACCATTTTCTTCTAACTGTTTTTGGTGCAACGACGGTGAAAATCACCACCATTGCACCTAACTTTGTTTGCAATGTTGGTGCTCGGGCAGTTATTTTCACCGTCGTTGCACCTTAAGTTTGTTTTGAATTGGTGCTCAAGCGATGAAAATCACCGCCCAAGCACCTAATTCTGAGTTGAGTTGAGTCATTTTAGCCGCATTCAATGCGCACCACTTGAGTTTGTTTCTAGGTTTTATTAACTTTTTAACACGAGGTATCTCCTCACTTTGTTTTTAAGTTTCCATTAACCATTGGCAGGTACACGATCAAAACAGTGTAGAAGGCCAAAAATGTTTCAGCCAAGATGCACATAAATACTATCAAGACCTACAGGTACAGGCGTGACTTTGACTTCAGGGACGTCAAGAAGAAACTCAAGAAAGGTCACAGCCATGTCTACCATTTTGAAGATATATGGGCAGCATGTAGAGATGAAGAGGATGTATGTAAAATGGATTTCTGCAGGTTGACAGTTGATCAAATCAGGGCTCTCCAAATAGCTGATTTTCCTGAAAATTTCACGGATCCAGGTGACGTCCTTAATTCTACCTATGATGAGGACAACATTGTCGGGAAACCTTTGCCTCCAGTGCAATGGGCCAAAACAGAATGTACTTACATGAGAGAAAGGTTGGCCCCTATCCTACACAACACAGCAGAATGGCTCCACAAGCATGGTTTTCAGATAAAAGCCTTCAAGACAGATTTTGAAGGCGAGCTTCTTAAAGAGAAACCTATTCCACCACCAGAATCTCGCACCAAAGAAAAATAGGTCGCGATTCCCTCTTCATCAAGAAGAGGGCCAAGGATTAAGTTCATGGTGGGGAAAAGTACTCCACAAACTACTGAAATACAAGAAACAAGGGCTACCACATCTCGTGCAGAAGAGAGGGAGCTTGTTTCCGAGGATTTGTCTTCAGACGAAGAAGGAGGAGATACAGAGTTTTAATCTGAAAAATCAGATGATGAGAACTCTAGAGAAATTGAATCAAATGGAGAAGAAGAGCAATCAGCACAATAGGTTGAGGAGTACCAAGAGGATGAGCAGGTTTTGTCACCTCCTCAAGGTGAAACCGAACAGGTTCCAGTTTCTTCACTTCCTCATACTCCTTCAATTCCTAAATCTCTTGTTCCACCCATTCCTTCTTCTCCTCTTCCTGCCACAGTTACAGGGGAAGAAGATGTTTCTTCCCTACCAGTAGTGTTAATGGTGTTGGTTTCTTCTGCAGTTGGTCGATCACAAAATATCAATGACCTATCTAGTTCGCCAGTTTCTCTCCCTAGCTTGTCATCTCCATCTTTTGACATTTCTTCGGAGGCTAAGTTTAACAGATTCATGAATGAATCTTTGCAGAGTCAGCTTGGCGTACAGACAACTGGGCCCATAATGACTACAACGGCGCCCATAGTTACTATTTCAACTATTCCTCAAAGAGTCCCTACAGCTCAGGAATTAGCAGTAACAAGTGATGTGTATACTTCTTCCCTTCCCCCTTGGTTGGTGTCGCAGGTTCCTAAACGGAAAAAGCAGATGATCTCCCCCGATGAGCTAGACCTAGAAGAAATACCTACTCCCAAGAATAAGGAAAATAAAAAGGATAAGGTGTTGTCAAGACTCCAGGTTGATAAAGCTAGTTAGAATTTTGTTGAGGTAGGTTTTCCTCCACAACCAGAGGGAGATGTAAATATGGAAGATTATACCATACAGAGAATACAACTTGGGAAGGTAACAAATGAAAGAGCAAAAGCAAATGCCCAAGTAGTGTTATCTGCTCTAGCAAGAAGGCTTGACCAGATGGAGCAAGCCAAGAATCTATACAAGGAGAAATTTGAACGCTATGCGAACATCTTGAGAAACATAGCAGGATCTTCAATGGGTGATGCCCAATCTATGACTTTGGTAAATGTCGACGAACCAGTTGTTCAAAAGGCAGAAAAGCTTGCAGCCAAGGGTAAAGTCTTAAATGAGTTTATTGAAGAGATCATAGATCATGGGACGCGGGTCATCACCACCGCAAGTGAGAAGAAAATATAAATAGCCCAGCTGCAAACTGAGCTTCACAAAGAGGAAGGATCACTTGTGAGAGATCTATCCCAGATGGAAAGGACTTTATCGTCATGGCTAAAAATGAAAGAATCCAAGATCAGCCAATTGGTAAAGAATGGAGTAATAACTGGTAAGGAGAAATATGTGGAAGTGAAAAAATCGCTCAAACACATAATCCATGTATTGAAGTTTTTGATTGATGACATTCACCAGGCACAAGAAGATGTTTAAGGCTACCGGGTTCTTCTGGTAAATGGAATGGAAGAGTTGCCAGGTGATCTCCTTGATGACAAGCACACCTTCCTTCCCCTCAGCGAAATAATTCAAGTGTATAAAGAAGCCTTTATGAAGTTGGTGGATGACAAAGGTTTTTCTAAAAACACCATACACATTGTATGTGATCTACGGCTTTCACTTGATTGTTTCAAGGCTCATCTTGAAAGATGTAAAAAGGTTTCTTCATCTGCAAAGAATTTGATTACCAAAATACATATGCTGGTGGATTTTACAGTCGGACCAGATGATAAGTTCATGAGAGAGACAACAAAGAAATATGAAGACTTTCACGCCCAATGCAAAGAACAATAGTCTTCTTTTCGTCTCCAGTGTTCGCCATTTTTGGTGTCCCCTACTTTGCACATTGTAAATGGTTTTTGACACTTTAGGTGTCTTTTTGTAAAACGTAATTACACCAAAATATGAGGTGTGATTACGTAGAAATAAATTACACTCAGTTAGATTAGGTTTTCCTATTTTTACTCATTTGATTCCCTAATTTTGCTCTTCCCTCCTTTTCTATAAGTAAGAGGGATTTCTTTTGTAATAGTTAGCCTTTGATATTTTGCAACGAAGTGCTGCTCTTTTCAAACAAGCATTGAGACTTTGTGTTCAATATTTTGAATTCAAATCTAATCAATAAAGAAGAGTATTGCATACCAGACTTTGTGTTGGAATCGATTGTCTTGTGTGTTGATTATATCAGTAGTGATTGGTGTATGAGATTGAAAGGGCTTTAAGTGGTTGATGTAAACTTTGTGTTACATTTATCGTTTGGATCTGTTTATGTTTGAAAGTTTTTGTTGAAGGATCTACAAGACTTTGTGCTTGTAATCATTCATGTTGTTTGAGGAATCGTTGTGTCTAAGAAGACTTTGTGCTTCTAATACAACGAACGATACCATTACAGGATTCAACATTGAAAAGGCTACAGAACGACTTTTGGTCCTTCGTGAGCCTTCCCTTTTCCTTTTACCTTTTGTTATTATAAATCATACTCGGTATTTCTAAGTTGTGCTTTTTCAAGATAGAAATATTGGCATTACTGTTGTTGTTTAAGTTTAAGTTATTTAGATCTAAAGCTTTTCGTCATGAAGCATTGTAAACATCTTCTCTGAAAAAAGAGAGAAGTATGAATGTAACACACCCCCCCCCCCCATTTCATGAGTACAGTGTACATTTTGTAAGTATTCTTTTAAGTTTACTATAGCTTCTAATTAGTAGTAAGAAGGGTGCCTCCCCTTTTTGAGAGGAGAGATCATATCTCACACAGTTGTGGTTGAAGTCTAGATGGCGTAATCTGTTGAAAAGTTGATTACACTATTTTCACCCAACAAAACATATAACGATCAATCACCTGATCCCAAAAAGTTGCAAAAGCTTTAAGGTAAAGGTTTTGATCTCATGAAACAACTTGGCTATAGTGGAAAAGGTTGTGGTGATCACAAACAAGGTATCCACAACCCTATAGAGCCTAACACGTAAGAATCCACCCATGGTCTTGGTTATTGTCCTCTAATCGAGACCACCAAGCCTTCTTCCAACACCAACACCATTCCCCATCACCCTTCTAAACCAACCTTCACAAGTGGTCCTTTGACACCAACAAAGGACTCTTTTCTTAATGCCAATATCATCTCGCAACCCACTAGTGATTTAGATTTTACACACTCCTCCAAAGGAGTATACAAAATCTCACAATCCATAGTGCCTTGTGTAGGTATGACATCCTATACTAAGCAAGACCCTTCCTTGTTGCAACCCAAAGGAACACCTTCTACCTTCGATTAAGAGGGTATCTTGTTGAGACTCCTCCAAGATCACTTGATCTCCCTTCCTCCCAAAACTCAAAAGAAATGTTCCAACAAGCATTCCTTTTGTGCCTAGCATCGAGTTCATGGTCATCACACTAATGAGTGTAAGGCCTTGATTAGTAAAATCCAACATCTTAAGGAATTGGGTGTTCTTCCTTCCGTGGGGGCACCTAATTCCTCTAATTGATACCGATTTTTACCCAACCTTGCATCTCCCCAATCCTTTCAGCTCACTCTTGTCCTGCACTAAGTGGGGGCAAGGGGTTAGTTAGCCTTTTCCCTCGTATGTCACTTGTCATTGTCTCTTTTGACTAGTCGTTAATCTTTCATGAACATATAAGAGAAAGCTTGGGATGTGGACGACATGTCTTAAGTTGACTCACATGTGACATACACCCCTCTTCATGACATAGCTTCTCTAAAACATATGACTCGGCATAGGGCTTTTCGAGCAAGCTCTCATGTCCTCTTCCTCTTCTAATTTAAAGCAATTGCTCACAATACGGTGTTTCACAATTCCTTTAAAGTGGGGGCATACATCACCACTCACATTTCAAATGTGTGATTTCCTTTTTCTTGTGATTCCCTCTCTTGAAAACATTACACACAATGTTGCTCAAGTTGAGACATTTGCATTTTTCCTCTTTTGCATACAAGATGAGCCCTTGCCTCTCTTACTTACAAGATGAGTACATTTGCACTTTTCCTCTATTGGCAACATTACGCATAATGTTCCTGAAGATGAGACATCACATGAACAAAGCAAAATCCCTTTGAACAAAATCATTTCAAATATCACTTTCTTTTGAGGCACCTTATCAAAAGTTATCATGAAGCATAACTTTGGTATATTTTAAGCGGGAAGCCCAACCAACGGCACGACTTTCCCCATAGCCACCTTTGTGAATACATACCAACCGTGTGTATGTTTCTCACCTTTTGGGACAAATCACCCCACGAACGACCTGATGTTTTGTGGCCCCAGAGTGAGCACATCTTTTTCACACTTTCTCTTCATTTCAAATCTTGTCATAGCATGATCATGCATCTCGTTTTGTTGTAATGCATTCACCCTTGAATGTCTTTTGGCATTCATGTCTTCTTGACTTAGAAACTCAAATCCTTGGGGGGTTGAACACCTCCTTCATCTTTCTCGTTCTTATTTGTCATTCTTTGTCATCTCCATTGGGCTACTTTAGTGTGATTTTGAAGCAAGTTCATCCTCTCACTAAAGTGGGGGCTAAATGTGTCACCAAAAAGTGTAGCCTTTGACACTTTTCGCTCCTTTGGACCCTTGCCTATGGATCTTAGACCGTTTTCAACCTCTTTTTACCCCTTTCCAAGCCTTGTGTCAAAGTGTTGTAAGGTGTAAAATATTTTCACACTTTCCTAGGCTTGTCATCACTAAATCAACCCTTTATTATGCTATAATGACCCCTTAATACACATATAAGTCCTATCTTAGTGATTTTTCATGAGACAATCCGAGAAAGCAACAATAATAACACTTTAATTCCCGAAAACCAATGAAAAAGGCCTAGGTGGATTAAATCGCCACCTTGGACGACCTAGTCCCATGTGGCATAAAATTCAAATTTAACCTAACTTCTTTCAGGATTTTTGTCTCTAAAACCCTAAGGTCGACCTGTATGATGTTATTTCGAGAAAATTAGGGCATATCTTGTATAAATAAGTCTAGAAACCCTAATTTCTCATAAGACACACTTCTTCTATCCCATTTTTCATCTCTCTTCTCTATCTTCTCTTCTTCTTGTCAAACAAGCTAGGGTTTGAGTATTCTAAGTCACCAAGGAGTCTCTATCAAGAAGCATTCAAAGACTGAATCATCCATTGTTGTAACTCAAGATCAATCATCATGGCAAGGTAAACTCCACTCCTTTGTTTCATGCTTTATTACTTTATTTCATCTTCTTGATTTGATTATTGAAAAGGGGTTTGACTAAGGCAAACCCCTTATCCCTAACAATCAACAAGTTTTTCTTCTTTTGTGTGATTTGTAGGTCTTGTAGGAAGATTTGGCAAAGAACCAAGGTGGAAGATCATTCAACAACTTTTCCAAGCTCTCCAAGGTTGAAGAAACCCTAGTTGAAACTTGGAGGACCTCTACAAATCAGATTCTGCATTTTCATGACCCACCTAGAGGAGTAAAAAACACAGACCAAAGACTTCAAACTCCATCTTCTGATCTTCAAAAATTTAGAAGAGGACTAGGTCACCACCTTGGGCAACCTAGTCCCACTGAAGCTATTTTTTCAGGGATCTCGGTAGATCTGGATACCCTTTTGGCAGAAACCCACTCCGATAGATTTTTTCGACAGAAGGACTAGGTCACCCATTCTAGCTAAATGTCCTTGTGAAGATTTCAGGCATATTCCAGAACATTCTGAGGCTCCTCATCTGCAACTCTTCATTTCTCGGTGCAAAATATCTAAACTTTCCAATTTCTTTCTTTTTTTGCATGCATTTAGGGCATTTAGGTTAGCTTGCATATAGTTTTATATTTTCTTTCATTTACATTGTTTAGTTAGCTTAGTTTCATTTAGCCACACTCCTCACACACAACACAACCATACCTCATCCAACCCCCAACTCTTTGAATGAACTCACCCAAAAGCATATCATCAAGGTGAAAGAGAGCCATTCCTAAACCAAGAGCTCCTAGGTGAAAACCCTAGAGGCCTAGTAAAGGGAATCCTCTTTCCCATCCTCGCATATCTTTTTGGTGGTTCAGCAGGATACCTAATTTCTTAATCAATAAACATCATAAAGTCTATTGTTAACCCCTCTACAGCGAGCACCAACAACTTAAGCCATGCAAAACCACCACCACATATCTTGCCCATACACATAAGAAATTAAGAAAGTATGAACTCAACACTCAATATAATAATTGTGGAGCATTGAACACATCCCATCTAATAATTACCACACAGTTTGTTGCCTGCTAGATGTTTTTCTGACCATCAATCCATCATATTATTGGGAGAGAACATGAAACAATTGTAAAAACAATAAAGGTGTATATTTATTGACCAATTATCCCATCATTTTTATTAAAAAAAATATACAAGTCTCTTCATAAGTTATTATAGCACCATTTTCTTGAATGGATTTTGTATCATTATCATCATAATGTTAAAAACCCTTTAACACAATATATACATTTAACACATCAATGATGCAAAATGTAATAGATTTATTTTCAAGTTCTTTGAGGACAAAGAAAAAGCTATATCTAAGATCTTTTAGTATGTTAAAATATAAATTTTTACTATAATTTTTTTCAAATATTTTTATAAGAGTTCTCAATAAAGCAATTAATCCAAAATATTGATGTGAAAGCAAGGCAAAGAAAAATAGCAAAAGAAAAAAAGTAATATCATAGCTATTCCAATATAGAGGACACTATGAATAGAAGAGATGTATAAAATGTTGGATATCTTCAATATTTGCACCATGTGCAAGAGGAGAGAAATACAATTCAATGATATGCTCAAGTGTGAGCAAGAAAGAAGCATTTGTAGCATATGCTCTCATGTGAAATACTTTCTATCACGATCTTTTTTTCATGAATATTTATGTCAATTAATTGATATAATTGTGAATAGTATTTAATAGGTGAATGGTTTTGTTAAGGAAATGATTCTTATCTACTTAGTATTGTATTTAATTCCCTACTAATAGAGCTAAGAATTAATTATATGCCTAGACTAAATATGCATATATTAAACCCGTGTGTGCTTTCTATGCCCAATAATATAAAACTTTACAACTAATTATATATAGAGATAATTTGATCCTAACTTATGACAATTAATATAACATAACCCATAGAAAATGTATTGAAATTTTATAGCCAAATTTAATTATAGTTATTAAAATAACATTATCCAAATAATACAATGGATTTAAGGCACCTTAGATCTTCAATTATCCCATTTCCAAACATGTATTTTTTCTCTTATCTTTTTTTGCTTTAGTTCGGGTCAATTCATGTAAAGAATGTCTTACTATTGCTATAACAAGAGAAGATTCATTGTAAAGTCGACATGTTTCAATTTAATAGAGCCATAGAAGGATTTATCTCCATTTCATGAGGTGAAGCCAAGTAGCTGAGTAGTGAGACATAAGACACAAATTCAATGATATAGAAGGGGAAATGATTAAAAAAGAAATGGATATATAATTATAACTAGTATAAACTATTGTGTTACATTAATGTGGATGGGAACGAGGTCTTATATAAACTTATCAAGAGGTTGGAACATGAATTTGGAACCAAAAAATGGCTAACCTCATCAAGAGTTTTGTCACTGACAAGTTGAGAAAAGTTGAACTTAATGTGCACAATTATCCTAAGGTCTTCGAAACATAACTCAAGAATTCAATTGACAAAGTGGGCAAATGAAAAACAAATCTATATTTCTTATTCCCTAGCTTATATCTCAAGACCTTAGAATAGTTGTGCACAACTATAAGGAATAAATATGTATGTATATGTGAATGGCTTTCTCATATCCTCCTCCAAGTTGAACCACCTACATGATTGCATGGGATAGGTTCTCTCTCATGGCATGTTCCTAGGTAGGAACCAACCATGTCTCTAGATTCAATCACTATGCTTGTAGGTTTATCCATTAATCTCACTCTATTTTCTAGCATGTTCCATATATAATAAAAATGGTATCAAACAAACCCTTTTAGTCATAGTTGGTGTGGGTGCAGGTTGTTACCATTGATTTGATCAAAGCATCCCCACCTTATCCTCCCACTAAAGGGAGAGACAAGTGATATGTTCAACAATTGCTCCCAAGCCATTCATTAATGCTTGAAAAGCTATGATTTCTACCTTCATTTATGCTCGATTAGCCAATGCTTCTCAAAAGGGAGAGAATTGGGGACTCCAAATCTCTATTTTGATCTTGCATTATTACATACTACTTACCAATCCAACCTAGATGACTTGAATACGTTTCAAAAACCTAACTAAAAGGATTTTACTCACTTCTCATAGTATTTCCAACCCTGATAAAAATTGAATGCCTTACTCAACCCAATTTTCCCTAGAAAGGGTGGATAGGGGTTTCACAAACAAAGCCCAATATCCATGAGCAAACATACCATATTGATCATGTCACCACATATATAGAGATCGATGGATTGATTTAGAATCGGGTGTTGTATGAATGTGGATGGGAATGAAATCTTATATAGTGAATTCAATCCCAAGAAATGGCTAAGGCCGTCTCTAACAAACTAGAAAATCGTTGAACTTGGATGTGCACAACTATTCTAAGGTCTTTAACATTCAAATCAAGAATTCAATTGATATAGAAGGGAAAATGATTAAAAAAGTGAGTGTAAGTGTGTGTGTGTGTGTGAATGATTAAAAAAGTTGTATTTGTGTGGGTAAATAGTATAGGATACTATTGTCATCTAGTGACTCGAGACCCATTTGGTCTCAATGAATCTAAGACTAGCCAAAGCACAATTAATATTGCATATCCTTATGAGCTTGTATGCCTATCTATGTTGCATATCCCATACTAGATAAAATAATGATTTGAATCTATTATATTATAGTTTGTCTTGTATGGACAAAAGAGTCTAGATATGTTAATGAAGTTGAATGCTCCATATTAGACATGATAGCTTGAATTGACTATTTCTTGAATACTAAATTAGGTCAAAAGAGTATGCAAATTAACTTTTAGGATTTATAAATATTATATTCTACTTTATTATTTTATTTAAAAGAAATGTGTTAATAGACCAAGTGGGTGGTTACTATAATGTCCCCATTTTTGGTTTCTCTAGCATTATAGTTGGTTATGCGCTTCTCGATGAATGTAGCCTTGTCAGAGGGATTATTTTGTTAGAATAAAAGTTTTAACTTAATTATGTTGATTAAGTTACCTTTATTCCCTTCTTAAGATTTCGCGTTAGTTTGCATAAAGTGACATTTAATAATTATATTAATTATTAAATATTTTCCTATTAGGGCTTCTATTAGGGTTTTTCCTATTAGGGTTTACATGATCTTCTTTTTATAAGGATTGATCTCATTGTATTTCATATCAATTCATTCTCTCATTCTCTCTGATATATACATTTTTCAGTTTTCAAAGAACCCTTGCTTGTTTGTCTTCATCTCTTATTTTGTGATAGGTTATTTGCATGCAGGTGATCTTCGGGGTTTGTGAAGTTGTATTTTCTCAACTCCTACTTGGTATCAGAGCATGGCCGTATTTTCTCAACTCCTAAATTTAAGCCAGTATTTTCGCTGCAACAGCCGTATGACCATCAAATTTAACCCAGCACTGGTTTTTTCCCTCTTTTGAGTTGATTTCTTCCAGAGGTCGTAACTTGGGCATACGATATCGATTTTTGGCAAACGAAATATCGTCGGAAAGCTGGTTTTCTCATCTTTCCAGTGATGTGGGTCCCATCACTTTTTTTTTCCGTTGGTGCATTCTACAGCCAGTTGAAGACAAAGGGGTTTTTTTCAGTCTCAAGCTCATAACTTTTGATCAGTTTCTCCGTTTTTCGCAATCTCAACGGCGTTGGAACTATATTTCAGAGCTCTTTAGTTTCATCCATGTCATTTTTCCAAATTTCACTCCAGGTATATTTTATTCAGTTATTTGTGTTTTCACACTCTGGTGGATTACCTAGACATATTTGCTCTTGGAAACTTTTGTTTGCATGGGATGCTTTGTTTTTTGTTCTTCTTCATTTATTTCCAACATTTTGTCCTTTGAGGATATTTTGAGCATCATTTGTAAACAACCTTTTAACGCACTAAGATAAAGTGTCACATTATTGTACATGCATCTTTTGAAAATTTTGCACATAACGTTGTGCCATATTTTGTACTCGCATTGATATTATAAAGTGTCATGAGGGGTTGTGTAGTTTGCCTTTGTTTTTCCATTACATCTTTTGTCCGGTGAGTGTCCCTCCATGACGACAGTGAATCCATACCATGGGGGGTTGTGTAGTTTGCCTTTGTTTGCCATCACACCTTTGTCCAGTGAGTGTCCCTCCACGACGACCATGGATTCATATGATTTCAGCCTCATACATGTGTGTTTTGTTTTGCACACCACTTTTTTAGTTGCAGGTGCTATCTTGGGCACTTTCAAATGTTTTTTCTCCTTCATGCACTACAGGGTGTTTCACATTATTTCAGTGGGTCTGTCAGGCTCTCCCAGTTCAGCATTATGGGGGGGTTATTATATTGTTCGTGCTAATTCTTCCTTGGTTTCGCCTTGGAAGGGATCTTCCATCTTCAACGGAGGTTCTTCAGCACCATAGCAGTCATTTTTCAACAGTTGTTTACAGCTTCTTCTGCTTCAATGATATTCTTCTTCTTGGCTTTCTGCATCTCTTTTTGGAGTAGAACTTTTTCCCATGAGGTTTTCTCTATTTCTCCTCTTTACAGAGATTTGGTTGTATTTGGGTACCTGATCTGGCCTAGTTGTCGGGACCCATGTTTGCCTTTTTGCATTGTAGTTACCTTTGCTTTCTTGCATTTGTTTGTAGCTGCACGGTTGCTCATCTTAAGGGGGGGTGTTAGAGTAAATGTTTTAACTTAGTTATGTTGATTAAGTTACCTTTATTCCCTTATTAAGATTTCACGTTAGTTTGCATAAAGTGACATTTAATAATTATATTAATTATTAAATGTTTTCCTATTAGGGCTTCTATTAGGGTTTTTCCTATTAGGGTTTTATTAGAGTTTGCATGATCTCCTTTTTATAAGGATTGATCCCATTGTATTTCATATCAATTCATTCTCTCATTCTCTCTGATATATACATTTTTCAGTTTTCAGAGAACCCTTGCTTGTTTGTCTCCATCTCTTCTTTTGTGACAAGTTATTTGCATGCAGGTAATCTTTGGGGTTTGTGAAGTTGTATTTTCTCAACTCCTACATATTTGTTATTGCCAATGCGATCAATTAGACTTGAAGGCACTTATGCCACTTTTTGAGGTGAATTTTGACGTCTAATGTGTTTTCCAATATTCTTGGAGAGAACATCTATTTATAAGAAGTCACCTGATGGAGGGATGAGTTGCCTACCCTTAGCTTGGAACCTGTATTCCACTCCTACCTTTCTTTAGCCTAACCAACCAGTTGCTAATATAGTTGGTTTGAAGGCCGATATAACGTATGTAAGGATAGAACCTAATAGCAGGTTTCTCTTCTCATGCCTCGATGAATGAAGGAAGGAGGTTGTCAACTTGTTTAGTTAGGACAGGTTTCCTTCTGGTTGTCGTTGAGGAGATAGGCCTCACCCCCAATGAATCGGGTAGGATGGACTAAACGGATAATGGTAGGTGGGAGGAGCACCCTCGATTCAAGATGGTGGTAATCCGTACAATAGCTCGGTTTCTCATCTTCTTGACTCAATGAAAGCAACACCGTTAACTAGTTGTTCTATCCCTCGAGCTTGCCTTCCATCCAAACATCCAACTTGAACTACAACTTCCATCCTTGTTCTCGCATTTAGCCAAACTAGTCCATCCCAAGTAACCCACCGACCATACTCGCCTTTGGTCGATGGGGTTTGTGGGACGAAGGGTAGGCTACTCAGCCCTTAACTAATCGAGAAAATCCAACTAAACTACAACATAGAATAGTATGGGTCTTGCCTCCTCAAAAACTCTATGTTGCTTTCTTGCCTCTCGGATGAAAGTAAGGATGATCGGATGAAAGTACTAGTTTGCTCTCCAAGAAACAGGCTCCCCACTATCCTATTGCAGTGGCCATCTAGGGCCTAGAATTCCCCCCCACCCGACCCGGTGGGAGGGAGTTTTTTCTAGCTATCGAGAGGGAGTTCTTTCTAACTATCGGTTTCAACCTTTACCACAATAGCTTCTTGGAGTTCCTTATTATAGTTGTCTACTCGGTAGTCAACTCGAGCATGTTACGTATATTATATAATCTCTACTCCCTCGCTACTTTCTTAGTTAGGGCGTAGACGATAGTTTCCATCGATCAATAGGGGCCTTACTCCTGTAGGCAGTAGGGGCTAAGGATGGAAAGCAACTCGAACTGGCTGGAAGGCAACTTAAACTGGATGGAAGGCAATGCATTAATTAGGCCATCCGGTGGCCCCCGATGGCTGGAGCTATCTCTCATGATGAAGTGGTGGTGAAGACAGTTCATCTGGCCCATGGTCCGGTAATGAAGTACTACTCAACCTCCCTCCTTCAGCTATCCATCCTGAACTGGCCCTTCGGGACCGACCTAAGTGAATGGGTCGATTCCGAAGGGTCAGTCGGTGGGGTTGTCGGCCATCCTTTCTCACCTAGGTGGCCCAGGGAACTACATCCTTCACCAGAGCACTCAACAGCTATTACCCCGATGGGAGGCATAAAATGAAAGAACTCTATTAGTCAAGTTGGATCCGATATCTACTTGACCTAAGGGGAGTTTCTCATACATAGAGGACCATCGGGTGGGTTAACCCTCCTCCCTTAAGGAATGGGGACCCCACTAAGACTAACCTTCACTAAGTTAACCTTCACTAAACACGGCCATAGAATTTTAAACACCTTAGTATAAAAAAAATAAGTTAGACACCTTAGTCTAATAGCTCGTTGGAATAAAAATTGAAAGTCTTAAATGGTTGCTAATTAAGTGATTTTAAACGTCGAGAATGTTTAAATAATTTAATAAATCGCTTTTTGAAATAATAAATCTTATTTAGATTATAAAGTGATTTTATATTATATTTTTTGAAAAAATTCTTAAAATGTTATAAAGGAGTTTTATGAGCTCATTTTGGGATATGCAGAAAAAATTGAACATACTATTGTTGGGTTGAATCGTGTTCATCCAATTATATACACTATATACAAGGGCATCAACACCTTATCCTCCCATTAGAGAGAGACATGCATTGTACTCACTAGATGGAGAGATAGGTGATACATTCAACAATTGCTCCCATCCCAATCATTGTTGCGTGAATGTTATGGTTTTTATCTTTTTCTATGCTTGCTTAGTTGATCTCTATCTTGATCTAAAGTCCCAAATTTCCTCCCATTTGTGAGACATTAGCTAAGCAGCATAGACAAAGATAGAAACCATAGCATTTCAAGCAACAATGAGTGGGATGGGAGCAATTGTTGCATATCACTTGACTCTCCCTCTAGTGGGGGGATAAGGTGGGACTAAAGGATAAGGTGGTGATGTGTCAACACACAAACATATTCATTCCTTACGGTTGCGCACAACTATCTTAAGGTCTTAGACATAAATTAGAAAAATTATATATATATATATACTCTTTTTTATTACTTTTTTAGTATAGTTGTGCACCTTAAGTTACTGACAAAACTCTTGATGAGGTTAACCATTTCCTAGTTCCAAATTAATGTACCTAATATGTTCATAAAAGAACTCCTTCCCATCCACATTCATGCAACACCTAATTCTAAATCCAATTAAAAGTTTGCATAAATTTATGTTATACCTTAGAGCCAAACCATAACTTTTAACATTACAAGATAAAACTAATATTTAAATGGATAAATATAACAAATTGAAAAAAAAAACTTGGATATGTCAACGTTATGGTGCTTTGCTATAATTTTCCCTTCTATATCAATTGAATTGTTGTCTTATGTCTCAACAACCTTGAGCTAGTTGTGCACACTCAAGTTAAGCGTTTCCCAACTTGTCAAAGATGGACTCTAGGCGAGGTTAGTTATTTCCTGGTTCCACATTCATGTAACTAATAAGTTTATATAAGACCTCATTCCCACCCACATTCATGCAACACCTAATTCTAAATAAAAATAATAGTTTGAATAAATTTATGTTATACCTAGAGCCGAACCATAATTTTTTTACATTAGAAGATAAAACTAATATTTAAATGGATAAATATAGCAAATTGAAAAAAAATAAAAATTACAATACTTGGTGCAATGTTATGGTGTTTTGCTTGGCTCAGAACAATTGTATCACAAACATGAAATCACATCATCCAAGGCTTTTGTCGCCACCCAATAATCAAAAGATTTACACACCTTAAGTCACTGGATGTTAAATTTGTCAAATCCAAATTCAACTGGTGTAAACTTGAATGGTATTCCGTCAAATGAAATAAGGCTGAAATAAACCTCAGAACAATTGTATGGTTCTTCTAAATAGGATGGAACTAAGTTATAGGAATCCCTAGGCGAAAAATGAGAGATACATTCATATGGATTATATATCAATAATTAGTGGCACAGCATAATGAGACTCTGTACACTGAAATCTCATTACTTACCTCTGTAATGGAAGTAAGTTATAGAAACAATTAACAGTAAAATTCAAATGCATGTGTGTAGTTTTTATATCTATAATTGCTACCATAGCATAATCGTACTTGTACATTGAAAATTCATTATTAACCAGCAATGGGAGCATTTAAACTAACGTCCACCAAACAAGGTGCAGGGCTGCAAAAACTCCGAGTACAGTCAAATTTTGAATTATTTTGTGATATAAGATCTTTATTCTCCAGGCTCAAACTGACGTATTTTGCTGGTCTGAGGATCAAAATAAAACAATGCTGAATTTTGAAAAAACATCTTTACCTTTGCAAAAAGCAGTTTGCTTCTTATACAGTGAACAAAACCATCACTATTTGAGCACGAAATGAAATTACAATATAAATTTAACAGAAAAAATATTATGCTAAAATCCTGCACCAGACACACGATCACCAATAGTTGCACCGTATGATGGACCCCCAGAACGATATTGCAAAAGATAATCAATAGGATAGCCCTTAAGCTTGCGTGGAATAATACCCAAGTCCCTGAAAGTTAAAGCTGCCAATCATTGATGTACACATAATATTAGTCTATTAGAGGCTTTGGTATCAATATTTTACTAGTAATCTCTGAATCTAATACTGCTGGAATCTCAAACTCCTTAATAGAAAGCTGCATGGTAGCAGAAATTTTTATTTTGACTACCAGTGCAGGAACATAACCATAGAAACACATACCATTTTGAGAGACCACATTATCAACTGAAAGTGAGTCCACATAATCTTGGTTGAAAATTACAGGTGTTGGAAGTGGAAAGGGGACTCTTTTAAGCAAGAATTCCCTCGGTGATGCAAGAAGCTGCAACATGGAGAATATTTAGTTTATGGATGCTTTCAGAATTAACAAATCATTTCCATTTTGAATTAAGGTCGCCGCATTGTGAAATACATCACTCTGAGAAAACTTAGGTGCAAAAGATTCATACCCTAGCAATTGGGATGGGAATTTTAATGTAACGAGGCTCCTCTCGAATAGTTTCAAACATCAATTGAACCTGTAGTGAAAATGGGTATCAAATATATTGATTAAAAAATTGTATTACAGAATGATTGTACAGCAAAATTTATACCAACTGCTCAATGGTGAAAATTTCTGGCCCCCCAAGTTCGTAAGTTTTCCCCATGCTAGTCCCATCATCCTTCAAAGCCGCAATAATTGCAGCAGCAACATCAATTACATAAACTGGTTGAAGCCTGTCAAGACATATCTAAATCTATGAACACTGAAGAACACCATTAGACAATCTTTGAATTTCAAAAATAATAAATTTTAGTCTACGAGCAAATTTTGAGATTGTCATTGATTCTTAAAGAGCATGAATTATACTTAGTGCAACCATCTCCAATAATAGGAAGTACCGCCCAGTTCTTTGCTATCTGAGCCCACTTATTAAGAATGCGATCTTCTGTGCCAATCATAGCAGCTGGCCTTAGAATGGTTGCCTGCAACCATCACATGGTTGTTAAATATATTTAAATATAGTCTCTGATTTGAAATAGAAAATCAGAGGAAACAAACTCACAAAGGGGAAAAGCACGGCAACATGTTAAAAAGGCATGACAGCCTGTAAGAGGATCCCTTACCTCTCACAATTGACAATTTTTTAAGGCTCAAAATATGAGCCTAGAGTAAATTTTAGTATAAATGGAAGGCTCACAGGTTATCACATAAATATCAAGACCTGTTGCTCAAACCTGACTCCAAGAAAATAATCATCCCGTATGAATGCACACTGTAAACTCATTAAAAGAAGCAATTTGAATGACCCAAGTAAGCAGAGCAAGTGTGGGTCGTAAAATTGAATATGACCAGAAGGAAACAAACAACACAATTGAACTGGCAGGACCAATTGCTATTGTTCCTAAATGGTGTAAGTAAAAAATGCAGAGGCCAAATCTCCTGAGTTATTAACCCAAGCTCACAAAATTGAGTGCAGCCAATTGGCAACAAAAGACCAATTGCTCCCCCTCTTCCAAAGGTGCCAAGAAAAACATGGAAACTATGCTCCTAACACAAAACAAAGACTCTCTATAAAAAGGTAAAGATAAATGTTATTTAGGTAACAGATAAGCCAACTGCCAATTTGGCATATAATATACCCTTTGGGGAAGCCAAGGTGGAGATTTTTTTTCATTTGCATTATATATCGTTCAAATTTTGTATCCATAGATTTCTACCCTATGATCCATTTTGAAATTAATCGAACATTGTCAGTCCACCTACACCTTGTTAGTGTTTCTTAGATCAAATTAAACAATGAAAGCACTTAAAATATTGCAACACATAAGACAATAAACACAGCAAGATACCCTGGGAAAACCCTCCTCTTGAGGGAGAAAAACCCAGCAAATGAATCTCTTATATGAAGTGAAACAAGAGCAGAAATCTGCTTACAACTTAGGCCCAACAATGGCCAATACTTGATACAAAGAAGTTGCCCTTCTTCTAGATGCAAACTATGTAATGAATATGATATCTTCCTTGAATCCAACTTGCTGCTATGAAAGTGTGAATTCTGCTCTGCTCTTAATTGCGAACTTGCTTGAATTGAATGGATGATCAAATGACAAATAAGACCTTGTATAAATACAAGAGAGGCGCCTCTTCAAGTTAGGTTGGCCCTCTTAGGAAAAACATAAATAAAGATAAATACAATTAGGGTCGGCCCATGCAACAAATAGTAAATGCGAATCATATAAGGTCGGCCCTCTCCATTTAATAAATGTTATAGTCATGAATTAAATAGCCGAAGGCTACTTATTTAATTCATGTTCTTCTCCTTGGAATTTGTGCAAAGGAAGTGCAGCCCATAGCTGCTATAACATCAACACTCCCTCTCAGCTAGGGATGAACTTCCACCTGCACAAGACACATCATATCAAAATGAAAACAAAAAAGAATATCACCTCATCGTGATATCAACTATTATGGCTACCTCCATAGATGGTATGAACAAGTGCTCATCACTTAATGTGATGTTGTCACCTCAACGTGACTTTCACCATGGCTCTCCCAGAGGGTGATACACAAGCATAAATAAATCATCACGGATTCCCTCACGTGATGCTGTCATGGAGTCACACACATGACATCCACCATGGCTCTCCCAGAGGGTGGAAACAAGGGCTTTCACCTCAAATCTCAAAGAGAAATGCATTAACAAAAATCATCACGGATTCCCTCATGTGATGTTGTCATGGAGTCACACACATGACATCCACCATGGCTCTCCCAAAGGGTGGAAACAAGGGCTTTCACCTCAAATCTCTCAAAGAAATGCATTATCAAGGGCTTGCACCTCAAATCTCTCTCAATAGAGAAATGCATTATCAAGGGCTTACACCTCAAATCTCTCTCAATAGAGAAATGCATTATCAAGGGATTTCACCTCGAACTTCTCTCAAATAACTCATTAAACAAAGGAACACTGATACTGAGACTCCCTCTCAGCAAGGACTTCATTCTCCACCATATCAAGCTTGTCTCGAAGGTACACAACCATTATCCCAAAAAATGCTTGATGAGAATGACTGCCATCTGCTCATCAATGCTGATATGCCTCAACTGAATATCTTTCCTCAATACCATATCTCTGATATAGCGGTATGCTTAGTTTTATCATGAAACACATGAAAAATAGAAAGCTTCTCAAAGCTTTGATTAACACAAAGGATGACAGTTAACTTCAATACTTGTTCAACCAATCCTACAAGGAACTTTCGAAGCCACGAGCTGCCACACAATCTGTAATGTACTCAGCCTCTGCTATACTCAGTCCCACAGAAGACCGCTTCCTATTGAACCAGGATATCATCGCAGGCCTCAACTGAAACAACATCTAGAGAAACACAACCATCTTCTTTAGGTTCACTAGGCTCCCTCTGAATCTTCAATCACTTGCATCAACCGCTTGACCAAGATTGCCTGCAACGTTTGTTTATTCTCAGTGAGTCATAGAACTCCCTCTTGATCCCGGCTTCAGAGATTGCAAAGAAGACTTCTAGAGATGTACTCCCTCTAGCCACCAACTTAGTCCCTCTAGTGTTTACTCCCTCTTGATCATTTCTTTGGTTGACATGACTTCTTCACAAGATGCCTCAAGCTTTTCATCACTAAGTAATCTCTTATCATCTTCTTCCCCCTAAACCTGTCCAGGAAGCATTTTAGATAGAGATTACTAACAATCCACAATTATCCAAAGAAATATCAAGATTAGAATCGTACAAGTTATATCGTGAATGAAATTTTTCCAAAAGATCTTATGCTAGTGAACACAACACAATTCAAGAGAATCTACTCTCTCTCTTAATTACAAGATCCAAAGAATAAATAAATGATATAACTCAGCAACCAAAGAATACTTATCTTTTTAACTATTCTGATAGGTCCAAATGCTGGACATAGTGTGATACATTTGTACTTGAGCTCAGATCAATCCGTACCTTTCACAGTTTGAACACAATGACGACCTGAAAGGTACTTTGTCTTCGAGAGATATCTCCAGTCATCAATATAGTCCAATGATTGCAAGCTATGACTCCAAGCTTGATCATTTCTTCATTCGGTATGACTTCGATATCCAAACTTTCCAGATGCAGATTGCTTGATGCTCAGGTTATCTCAATGTTATAGCATGAATTAATAATTACAAAAACAATTCATGAACATTATTCAACCATGCAATACTTATCTCATGGATTTCAAAATCTCCTGAGTAATAGATAATTAATTCATCAATCATGACATGACTTTCTTTCAATTTCTCAGAAGAGCTAATCTCAGCAAAACAAAAGACAATCTTCACAAATTAGCATGATCCTACTTGCAATGAATAAATTTAAAGAATCTTATCACAGTGATCACTATTTAATGGTCACACATAATCCTAAGTAAATAGTGTCAGATTTGCATAACTCAACAAATTGAATTTTAGCCTAGAATAGTAAATACAATAAAAAACAAAGAATACTTATCTCTTAAATATTCAGAAGGGTGGACATCGTATGATATGTTGCTCTTGCGCTTTGTACACAACCTTCACAGCTTGAACATAGGCCCATGACTAGAATAGAAATTCACTAGAATCATTTTGGGGAGAGATCTCAATCACATCCGCAAATGAAGCATGTTGATTAGGCTTGGTAGGACAATCCTTCACATAGTGACCAAATTTGTCACATTTAAAGCATTGAACACGAGCGAGGTCCCACTTCTTGAATGCAAGAGCACCATCTGACCCATTATCTCGATTCCTCTTGAAGAATCCTTTCTTCCAAACTTTTCCTTTCTTCGATGAATGAGACATGAGAACATGTAAATTTTCATTCTTTGAACTTTGACCAACGCCTCTAGCCGCCAACCTCGACTCCTCTTGAATGCAGTCTACCCTTAATCGATCAAACTTGGGAAGTTTCGATCTCGCACTAATTCCTTGAATGTAAGACTCCCAAGATGAAGGAAGACCATTAAGAGCCAACATGGTCAAATCCTTGTCATCAACAATATGACCGATGGTAGAGAGTTGATCTCTCAATTCAGAAATCTTCATGAAGTAGGTGATGACAAACTCTCCTTCCGCCATCTTAATGTGAAGTAGTTGTTGCTTCAAGGTTAGGGCACGACTAGTGTTGTTGATTTCATACATCTCTTCCAATGTTTTGAACATCTCCCTTGCGGTATCCAACTTGAAGACAATCGGAACAATATGATCTTTGACGGAATCAACCAACACTTTCTTTGCCCTAGTATCTTTCTTCCTCCACTGCAACTTCTCTTCTTCCTCCTCAGGTTCGGGAACTTTTGATTTCACAAACTCAGCCAAATCATTCTCTTCCAATGTGAGCATGATCCTGAACCTCCATGATGTGTAGTTCGAAATTCCTTCGAGTCTATCCTCGATTTTCAGACCGTTCACCATCTTGAGAAATTTAGAAGATAGACTGAAAAAGAATAAAGTGAGTGTTGCAAACTAAAAAATCTGATCACGATCTTTTTCACACCCGCTCTGATACCATGTTAGTGTTTCTTAGATCAGATTAAACAATGAAAGCACTTAAAATATTGCAACACATAAGACAATAAACACAGCAAGATACCCTGGGAAAACCTTCCTCTTAAGGGAGAAAAACCCAGCAAATGAATCTCTTATATGAAGTGAAACAAGAGCAGAAATCTGCTTACAACTTAGGCCCAACAACGGCCAATACTTGAAAGAAGTTGCCCTTCTTCTAGATGCAAACTATGTAATGAATATGATATCTTCCTTGAATCCAACTTGCTGCTATGAAAGTGCGAATTCTGCTCTGCTCTTAATTGCGAACTTGCTTGAATTGAATGGATAATCAAATGACAAATAAGACCTTGTATAAATACAAGAGAGGCGCCTCTTCAAGTTAGGTTGGCCCTCTTAGGAAAAACATAAATAAAGATAAATACAATTAGGATCGGCCCATCCAACAAATAGTAAATGCGAATCATATAGGGTCAGCCCTCTCTATTTAATAAATGTTATAGTCATGAATTAAATAGCCGAAGGCTACTTATTTAATTCATGTTATTCTCCTTGGAATTTGTGCAAAGGAAGTGCAGCCCATAGCTGCTATAACATCAACACACCTATGGGGTGTGTTGGTGTTTTTTAATGTCCCAGCTGATTCTTAAGACAACCTAAAGGATAGCCAATTCTTGTAGTTAATTGTCCTAAGGGGCTGGCCAACGACCAGGAGAAGGCTTTTGCAATTTTCTCCCCTGCAATTCAAGCTTTGTAGAACCTAGGAGGGTGATCCTATGCAAGATCACTTAAAAATTCATACAATTAATTGTAGATATTGCTGCAAACAGATATACTCTCTTCTTATGACCAAGAGTATGCAAATAGCATTATGTAATAAATATGGGTTAACCCTATCCTATGCATCCCCATATCACCCACAGGAAAATGGACAAGCAGAATCAAGCAACAAAAGCTTGATCAAGATTATTAAAAGAGTGATTGAGAAGAACAAAAAAGCTTGGGATTCAAAGCTTAGACAAGCTTTGTTGGCTGAAAGAGTAACGGTGAAAAAGGCTACAGGTCAATCTCCTTATGAACTGATTTATGGTTTGGAAGCAAGAATGCCTATCAGATGCAATGGTAACAGAATTAACCAGCTCAATCAGTTGAATGAGACAAGGAGAATGTCACAGCAAAAGAACATCAAGTTGCAACAGCAAGTCAAGCATTTGTTTGATAAGACAGCTACCACAAGAAAGTTTCAGGTAAATGATATGGTGCTTCTATGGAATGGAAAGGCTCAAGACAAAGGAAAACATGGAAAATTTGATGTCCTATGGCTCGGGCCATATCCGATCAACAACACACATGTTGAGGACTCTTACTATCTGCAAAACCTTTTAGGTAAATTTCTTGAACTGCCAGTGCATGGATAGCTCTTGAAATATGTTTCTTCCATGCACAACGTATTATATGTATTTTTTGCATGGTCTTTTGGTTTTGGTTTTCTGCCTCGTTTTGCTTTGTCTTGCTCTGTGGTCTGCTTCTTTGGAGATTCTAGGATCTTGCCTTGTTCTTGCTGAACAAACATCCCCAATTGGAGCAACTGGTGGTACTTTCTAAATAATTTCCTGGCCTCTGGTTTTCTGCCCATTTTCTGAGCTTTTGAATGGCGTATTGCCTTGCTAGGGTTGGTTTTTAACATTGTTTAGGGTTTCTATTTATGCAAAAATCCTCCTAAAACCCTAGCCCTAAAAATACCCTTGCATTTTTGTTTTAAACTCGCATTGACCGCCCGCTCTGGTTGCCAATCATTTAAGTAGCAACTTATGGGTTTTAATCCCATGTATTGACCAGCCCCTCGTGCTTAAGTCCTCGATCTGTTGCCCCTTTAATATTTTGTTTAACTATTACTGAAAATCCTAAGTCTCAAAGTTTCAAATGATCCCATACCCCCTTGTTCCCTAGTCATCGTCTTTAAAACATCTTTAGTGCATGTGCTCAATTGAATCACTTAAGTTCTAAGCACCCGACCCACCTGAGACACGTGTCGCACCCACATTGCATCGCACATACCCTTCACATTGTTTTTACATTTCTATAGTGCATAGCTAAAATGCATTGGGCGGTCTTAATAAACTTGGGACACGTGTCGACACAATATTGTAGCGCATGGCCTCTCTGCATCGCATTCTTATGGAAAGAGCGCATATTTGCGCTAGGCAGGGGTGATTTAATAATAAGACATGTGGCAACACCTGATTGCATCACAATGCTTATTTACATCGCAGTTTCATAAAGGAAGCACATAGTGAAAATGCATCAGGTCGAGGTAGATGAGGAGAAGACATGTGGCAGCCTCTGATTGAATCGCTCTATCCCTTCAGAGCGCATTTTATAATATTGAGCGCAAAGTGAAATTGCGCTTAGCGGGGCTCACTAGCTTTCAACACATGGCATATTTCCATTGCAATGCACTCCCTCTTTGGAGCACATTTTCATTCATTAAGCGCATATGGGAATTCTGCAAGGCTTGCTATGTCACGGTAGAGACAGGTGTCATAAAGTTTTTGCATCACATAGCTTCAATGTATCACAATTTCAATTTCTCAACGCAAAGGTAAAACGTGTTGAGAAAAGGCCATTAGCAACATGACAATTGGCACTAATTCATTTTATCACTTCAACTCTTCACATCGCATTCTTGAGGATAGAGCGCATGGCAAAAAGGCGATGGTTGAATAAAGGTATAGGTTCCATCGCAAGACTCCTTTAGAGCATTTTTTCAAGTTCTCAACGCATATAGAAAGTGCGCTAAGCTATGGGTTGTAAAATGAGGATACGTGCTCGCTTTCAATTGCAGCGCTCAATTCCTTTGTAGCGCATTTTCTTATCAGCAATGCAAATGTTAAAGGTGATGGGAGGATGACGTAAGGATAGACAAATGGCTTCATTTCATTGCATCGCATTGTTATTGTACATCGTGTTTTATGTTCTAGTGCAAAACTAAAGTGCTCTCAGGTTAACGAAGCAAAAAGATGGACGCGTGTCATCCTCAAGCTCCAGCGCATTGGTCCCTCACATCGCATTCTCATAAAACCTTTTTCAAATGGAATATCCAATGTAAAGGATACATGTTAAGGTCGTGGATCTTGTTTTAAAGCATTTAGATCAATGGTCTAGATTCAAATGAGAACGACTAGTCGGCAAATGATATGTTTCATACGCGTGGGTTGTCATGTTGCAATTAAGACACAACTACTGCATTTCTAAGGCCAATAAAACATTGAATTGTTTTATTTCTCGTCACATTTGCAACCATACTCAAGCAATTTGAAGAAGGGAGCTCTCAAAAGGGGAAATTCAAGGGAAGAAGAACTAGGGTTTTGTTTGTTTCTCAGGTAAGTTGTCTATCTACCTGCAATTGTGAAAAATTTACCAAAATTGTTGAAGGAAAAGGGTTTAAATGTTTTTCAGGGTTGTTAGGGTTGTTTGTTTGAATTTTTGAAAGGAAAGGATAAAACCCTAGGAGTTTCAAAGGTTAAAACATAAACCCCAGCTGAAATTAAACCCTAGAAAGATGAGTGAAACAAGTGTAAAAACTAAGGGTACAAAGAGTTTCATGGGGATGACCTCATGAAACAACTCCCTGGTTCACAAAAGACAAGTAAACATGCTCGAGGCATGGGGGTGATAATAGATAGACTGCAAGATTTAGCCAAGCGGATTGGGGATGTTGTTATCCCAATGCATGGGTGGACATTGTTCGAGTACACCCACAGAAGGTGTCAAATACCCAGACTAGTGTCAAATTTGTAGACTTTAGACTTGGGAAAATTGGTTGTCACCAACGTGTTTGTGAATGTCGACCTAGTTAGGGCTTTGGCACGATGTTATAATGATAAGAATAGAATGATTATGAGTATGAAAGGAACTCCTTTGTTAGAAATTTCAAGGGAGCAAATCATTGAGACATTTGGCCTGAATCCTTATGCCAATGTCACAATTAATTTTGGCTTCTTGTGCCGAGAATATGAGGACAAACATACCTACAAGGTGTTATGGCTTCCAAACCACAAAAGAGATACTGAGAAAGGATATGTTAGATTTACTCCCGATGAGATTGAGCCCTTCAATTATGATGTTTTTGAGAATTATTTTGTCGACACATATTTTGCCCTGTGCCAAGTCCTTGGAGAGGACTATAGGATAAAAATGCCTATGTATATGATGATGTTGGCAGCAGATATACAGCATAGGGATGTTAACAGAAGTTTTGACTATGTTGCATTTATAGCCGAAGGAATCCACAAACAATTGACAAACTTGAAAGACCCCAAGGCTGGATTACACTTCAGATGGTATTCCTTGTTATTGCACATGATATTGTATAGTGGGGCAAAGGCATGGCAGCAATCATTAGATTTAAAAACTCGTGACGAAAAAGGAAGAAGGTTGCCAGTTCAAGTATGGACACATTTGTGGGATCAGTATTGCAATAACTCCAATTTTCTGGTTTTGAAAACAATTTTGCATTGGGTGTACTGGATAATCTTGGTTGTAAGCCACAAAAGAGAATATCAATGAACATTATGAAGTAGTTATGGCCACAGCAATTTGATCCTGCTTTAAAGATTGACCATAACTAGGAAGAGTGGTATTTACATACCAATTGCACAATATTCAGAGTATATAGAACCACAGTACAGCCTCACAGCCTTCCAATTTTTGTATCAAATAGATTAGCATTTATGAAAATAATGTGGCAGATGGATGAATAAGATAAGGTGAATTTCAGATTGATGAAGAAGGATCATTTATCCTTGGTTGTTATTACGCAAGTAATTGGTAAATTATTTTATGTATTAACAATGAGCAAAACGCTCAATAAATAATTTACAAAGATTTAAAAAGAAACTGCAGATGGGATCAGAAACGATCTTATCAATATAATTACAATAAAATACATTATTGAGCATTAATAAATAAATAATATTTTAATACCCTCCCTTAATGCTCAATCTATCAACTACACCAAGATGCCTCCTGAATTTTACAAACTTATCTGGACTAAGCGACTTGGTGAGAATATTTGTTGTCTAATCCTCTATTGGAACATACAGCAACTGAATTGATCCATCTTCAACAAGCTTCCGAATGAAGTGACAATGAGTTTCCACATGCTTGGCTCTTTCATAGAAGACTGGATTTTTGGCAAGTTTGAAAACTCCCTGATTATCACAGAACAAGGGAGCCGAACATGCTTGAGATATTTGCATATCCACAAGCATCCGACGAAACCAAACTAACTCACAAGTTGCCTTAACTGCTCCTCGATACTCTGCTTCTGTTGACAAGAGAGCCACTGCCTACTGCTTCTTACTAGTCCGTGTGACTGTGTTAATGGATGATAGCTTCGGTCAGATATGAATGACAGTGATGCAAGTATCATTGTCATTCATGAGTGATCGAAATTATCATTCATGTTATGATATTTCTAAAGGAAACATTTAAAATCGAAATTATGAGCATTCATATAAATTCGACCATTCTCGTGAATTATATTTTGCATTCATGTGAAATCGGAATTCTCTTATGTCATCCGCCATCATATAGAAGGTTATACGTGTGAGTATATACATAACAAATAAGTTGTTAAACCCGCACCCTAAAGGACGCGTCCCATGAGTGGACGTGCCTCCACTCATGGAGACACATCCTCTCATGAGGCGCGCCTCTTATGGACGGTCTCCTTCCTTACTTATGGTGGTTCCTCATTCGATATGCAAACATAGAAATCGGACAATGTTCTGCAATCAGCACATTCAATAATTAATTCATATCTGGAAATCGAAAATCTGAAGAATCGAAAATCTGAACATAGAGAATAAATATTATTTGTCTTAGGAAGTTTCTCATACAGTTTTCTTGACTTTAGTTCAATCTTAGTATTATATTAGGATCCTTTTAGTGAACAGATTTGATTACATTTACAGACTGCACCAAATCCCAAACTGAACACATACCCATATGTTGATTTCCCGTCATCAACCGAACCTGCCCAATCCAAGTATGTGAAACCACTGAGTCTAGAATCGTGACTCCTAGTGTAAAGAAGTCCATGATCAAAAGTGCCCTTCACATAACGCAGCACACGCTTCGCTGCTACCCAATGATCAACCTTGGGGGCTGTCATGAAGCGTTAAATGTAGCTCACTGCAAAATTGAGGTCAAGTCTAGTGGCAGTGAGATAGATGAGGCTGCCCACTAGTTGCCTGAACAATGATTCATCTACTACAGGTGAGTCTAACTTAGCTGACAATTTGAGCCCTTTTTCCATGGGTGTGGACGCAAGTTTGCAATCCTGCATGCAGAACTTATCCAGTAGACTTCGAGCATATTTGGACTAGAAGATAAAGATACTACTCTCGATCTGCCAAACCTCAACACCTAAACAGTAATGCAAAAGTCCTCGATCTGTCATGTTAAATGTGTTGCACAAATCCTATTTGATCTCAATGATCAAATGCATCAAGTTGTCAGTAATGATCAAGTCATTCACATAGACAACAAGAATAAGAATATCACTACTAGTATGTTTGACATACAAATTTGAGTCACAAATGGACTCCTCTGAAAGCAATGATCTATGAGGTACTTGTCAATCTTGATGTACCAAGCCCGAGGAGCCTGTTTCAGGCCATAAAATGCTTTGACCAACCTGCACACCTTGTGTTCTTTACCAACAACCTTGAACCCTGGAGACTGCGTCATGTAGACTTCTTCCTTCAACTCACCATTGAGGAAAGCACTCTTAACATCCATCTGATGGACTTTCCAACCAAACTAGGTTGCTAAGGCAAGGACGAGCCTAATGGTACTCATCTTGGCTATAGGAGCAAAGGTCTCCTCATAGTCAATGCCTTCTTTCTATGAGAACCCCCTATCAACTAGACGAGCTTTGTACTTGTCATGGGTTTCTTCAGCTTTGTATTTCACCTTATACACCCATTTGCAACTAATGGACCTCTTCCCTAGAGGAAGATCAGAAAGGACCCAAGTGTGATTCTTCTGAAGACTCTGGTATTCAGCCTCCATAGCCTTTTTCCACTCAAGAATTCCTTTAGCCTCTAAATAAGGTTGAGGCTCATAAACACTGTGAATGTTGGCCATGAGAGAAAAATTAACTGTATGTTGTTGTTTTCTCTTGTTTATGGATGATTTCCCCTCAATGAGCTCCTCATCATGAAGATCACCAATAGTCTTTGCCCACCATTTAGGCCTATGAGGAGAAGTGCCAACATCAGATGCAACAAGAGGAGTTGGAACTAGTTGTGGATCTAGAATAGGTTCATCAAGTGGAAGATCAATATCATCCGGAGGAAAGTCAAGTTGAGCATCATCAAAGATAGAATCTTGATCATCCCTCACATCATGTAGACCTAACAGAAGACGGACACCCAAATCAGAAGCCTGCAAAGGTTGATCCTCAAAATGCTAGATAGACGAGTAAATGTGAAAGGGCCCTCGTTCTTCATCAAAGACAACATCTCGACTAAAGACAAGACGAGCAGTGTCTACGTCAATCAGTCAGCAAGCCTTATGATTGTCACTGTACCCTATGAACATAAGATTTTGACTCTTGGAATCCAGCTTTGAGCACTTGGCATCTGGAATCCATACATATGCTAAAGAGCCAAAGATTTTCAGATGACTGATCCTAGGTTTTCTACCAATCCAAGCTTCCTCTAGAGTCTTCTCCTTAACAGCATTTGTAGGAGACCGATTAAGGAGATAGATTGCAATGAAGACTGCTTCTGCCCGAAGTTGTAACATGGAGCGGGCCATCTCAACAATTGTACGATTGTGCCGCTCTACATAACTATTTTGTTGAGGAGTGTAGGGTGTGGTTAACTGGCGTTTAATTCCATTTGTATCACAGAAGTTAAAGAAAGCACTAGAACAAAATTCCCCCCCATTATCTGACCTAAGAGTGATTATACAACAACCAAACTCTTTTTCCACTAAGGCCTTAAACTTTTGAAATACAATAAACACATCTGATTTCTATCTAAGAAAGTACACCCACATTTTATGACTGAAATCATCAACAAAAAGCAAAAAATACCTGCAACTAGTAACAAAAGGTGTAGACATTGGTCTACATACATCAGCATGAACCAACTGCAGTACCTTAGAGGCTCGCCATGAGTCACCATCTACAAACGATGTCCTGTGCTACTTCCCAGCCTGACAAGCTCCACAAACACCATGATGTTGAGTTTGAATGTCAAGTAAACCAACTACAAGTCCCTTCGGAGCTACTGAGAGAGATAGTGCACATTTAAATGCCCATATTGTTGATGCCAAAGACTGGTAATAGCAGAGTTTTTGGTTGCCATGGCTAACTCCGAAGAATCACCTATATCCACAAGTCTGTAAAGACCATGATCCTCAATACCAATCAACCACAATGGTGCGAGTCTCCCGATCAACAATGGAACATCTGAGAGTACTGAATACTACATCCAACTACGAAGAATGCCGCATAATTTGACTGACTGAGAGAAGGCTAAGTTCCATGCCAGGAACATAGTAGACATTGAGGAATATGAGATTCCTCCCACCAGACTGAATCTAAACAGTGCCCTTACCGACAACTATATACTCTTCACCTTCTCCAAAAATAACTGAGTCGATGAAAGGAGAGAAGTCTATGAACCAATCGCGCCGATGTGTGAAGTGTCGCAAAGCATCTAAATCTATGTACCAAGCAAAGGACTTTACATGATCTGCAAGCCTTTTAGCCACGAAAGCGTAAAAGGCAGACTCCTGCTTTGTGTGCTTGGCAACATGTGTGTGCTATTGAGACCCTCCCTGCTTCTTTTGTTCAGAAGTCAAACGCTAACGACAATCCTTCTTCATGTGACCAAATTTGTGGCAATAATTACACTGAATGTTCTTTTTCTTAGAGTTGTCCTAAGGTTGTCCTAAGCCTTTCTGCTGCAAAGGTTGACCTTTCCCTTTGTTCTTAAACTGAGTCTTGGCTGCAAAAGCTTGCTCTGTAGAGGATGAAGATTCACTGGTACCAAACTGTTGTTTCCAACGATCCTGCTGCAAAAGAATGGAGCACAAATCTGAAAACTTCAAATCAACATTAGTAGACATAATGTTGAGAGTCTCGATGAAATGCTCATAAGACTTAAGTAGACTTTTCAGACTGATCACGACCATTCCTCCATTTTCCGACCAATAGCCTCCAACTGATCTCGGATCTCCTTGATCTTGTTCAGGTGCGCCTGCAAAGTTGTCTTCTCATCCATCATGATAGAAAACAGCATGTTCTTCAAGAAGAACGCATGGCTCTTGTTGGAAGTCTCATGAAGACCCTTAAGATGATCCCAAATCTTTATTGCTGATTTGCCAAGCGGAATCTGAGGTAGCTGATCATCTGTAACTGAAAGCTTAATGAGCATCACCACTTCATGATTTTGCTCGTCAAACTTTTCTTGGGTTTTATCTGTCGATGTGTGGGGCGAGTAGTATTGTCGAGAGCAATTTGATCAAGGCAGCGATATTCAAAGATGATCATTCGCTACTTCCAGGTATTATAATTTTTGCCATTAAAAAGTTGACTGCCTTCCAACATAATGTTGGTCAAAGAAAAATGAGGTACTGAGAAGAGGCTAAATGCACGAAACCCGAGGCATGAGTTCCAATACATTTAGGCAGGTATATATTTCAAAACAAATCTGCTGGCACAAAATATAAGGCATGGATTTCGAGGTACCCAAAAAAATTTGAGACCAACCTAGAAAAGGTCCCGAAAAACCCACAAAGAATTTGCAATCGAAAAAAATTTCTAACTTCAAATGAAGGATCAAAACCCTAGCCGATTTTGCAGAAATCCTAGGCGGCCATGGATGAACCCAGATCAAAAAAAAAAAAAAGCAAAAGATTCAAAAACCCCAGCCGCACGAGCTCAAGACAAAGGTTAATGTGTTCAGAAACTTCATAAAGGAGCCGTCAAATTTCAAAAAACGTGAGCAAAAGAGAGAATAAAAACGTGTTTTAGAACTATGAAATCACGTCTAACACCAAAGATAAATCTCATCAAAGACAAAGAAAACGTCCACAGAGCCCACAAAACACAACTCACGCCCAAATAGAGAGAGAAAATGTGGCTAGAAGCAAGATGGAAGTCGCATCCAAACGGAAGAAGAAAACACGAGCACAAAAGATTGGAATTCATGACCTTTGTTTGCACAAAGAAATCAAAAATCTTGCACAAAAAAACCCACACGCCCAGAGGTGAAGAAAACTCAAAACCCAAAGTGACTCACAATTCTGCAAGCCCACGATTTCCAGGAAAAATAATTTTGAAAAATACAAGAGATTTCCAAAACTGAAAAAAAATTCCTCACGAATTTTTATTTGAAAATCTTTCAAAAACAAATTTAGGCTTTGATACCATATTACGCAGGTAATTGGTAAATTATTTTATGTATTAAGTATTAACAATGAGCAAAATGCTCAATAAATAAGTTAGAAAGATTTACAAAGAAAACAAGTTTCTAAAAAGAAACTGCAGATAAGATCATAAACGATCTTATCAATATAATTACAATAAAATACATTATTGAGCATTAATAAGAAATAAATAATATTTTAATAGTTGTATGAGATTCTCACATTTTGTCATTTCTGCCAAGGAGGGTTTGGAGAAGTTTGCTACAGATTTGCAGAATCTAGGAATGAAGGTGCACCATGCTAGGAATTGTGACCCTCGGGGGTTTATTAGCAAAGCAAGGGTTGGAAAGGGCAAATCTCAGTATTATCATCATTATCATATGTCAAATGATGTGATAAGAAATTTGAAAGATGATGAAGAGGTGAAAAAGATTAGACATATATGATGCAAACTGAGGAAGGTTTAAAGTTAATCTTAATTATGTCAGTCCATTTGCCAAGTACACCAACCTCATTGAAGAGCGGAGAAAATGTTTGAGGCTCTAAATGATGGGACTTTCAATAATTTGATGAAATTAGCAGAGGAAGAAGCAAAGAAAATGGAGGTTGAGTAGCCGGTTCAACAAGCTTTACCAACTGAGTCACCAGCTCATGCAGCCTCCATCCAGCCAATGCAAGTACATGATCAACCTTTGGTTGATTATTCTGAATAGCCAAAGGACAGAGGAACAATGCACGAAGAATCTGCAAAGAACATGTCTGGAGATGAGGAGGTCAACCAACACTTCCCATCTCCCCAAATCAATCAGGGTGAAGAGCAAGTGCCTGAAAAACAAGCAAATTACTGAATTTTACGATGAAGAGTCAATTCCTGATGATCTAAGGTATAAGGCTTGCAGTGACTTTATGGATGATGATACATGTGTTCAACAAAGGAGTTTAAGGAGTTCATCTTCAAGTTCAAGAAAAATGAATTAAAGTAGAACATTGAAAAGGCAAAAGCGGGGGTTGATCCATCTAGGCATGAGGAAATCACCCAACAAAATCATTCAAGAGATGGATAATGACACATCCAACATTACTCCTGAAGAAGGTAGGAGAATGGTGAAAGAGACTGGCATTCTTTTGTTGCCCGGGTGGGACTTGACTTTTGCTATAGCATTGGATACAATAAGATATCAAGATGAGGAAGCTTTCACTTCGGAGGAACAAGTGGATCAGGTCTATTTTGGGTCTAGTTTTAGCCCCGACTTGCAAACATTGGCCATATGGGCAATGGCCCCCACAACAAATAAGCCAAGGGTGGTTAAGACAGTGGGGGATATTACTCGTAATGTGATTATCAAAAGGACATCTGACACCACAGCAAAACAAGCAACCAAGTTGGTGGTACACACTGTAATGTTTAGTGTTGTTACTGTCGAAAGAGCAAAAGAAGCTTATAATGAGTTACATGCCAAGCATGTAAAGCTACAAGATGAATACAATAAGGTGGTTCCCAGACTACCACCACCACATGTTGCCACTCAAATTACGACTCCTCCATCTACATCAGAAGAATTAAACAATTGAAAGAAGAGTTGAAGCAAAGCAGGGAGAATGAGAAGAAAGCCAAGGAGGAGGTTAATAAAGTGGCTGCTAATATAATTGACCTATTAGGTCATAGGCTTTCTTGTGTTTTGCATAAAATTGAAGGAGCCTGGATTGCTTTTAATGGGTTGAATACAGCCTATGCTAAGCATCAAGAAGTTCAAAAAAGCTTCTAGGGAGTTTTAAGCAAGTGGAGTCTCATAGCCAACGCAATAAAGGAAATGATAAAGATGATAGACTCTGATGCAAGTGCTCCAAAGAACTTGGCCCAAGTTCTTGAAAGAATTGAATTATTAGGGGATATTTCTGCCTTTCAAACCAAATTGGATATTCAGTTTAAGGCAAAGTTAAAAATGTGGCATGGAGAAAGGAATAATGCCTAGAATTATGGATGATTTAGGATCAATCAAGCCTTTGGATATATGGAAGGCTGAATTTGAAGGCATCATTCCTTCATTATCATCATTTATTTACAAGGATGGAAAACCTGAGTTAGCTCTCCTCAATAATTCAATAGATGATCTATTCAAATTGGATACTAACTTAGTTTTGCAAAGGAAGCAAGAGCTATAACTGATGCCAAATATCATGCACACAATAACAAGGTGCAGAAGCTTCTAGCATTAAATTGGCCATCTAAAGAAGAATATAGTTCATGGCTTAAGTAGTATGTTAAATAAGCTATTTTCCATATTCTTCTTTTCCTTTTTCAGTGGTGGGGTACATTTTTGTCTTTTCCAGCCTCATCAACTTTCTCCTCGGGCAATTTTGAAGGTGTTTAAGGTGATGGAAAAAGTTCAATGAAGTACATGTGTTTCTATTTTTTGACGCACCACAGCTTGCCCCCTCTTGTTTTCCACAAAGGGTCATTCTGTCACTTGCTGTTTATATTTGTACTTGTCTTATATAGCTAGAGTTTACAAGCTCTTAGTGGTTTGATTGCTTTAATGTTATTAACTTTAGATGAAGCTTTCGCTTCTCGTGTAAATAATAACATCGATTATTTGAACATGGTATCAGAGCTGGTATGATCTTGTCTCCCTCACAGAAGGGCTAAGGATTTTGGGAGGGCTTGCTGAAGTAGGGTTTCTGAAAATCACGAGCTTGGTTTCGTGATTCTGTTTTTCAAATGTTTGTACCTCCAAGTTTTCGTGGGTGTGTGGAGAAATCACGAGCTCGTGTGAAGAAAAATCTAAGGGTTTTTGTTTGTGTGATTTTTTGGCATCATATTTCTTCAAGAAGAATCGCGCAATTTTTCTTCGACCCAAGTAAATCGAGTTTGTATCTACCGCACGATTTCTATTCTTCTTGTCGGATTTTCGCATCTGTAAAAGACGTGGATTTACCTTGTTTCTTTTGTGCGTTCTTCTTGCAAATCGCGCTCTTTGCAAGTTGCTTTTTGGACGTTTTTTTGTCCCCACGATTTATGGTGGTTTCTAGCCCGTGACAGCTCTTTATCTTCACACGTCGGGAGTTCGTCTTCCTACGACCCACGACGGATTTATTCTTGTGATGCGTGCCTTCTCTATGAAATCTGCAAAGGGTTTATTCACGGTTTTGTCTATGTTCCGGCTCCTAAAGGATTTCTTGGGGCATTAGTTAATAGTGGCAAAGATGGCTAGGAAGCTTCTAGATGGTTTTGTCTTGCCTATAAATAGGAGGCTTGGGATGGAATCATTCATCACTTGATCATCTTGTACTTGCTCATTGTGAGTGGAGCTTAGAGCTTGGAGCTTGGCTTGGATTGCTTGTTGAGGAGATCTTGAGGACCATGGAGTGAGATGTTTGGCTTTAATTTGTCTTCGGATTGGTCTCATGGAGATAGCAACAATTGTCATCCTGAGCAACATAGTGGAGAAGCAGCACACTAAGCATATTTAGATATTTATGCACTTCATTAGACAACTCAATCAAGATCATGTGCTCAACTTGCAATATTGTCGCATAAAGGATCAGTGTGCAAACATCTTAACCAAGCAACTAGTGACAAAAAAGTATGTTATTCTTCATGCTATGCTAGGTGGGGGGAGGAAATTGCCATTGAGTGGGAATAGTGTTCAAATCCCCCTTCCCCTAATTCACCAAGTCAATCTTAAGGGGGTATATGTATACACACTAGTGATCCATAAACTCCATGAATTTCAAATGTAGCCGTCACTAAAATATTTCAAGTTGCTATTTGCTTGAAAGGAATGAAGTTTCTTTTAGAGGTGTGAATATTATGAGCATAAACAAAAATAAATCTTGCAATACAGTCATAAAATCTCACACAACTACGCAGAATTTTATCCTAGAAAACCTGTGAGAGGAAAACAAACTTCTATGTTAAAAGCAATTGCCTTGCTACGTTGTATTATTACTTTGGGAAAGAAATACAACCAATGGGTGCAGCGATGGCTGCCCTCTAATTTCTGTCTATCTCCCTACAGTCAATGAACAGCTGAATTCTCTTATTGCTCTCTACAATATCTCCCAATTTTCCAATGATCATAAACACAATCTTCAACCTTCTTTTACAGACCCATATGATGTTGGAGAATTATCCTTGGCCCTACAAAAATTCCTATGTATGCTGAAAGTTGAAACAGCGTCTGTTGATTTCAAATTATGATGTACACAGTCAGGGGTCACCCTCATGGCTCTGTCCTAGATACTACCATGGAAACTTTACCGATGGATGTTATCCCAGTTGCAATTGAGTCCTTCTATTCTGTTTTCTGACCAACCTGTTCTGTTCTCTACATAGGTTTTGAATCCATTTTATTGTTCACATTTTGCTCACCAAATCCTTTCAAATCTCATCTCCCTTCTTAGGGAGCTTTTGTTCCCACACAAGTTGAATGAGACACTAAATGGGGATAGAATTCCTTTACTTTTTTCTGGAATGCCATTTGGCTTGAAGGATCTTATGGTCTTTGAGTCCTATCCTCCATGATTTTTAAACTCTATCCCTAGTTTCCCTTGTTTTCTTTTTGAGTACCACATCATCTATGAGTATAGCTTTTCTTTCCATACCCTTATCTTCTAAAGAGAGCAGCACTCATTCTTCTTCTCTGTGCAAAATAGAGAGCTCATTAAACTACAAGAACTCACACTTCACAACTAACATCTTCATGAAGGAAGGAGAATCAAGTTTAAAAACATTCTCGCCCATGGCCTCCAAAATAGTGAAAGTGTCATGTCCCCGATTTTAAATAAGCCCTATATCCATCTGGGTGGGAGGAAATAGTGTTTCCAAACACTAAATTCAAATTTAATATATATTTTAGATAATATTAATATAATAATACTTTTTAAATAATAATATTTTGAATTTAAATAAATGTTGGTCCTATCTGACCCGACCTCCTTTTGGGTCAACTATGTTTTGATATTTATAAGAGTTTGTTTCTGTTTGAGATCATCACGGTTGAAGACACGAATTGCTGGTCAAGTAGATGTGACAATCTCTGCAAGTGCAAGATTATCATGCTAGGTGAGACGAAAACCTCACTAGCATCTGTGAATTCAACCCTGAGCAGCGCTGAGTCCTAATTATCAATTCGTTTCATTACAGGATACCTTACCAGTGGAGACTCGCAGAAGGAAGGCGATTGGAGGTGATTGTGTGGTGGAGCTAGGCTCGCGCCACAGCCGAGCTCTGAAGGGATCTTTCCAGATCGTTATTGATGGCAGGAGTCAAGCACAGGGTTGCGTGCGGAAAGCACCACTGAAAGGGCGCCTAATCTTATCGCTATCATCTTCAGATGCCGTGCCCCATTCACTAGCACGATTCCTACATTACACCTCATCATGGCTTCTGAAATTACGATCTGAACATAGGTTTGCGCCTCATACTGTTGGTCAACTATTGCATCGCCAGATCAGGTCCATACGCACAGATCTTCAGGAATCTCAAGCAACTTATTTCTGTGAGTCATGTGACTAAAATCCATCAGATTTGTGCACTGGTCATTGAACGCTGTTCCCTCATGTTTCTGTTTTGATTTGGTGATTGCTCATAATTCTGAGTTCTCATCATTGTATGCGAGGGACGCTAAATCTGTTCATTGCAAGTATTGTCTCTGTCTACTGCCAGTCATCATTACTGTCACACCCCTGGGAATTCATTGTGTATATCTGTTACTGGCTACTGCTGTTCCATGAATTCATCGTTATTTGATACAATTCTGGAACTTGTATTTGCTGCCACTGGGAGTTGGTTGTGATTAGAGACTCAAGTTGATCTGAGCATTTTCCTTGGGGAATTATATTGCAATCACTGTGTGTTAATCTGTGGTTCTACAGTAACCATCACTGGGCTTTATCTTGCTGATTTAAACTGAAGATTTGGACATCCTATATCTTGCTGTTGTGTGCATTTTTGTTGGCTGTCTTACAGAAAGGAACAACCTTATTTGTTTGATTTTATTAGGCCAAACTTTGTCTCCTACCTTAAATTTATGCTCCTCCGTAAACTAAGCATGCATTTGCTTATACCAATTTTGATTCTTTCCAACTGCTCCTTTACCTTGAGTTGAATTTGTCTAATCCTCTCAACCAATTTCAAAGCTTTAGCCACCTCATTATCTTGTCCTACTTGTTCTTCTTGCTTGTCAAAAGCTACATCAAGTGGGCTCAAGGGAAAATACCACAAGCATGCCTCAATTGGTTACTGATTTGTAAAGATAAAATTGCCCTATTTAATGACATATAATTAATATCATTTCCCATTCTCTGTATAGATTGTTGTCTGTGTTTAAATGCATTTCTTATTGTTGAGATTCAATACCTATAGTTGCAGCACCTTTTCAGCTGTCATTCCTAGCCAATCAATGTGACCAAGTAGTTTTGTTGATATTTGTTTGATCATTTGTCCCTTGTTGACTGACATTGTTGTAAGAAAAAATTGGAAAAGAGAGAAAAAGTAGAAATATTTATGGATTCCTAACTAGAAGGGAGGATTTGGACATGAATGACTACTACCTCGAGTATTTCAGTGACATTGGTTTCTGGCATTGAGTCTGAGAGTAGCCTTGCCTTTGTGTTGTGCCTCACTCAAGGCTACTTGTACCTCCTCCTGTGCCAATGTTTTTGTGTATCAGAAAGTTTCTAGTTGCTATCAAGCAGTTATCTCTGCATTTAAAATACTCTGGGGTTTCTGCTGTCCCTGCCTGGCTGCATGGGCAATCATATGATGCTTGTTAAACTGAGATATAGCAAGGAAATTCAGTTTCTATTATCTGTGATCTCTTATTCCACAACAATTTATACAGAGAATGGAAAATTATCCTTTACTGGTATATCATGAATATCATTCTTGTACTATAAGAGAACATGGCTAATAGAAACTGAATTTCATTGCTATCTCAATTTTACTGTTATATCATGAATATCATTCTTGTACTATAAGCGAACATGGATAATAGAAACTGAATTTCCTTGCTATATCTCAATTTAACGTGCATTATATCCATTCAGGACTATCTACATAATATAATCTGAAAGGGAGTGCTGAATGGAGATCCCTAAACCATAACTCAGAAGTTCAAACATCATAAGAGTAGGTGTGCCGTGTGAGGGATTGACCCCAAAGCAAATACCCCCAAACTCAAAAACTAACCACTTGTACAACCTAACATATAGTAATGTAACAACACTCTTTATTATCTTTTAATCATACACTTTCTTAAGGCCATGTACAATGATAATGAAAATCACCTGCTACATCATCATCTCATGTGACTTAATCTGCAGTTTATAATCATCAAAATGAATAAAAATTCAATTACAAATCTAAGAAAGTGACTTCAGCTCAAACCAAAAAATAATATTACCGACTTTGACTACTAACCTATCACAACTTTCATGCTCAACTGGGTATACTGAAAACATATGCAAGGTAAAGAGTGGAGATAAACCTCTGGAATTTCTTTAAGAACAACTTCCTCTGCTGCTGCTTTTGTTCTTAGCATTCGAGATGGTGATGATGGAGATGCTCCAAGACAAGATACTTGTATAAACCTCATAATACCTCCATGCTCTTTAGCTATCTGCATCATTTTCCAGTTAATTTGATATAAATCATGAAGATGTTAATAAATATTAAAAAATAACAAAATCTTAAGTATCACACTACAAACTATTATACCAAATGTTTGGAAACAGAAAGTAAATACAGCATGCCCTTTCTCAAGAATTCCCATAAAGTATGAATGCACAATCTTTAAACCAGCCTTAGGGGGAAAAACACTAATTTCATTTTGTACTCAAATCAGCTAAAAGAAACAACACAGCACAACTTTCATATGATTTTAACATCTTACTATTGAACTATAAAAGTATTATTGTATTATTTAATGGTCATCTTAGCCTTCAGTTAGTCAGTAATTTACTTTTAGTTAAGCTAGTCTGCTTCAGTTAGATATTAACTTTCTGTTAACGTCTATTTCGTTTTAGAAACATCGTCCTGTATTGTATTATTTAAAGAGTATTCATCTACTTTGTAAATAATGAATATCGAATATCAATTATCATTTCATGGTATCAGAGCTTAGGCTCAAACCTTTTTGACAAATTTTTAAGTAATAAAAATTCGTACCCAGAAAATTAAAAATTATTTTGGAAGTCTTTTTTTCAAACAAGGGGAAATTTTGTGAGCCAGTTTTTTGTGAAAATCGAAGAAATTTTTTTGAAGAAGTTTTGAAGCTGATTTTCGTGGAGTTTCTGAAAAATAAAATTTTGAGGGTTTTTTGAGTTTTCAAGTTTTCTGAGGCGTTGTTCTTTCCAGATTCGTGTCAAGTTTTTTGGACGATTCTTTTTTTAAATCGCAGATCTCTGAAGGGCAAATAAAACGCGGATTTTTATTGTTCAAAAATCGCGAGTTCTTTACACAAGAGGTCAAGAGTTTACTGGAAGAAGAAATCGAGTTTTCTCTTTTGAGAATCGCGACTAAGTTTTTTGTAAGTTCCATTTGCTAAAAAATCATGTCATTCCATGGACGGATTTTTTCTTATTTTTGGGCCAGTTTTCTGAAGTGTCGTGGGCCTTTTTTAATTTTTTTGGGTGTCCTTTCATCCCGTGCAACTTGCATTTCAATGTGTTCTTGATGTGTTTTTTTCTACATTGTGTTACCTTGTCACGATTTTCTTCTTTCAAAGGTTTTCTCAAAGATCATGGGTCTCCATTTTTGCAATCTGAGCAACCACGTTTCCTGAAGTTTGTGACGCGATTTCCAGTAAAATCATAGGTCTGGCGCCTCTCATTTTTTGTGTCTACTACTATTCGTGGGTTTTCTAATCTCATGCACCTAAAGTTTTTTTTTTTTGCCAGAATTTTTGTGGCAGATTTTCCGAAGAGTCTGATTACCTTGTTTTCGTGCTCTTGAAAAACAAGAGGAATGGCTTTTATGCATTCTGAGTAGGCGTCTACCTCTTCTGCATTAATGGCCAAAAGACCAGCAGATCGTGTAACTCATCTACATTGTACATTGATTCTGGAGCCTTGTGATATCTCTTGCTACTTCGGATCTAGATTTTCCCTCAAGGAATATCGTAAGGGTTACCAAAAGGTGAAACAAAGATTTTGGTTGCTAAAAACCCTCTTAACACTTTAGGTTATTCACCCAAAGAGAAGGATAGACTAAAATGACAATGCTTTCACACTTCTTAAACCACTGTAATATCCTTGCAAATCTGGCCTTAGATTGCCTCAAGGAATATTGTCAAACACTTTTCTTGCAACTTCAAACTTACTGGTAAATGAATTCAGTTTGCTTGGAATTGCCTTTGCTTGATGCCAAAGATGTTTAGGTGCTTAAAAATGATTTTTAAAATGTCCAACAAGGCAAAAGAAGTAACATACAAGTATTTGTGCCTTTTTCAAATGCATATATATGACCTACTTATGCAAAATGCACTCCTACAGCTGTAAGACAGTTTGTATGCAAACTACATATGCTGATAAGAAAGTACAGCTACTTGACATTTTGTCAATCATTTAGCGTGCAACCTACATTTGCTGAAAAGGAAAGAGACTCGTAGACAAATAGTCAAACAATTTGCAGCCAACTTCAAGTATTCTTATTTGATATTTGCAGCCAATACAATGCCCTTACAATGCTCAATTGATTTTCAAATGTTCACCCACATTGACTGAAATTACAATGACTATAACTGTCACAAGACAGCGCTCAAGACTTCAACCCAAATGTGATGCAAGATAGATGTATATGACTGATTTTACAATACTAATGACTGTATATGACAGCAACCCCCTATATTATGCAAACTAGGACAAAATGAGGACCTGGTTTTATGTTGCAGCAGCTATAGAAACATTCGAAATTCTTTGAAGCAGCTTCCTTTGACACTCCAAATGCTGCACCTATCCTTCTTTATGCAAATCGACCCTTCTATAATTTTCCTTGATTTTTATCTGCCCTTCTAAACAAAATCGCACAAAAACACAGTGCGCCCAGCCATGAACAATTTCCACGATGTTTACCCAGCCATGTATAAGAATTGAACCTTCAATCCTTTAGCTAATTCGTCCTCATCTTGATGACTATGATTTCTTCAACAAAATCTGTAGCTTCTCTTCTTGAATCGATTTCCTTCAATCTTCAAAATGATGCTAAAATCGTCCTTCTTCAAAGGACTGAAATATCTCCTCAAAAACTGAGAATATATTGCTCCAATCGAATTACTCAAATTTGGCCCTTGGCCACTAAATTTGCAGCAATGAGAAGACTGAAATATTTCCTCCAATCCAGCTATGGTTGGTGTTGCACAACCGAAACCGGTACCTTAGAGTCTTCAAACCCTCAGGCCATGAAAGCATTCAAGCTCTCTTTCTACCAGGCAGATATATAAGAAGTAGAAATATCCAAGTGTGTTTGAATGACTAGCAATAAACTTCTTATATACTTTTCCAAGGAGAGCCCACACACTTTTCTTATCAATGTGGGATAAAAGATATATTTTTAACTTAAGTGACTATCATATTTTTTTATTTAGTCACTTTTTTAAACTAATTAAATGTAAAGTCATCCTCTAGATATTAATTTATGGGAATAACTTTATAAATAACTAATTTAATATCTTCACTTAAATTTAATTAAAATAATCAATTAGTCATCCTTATGAAATATTAATATTTGGACAACTTAATTAATTAAATTAATTAAATCATGATACCTCCAATTCAGGGACATGACAAGCCTCTCGGCATGTTACAAGAGAGATTGGTTTACGGAGTATATGGCTTGCTCTGATTCCGTCATCTTTGGTGGTGGCAAAGAATATACAGTTGTTGGCAAGGGCAACATCTAGATCACATCTAGTGGAAGACATTTAATGTTTTTCAATGTATGCTATGTACCAGGCATGGAGCTTAATCTACTCTCTGTCAGTCAAATTATGCATCACAGTCCAAAGTTGGACATCATTTTCAATTCTCACGAGTGTTGAATTGTTGATAGGGAGTCCAAGAAAACTGTGGTAGTTGGGCCCGAGGATCATGGTTTCTATCGAGTGCTTGATATTGGAGATCCTCTAGAGCGTGCGTTGATTGCAAGGAGTTCATCCATCTCCACTCTTTGGCATCAGTGGTATGGCCACCTCTATATTGCCTACCTCTCTCAGCTAGCTCACAAGAATTTGGTAGAAGGATTAGCTGAGATTCAAGAGCACACACATGGTGTTTGCGGAGCTTGCCAAGCAAAAAAGTAGCACCATACTCCATTTTCAGATGGAAAGTCTTGGAGAGCATCCAAGGTCCTACAAGAATTTCATGCAGACGTTTGTGGACCAACGAATACTGCATCGGTCACTGGTGCCAGGTATTTCCTTCTATTTGTTGATGATTTTAGTAGAAAAATGTGGGTGTATTTTCTCAAAGCAAAGTCACAAGTATTTAATGAATTTCAGAAGTTTAAAGCATTAGTTGAAAAAGAGTCTAAATGTCAAATCATCACTCTTAGGACAGATAATGGGGGTGAGTTTTGTTCTAACCATTTCACAGACTTCTATGCAAAACACGACATTAGACGCTAGCTTACCACTCCCTATACCCCTCAACAGAATGGTGTTGTTGAGCGGAGGAATCGTACCATCACATAAATGGCCTGCTGTATGTTGGAAAACAAGAGTTTTCCCACGAAATTTTGGGTTGAGGCAATGTATACTACACTATACCTTCTTAATCCATCTCCCACACAGGCCATTAAGAAGATGACTCCTAAGGAAGCTTGGTCTGGGAGGAAACCAAAAATCACCCACCTCAGAGTTTTTGGTTCAACTATGTATGTTTGGATTCTAGATGCCAAAAGAACCAAACTGGATTCCAAGAGCCAGAAGTTGATGCTAACAGGATACAATGACAATCACAAGGCCTATCGGTTAGTTGATGTGGCTACTAATCGTTTGACATTCAGTACGGATGTTGTGTTTGATGAGGAAGGAGGGCCCTTTTTGCTCCCTTCTCCCATCAAGAATCCTATCGATCAACCTTTGAAGATCAATGATTTGGGAGCTAAGTTGTCAGTAGCTCCACCTAAAGGGAGGGATTATGATGCTTCACACATTGTAGAATCTCCCAAACCAGATCCTCTACCAGCAAGAAGGGACTCTGATGATTCTAACATTGTGGAATCTCCTTGGCAAGATTTTGTCTCAGCAGATTTTCCTCGGAATAATATGGATGGTATTATTCCAAACAGCCCAAGTCATGATGATTCTAATTTGGAAGATGATTCTTCTCCTCCTCGTCCTAAGTGGTGGGCGAAGCTCATTGGTGATGTTCATGATGATGAGCTCGTTGAAGGACAACCATCTAGAGGCAAGAGCAAAAAGAACATAGTAAACTTTGCTCTTATGGCCAACATTCAGAGTATTTATGAGCCCCAACAGTACTCAGAAGCCAAGGGTAAATTTGAATGGGAAAAGGCTATGGGTTCTGAGCATCATAGTATTTTGAATAACAACACATGGGTTATGTCAGAACTTCCACCAGAGAAGAAACCCATTGGTTGCAAATGGGTCTACAAGGTCAAATACAAGATTGATGGAACATTGGATAAATACAAGGCTCAGTTGGTGGCTAAGGGGTTCTCGTAGAGAGAAGGTATTGATTATGAGGAAACCTTTGCTCCCATAGCAAAGATGAGCACCATCCGACTTTTCCTAGCCATTGCAGCAGACTTTTCCTAGCCATTGCAACACAGTTTGGCTGGAAGGTCCATAAGATGGACGTGAAGAGTGCCTTCCTCAATGGCGATTTGGAGGAAGAAGAATACATGACACGGCCTCTTCGTTTTAAGGTTGCAGGACAAGAGCACAAGGTATGCAAATTACAAAAGGCTTTATATGGCCTCAAGAAGGCACCCAGGGCATGGTACCTGAAGTTTGATAAGTACCTGGTTGCACAAGGGTTTCACAAGAGTCTCCAGAAGCCAAGGGTAAATTTGAATGGGAAAAGGCTATGGATTCTGAGCATCATAGTATTTTGAAGAACAACACATGGGTTATGTCAAATCTTCCACCAGGAAAGAAACCCATTGGCTGCAAATTGGTCTACAAGGTCAAATACAAGGCTGATGGAACATTGGATAAATACAAGGCTCGGTTGGTGGCTAAGGGGTTCTCGTAGAGAGAAGGTATTGATTATGAGGAAACCTTTGCTCCCACAGCAAAGATGAGCACCATCCGACTTTTCCTAGCCATGGCAGCATAGTTTGGCTAGAAGGTCCATCAGATGGACGTGACGAGTGACCTCCTCAATGGCGATTTGGAGGAAGAAGTATACATGAAGCAGCCTCTTCGTTTTAAGGTTGCAAGACAAGAGCACAAGGTATGCAAATTACGGAAGGCTTTTTATGGCCTCAAGAAGGCACCCAGGGCATTGTACCTGAAGTTTGATAAGCACCTGGTTGCACAGGGGTTTCACAAGAGTCTCTCATATGCAAATTTGTATGCCAAGAATACTGGCAGTGATATCATCCTTCTTGTCATCTATGTGGATGATATCATCATTACTAGCAATAGGTTACATTTGATTGAACAAATCAACTTAAATCTGTGTCAGGCATTTGAGATGACGGACTTAGGTCTCCTACACTATCGTCTTGGTGTAGAAGTTTGGCAGACAGGTGGTAATATCTTCATTTCTGAGTTGAAGTATGCCAGTAGCTTGCTTGAAAAATTCAAGATGGAAGATTGCAAAATCTCATCCACTCCTATGGAGAAGGGGCTGATAGTTTCAGCCAAATCAAACTCACCAATGGTAAATGAGTATGCATTCAAGCAACTTGTGGGCAGCCTCATCTTTTTGCCACTAGACCTAATCTCAGTTTTGTTGTGAGTTACATTTCTCGTTTCATGACTACCCCTAAAGCGAAACACTGGGTTGCCACGAAGCGAGTATTGTGATATGTCAAAGGGCCACCTGACTTTGGCATTCTATATAGCAAATGCAAAGATCCTAGACTTGTTGGCTTTACAAACTCAAATTGGGCAGGTTCAATGGATGACAGAAAGTCCACTTCTGGGTATGTTTTCAGTCTTGGTATAGGTGCAATCACATGGACAAGCAAGAAGCAGCAGGCAGTTGCTCTTTCCTTGACCAAAGCAAAGTATTAGGGAACCGTTAAGGCAGCATGTGAGGCAATTTGGCTTTGAAGGATGCTTGCTAACATGCAAATGTCTCAAGCAAGGCTTTCAACCTTGTTTTGTGATAATCAAGGGGTTCTCAAACTTGCTAAGAATCCAATTTTCCATGAGCAAACCAAGCATGTTGAACTTCACTGCCACTTCATTAGACAGCTTGTTGAAGATGGCTCTGTGATGTTGCAGTATGTTCCAACTGAGGATCAGACTGCGGACATTCTCACCAAGTCTCTCAATCTAGATAAATTTGTAAAATTTTGGGATAAGCTTGGTGTAGTTAGTAGAATGACCATTAAGGGAGGGTATTAAAGTATTATTGTATTATTTAATGATCATCTTAGCCTTTAGTTAGTCAGTAATTTACTTTTAGTTAAACTAGTCTACTTCAGTTAGCTTTTAGTAACTTTCTATTCTTTGCTTTTGTTAACGTCTGTTTTGTTTTAGAAACATCATCCTGTATTGTATTATTTAAGGAGCTTTCATCTTCTTTGTAAATAATGAATATCGAATACCAATTATCATTTCATGACCCATAGAGGACATTGATTTTCAACTAACTAGCAGTATCTAACACCTCTTGATTACATTTCAAACTGCTGCTTATGATAATATGTATTTTGTTAAGTTGGAAGCTATGAAAATTCTGCTTTAACTATGTTTCCTCGAAATTTTAAAAATATTTGCAGTCTCAGTCAATATTTGATTCAAACTGTTGATAGGGTTTCTGGATTGCCTTAGCTTGGTTCAAGGATATACAACTGCGTATGTGTTAAATAATTCTTTGCAAAACAAAACTGAACCGTAACTAGCATACAGTTGAGATATCATCCAACATCAAAATTATTTAACAATTACATGCTTGTATAAAATATAAACATATGATCCAAAATATAATTAAATTACAATATAATGATACTGAATTCACCATTCATATTGTTATGTATAGTTTTATTATTAATTTATGTGGGAGTGAATTAAGTGTAACATGAAAAATGTGGGCTGTGTTGACATAAATGTTTGCTTTAAAACTGGTGCAAAGACTCTGAACTTCAAAAAAATGTACTTAATACTATATTTTTAATAAGTCAATAATAGGTAGTTTGTTTTTTGCTTGTCTATAAACCAATATTGCATCAAAGCTTACACTGACACTGATTGTGTGGAAGAGCAGAGAAAGAGAAACAGTATGAAGCTAAATGTAAAATGAAAGATCCCAAGAAGACAACTAGTGCTGAAATTGTAGAAGTTCCTAGTAATAAATTTTGGTGCTTCTTGTCAAGATTGATGTGTTTATCTTCTAAGATGTTCTACTTAAACACAAATACACACATGAATGAGTGATCTAACCCTGAGCTACTGCTGCTTTGTAACTGAGTTTTCTAGTAGGTTCCTTGTAATTTTTTAGGTGTAGCTCATTTTCTTCAACCCTCTTAAGGCACACTTTGGTGATAAGGGCTCCTAACATTGCTTTGATACATCTTTATTTTGAATAAACTAGAAAGTCCTCAAACCCCTTGTGCATGCTCCCTTGGCTACTTTACCACTATGCAGTGAAACCTTTGTCTGAGCTTTTTGGTAGGTACCTTGTTGCAGTTCAAGTGTGAATCGTTTTCTCCAAAAACCTCCTTTCAGCCACACTGTTGGAATTAATTGTCATTGATGTCAAAAGAGGATGAGAGATTGTCGGACATATTGTCAAAGGTGAGAAGATTAATTACCACTAGTTTCAAAGCAATTGAACAAAATTGTCATTGATGTCAAAGGAAAATGAATGTCACAATGATTTAATGAATGGAATTGAGTATGACTAAAGATAGCATATTTGAAGGCGAGGACGAGCTTGCTTGCATGACCACTGAAGTGCATATGGACTGACTATGCAAAAACAAAATAACACATGACATCACTATAAGAAATGGGTGTTGCTATTTAAGATATGATGATACAAATCCTATGGACAACTTTCCTACTTCCAATGAATAAGAATGTTGAAGAAGCAAAAGAACATGGTTCGAATGCTCTCATGAAGGATAAAGACATTGAACAAGCTGAAATAGAGATTATAAGAACTGTATACATACCAGCATACTTGACAGGAAAGAAAGTTGAATTGGTAAATTAGAAGGAGCATTAAAGAATGTTAGGGAATCGACTAAAATAAAGGAAAATTATGATCAGTCTTAAACATTTAAAGAGCAGCAATATTCCTAAGGAGAAGCAAGTCGAAACAATTAATCTAGAATATAGCTAACAAAGCAGTGAACATATTTAATAAAGGCAGCACTTATCATGAAAGATAAATTAAAAGTAAATTAAAATATACTTTCACCTATGGATCGACCAAGATTAATGAAGGAGAATAATTAAGAATGCAAGCGATTATATTAGTGAAGGCAGCAATTCTATTAAAGATGATAATCCCATTTGATAAGGCAGCAATTGGTAATGAAAAGGCAGCATAAATTAAAGAGCAACTATTTAAAGTTAAATAGGCAGCAATTGAATATTTGAAAAGGTAGTGATTAAATAAAGCAAAGGTTAGTTTTTAAAAAGGCAGAGATGGAGAATTAAGAGGAGACATGACTGTTTCTAGAGTTTATCTCCTTTAACAAAAGATGTCCCTCTTCATAGAGACATAGAGATATAAATAGAGTTTGAAGAAGGAAGAAAAGTAAGCATGGATATTAGAAGATCTATCATATAAACACCAGCACATTTGTATGAAGAAAATATAGAATGCAGATTTGTAAAAGAGATGTATATGCAGATATCGAAGAAGAGGAATATATGTAGATGTAAAAGAGGAATATATGCAGATATAAAAGAGAATATATGCAGATTTGTGTGAAGATTTTGAGGAGAGTATAAAAGGAGATCATTCAAGAATAAGATTTATTCTAAAGAAGACAAGATTCATAATATAGCGGTTGGTGCCTCTAGTAGGTCGGTGCCTACAAATTAGTGAATTGGAGTTTCTTAGCGGTTGGTGCCTACAAAATTTGTAGAAAGAAGTTTTTATAAAAGCAATATTTTGCCATGGTTTTCTCCCATAAGGGTTTCCACGTAAATTGTGTGTTCCTCGTGTTGCATAATTGTTAGATCTTGCATGGTTGTTATTATTGTGGTTGATTAAATTTTAAATTGAAATCAAAAAGATTGTATCATATTGATTCACGCCCTCACCTCTCACCCTCTCAGTATAATCGTGTGCTCATCACACACTTCAAGCTTTTGGCTCCTAACTTATCTCTCATACCATGTTATTTTCCGTGAACCATGAACCAGCTAGGACTCAAACCTAAGACAACTCTTGTGCATGCTTGGGTGCTCTACCACTAAGCTAGCAAGGCCTTTATGACTAGACCTTTCAATAGGCTCTTTGGTACAATTCAGGCATGTTTATTTCACATGGACCAGCTTGGACTCAAATCTAGGACTTCCCTTGCACATGCTCAGCTGCTCTACCACTAAGCTATTGCCTTTGTGACAATATTTTTTGTAGGATCCTTATTACAACAAAGGTGTGACTTGTTTTCTCCAACACACTTCCAATTATCAAATTCATTTACATTGTCTATTACAAACAGCCCACCCCTTACGAGGCAATTTTTTTATGTATTAGAATGACTTTGTAAATCCATCAACAAGTTGTTCAAAAGTTGGAATCAACAAATTTCTATTTCATTATTTTAAAACTTCTCTCTAATGAAGTAGCAATGATCCTCAATGTGTTTGGATTACTTATGCATAACAATATTCTTAATCATCTTTAAAACAGTCTGATTTTCACAATACAATGTTGTCAACTCATCTACATGGATATCCATATCCCTCGAGATTTTACAAACCAAAATTACCTCCCAAACAACTCCATGTGTTGCCTTGTACTCCTTAGTAGAAGAAATGGCAATAATCATTAGTGTTACCCAATAAATTGCTCCTAAGTCCATGTTGAAAACATACCAAGTTACTGACTTGCAATCATCAATGGAGCCTTCCCAATCACCATCAAGACATCCAATCAAGCAAAATTTGTCATTCTTTTTGTATTTCAATCGAAAATTTAAGAGTACCAAACAAATACCTCAACACCCTTTGAGTCGTTCTCTAAGGTGTTTACCTAGAATAAAGCTCACAAAATATCTTCAATTGGTATATGTAAGAAATTATATTACAGAAAATATAAAACAAAATGATTACCAAAATATTCATTAGTAACAAAGGAGCGAAAGCACTCTTAAATAAGAGTTAAAAATGCTTTATCCGGATAAAAACTTAACTAATAAAATAAAAAATATTCCTAAAGTCTATCCTAAAGACCAATTGACCATTATATACTAATTATTACAATAATACTTTGATACCCTACCTTAATGGTCACTACTAACTACACCAAGCTTATCCCAAAATTTTACATATTCATCAAGACCCAAAGACTTGGTAAGAATGTCTGCAATTTGATCCTTAGAAACACAATACCACAACATCATTGATCCATCTTCTATAAGTTGCCCAATGAAATGACAATGAAGCTCCACATGTTTGGTACGCTCATGGAAGATTGGATTCTTGGCAAGCTTTAGCACCCCTTGATTGTCACAAAACAAGGGTCAAGGCCCTACTTGAAGCATCTTCATGTCTAAAAGCATCCTTCTGAGCCATGCTGCTTCCACAAGCTACTTTTATTGTTCCTCGATCTACTTTTGTCAAAGAAAGAGCTACTACTATTACTTCTTGCTAGTCCATTTGACTGCACCCATGCCAAGGCTGAAAAAAAATTTAGAAGTGGATTTTTTGTAATCAACAAAACATGCCCAATCCGAATCTGCAAACACAACCAGCCTAGTGTCCCTTTCACATATCTCAACACCCTCTTCATTGTGTTGGTGTACGTTTTATCATTCACCTTACACAGAATAAAATGTCCAAAGACACTCTATCCTCTCTTGAACAAAATCACCATGTATGCTAAGATTGCAAGAAGATCATATGGTGATTCCAAGGTTTCTTTTGTCAGGTCTTGACGTGTGGATAAGCTCAATGGGCATTGTGATATGTTGGTAATACACAAAGGGACTTACGTTAGGCTCGTTCAATTCACAATGAAGGTCTAGACAATGAAGCTCTATTGTTTGGGTTTTGGATCATGGACTTCAAGCAAACTAAAAAGGAGATAAGGGTTTAGAAATTTTAATCTACTCCTAAAAATTCAAGAGACAATATTGACTTGGTGAAACCAATAACCGAACTTTTCTTCGCCACACTTAGGACAACTACACAAAGTGGGTGCAATCTTCAAGGGGTGTGCTTATGATTTTCACGTCATGAATAACTACCATCAAATCGAACAATATTTACCCAGACAAAAGTTAAGCATCCACAATATAAGCTCAGGCTAACTTTACACATTGAATAAAAATCATCTATCCAAAGAAAGTATGAGCAAGAGTTTCACCAATCAATACTATCAAATCTTTCATTCATCTAACATGCATTCTTCTATTCTAAATCTACTCTATTGTTGAAGGAGATATGCAACCTTGCAACCACTTGACAATAAGAAGGATTCAAAGCAAATAATGCATATGAGCTTTTATTATCCAAAGTAGCTATACGCAACAATTTCATAAAACTCTCTTCACACTTTACAAATGAGGGGCGAGCTCAATTTATAGGCTCTTCGATTACAATTCAATGGCCAAGATTGATTTCGAATCAATGGTTGAGATTACAAAATAAAACCCTAATTAGGGCTTGTCACAATTAACTACCTCCCAACCAATGAGAAAATTACATTTTGGGACACTTGTCTTTCTGCTAAATATAAACCAATTCCATGGATAATCAAGTTCATTGAACCTAGACATGTTGACTTGGAATAATTTGATTGGTTGGAAGATGATGAGGCGACACCTTAACATGTTGGATGTCCTTGGTCACCTTGTTCTTTTTCCATGCACTTGCCTTAGAATATCTTTCTTTGCCAACGACTTTGTCCTTTGTGCTTGTTTCTTCCTAGCTTTGATCTTGGATTTCCTTTGAGATTTTGATTTCTTCTTCTCACTTGCATCTGAATCTTTGAGGTCTGGAAGTCTCCCCTTAGAGCAAATGTTTAGACTTAAGATTTTCTTTCTTGATTGCTTTGAAATTCCTTCAAGTGCCTTGAATTTGGAGAAAAAATCCCCTATGCTTTCACCACAATGGAGGAAATTGGAACTTTCTCTGTGAAGTATTTCCCATACTTAGCCAAATTTTGGCTATTCAATTTCATTTTGTAACATCTTCATGTGGACCATTCAACGCTTAGCCAAGATTTTGGCCATCTATATGCTTGAATGAACTTTGCCTATGGATTTGCCTTCAATTCTAAGTTTGGCTTGTGCTGAGTAGGCCATACTCCATCCTTGGACAAGGATTTTATTCACTTCTTCTTTATTCCTCTTCATTTTTCCTGTTTTTTTTTCCAACACTTAGTCAAAATTTGATTCTTTTGTTGTCGGAAAAATCCGCACTTAGCCATTATTTTTTGTTTCCTCTTGGCAAATTTTACCATGTTTGTTTCTAACCTTGGTGGACTTTAGACTTGGCATGCCATTTTTCTATTATGCTTAAGCGGACTTCCTCATTGGCAAGCCAGTTTTTTTTTTTCTTAGGCAGACTTGGCTACTAGTTGGACAATTTGCTTTTATCATGGGCAGACTTTGAATGATCTTGGACATTTTCCCAAGTGTCAAGGTGGAGCTCATTATTGTTTGAACGTTTTGAATTTATAGCATGGCAGACTTCACATTTTCCATGTCATTTCATGGCAGAATTCATTGTGTCTTAGGCACTGTTATTTTTGACCTAGGAGGATTTCATAATTGGCAAGCCACTTTCCTTGCTAGCTGGGTAGACTTCATGATCAACAGGCCATTCTTGGGTGGACTTTGGACTTGGCAAGACATCTTCCTTCATTTCTCCTTGGCGAACTTGGCTGTGTCTTGGACATCTTCAATTTAGCCTTGGCAAACTTCATGATTGGTTGGCCATGTTGGGCAGAGTTGCTCATTGCTTGGGGAATTTCCTTGACACTTAACCAAATTTTGAAATTTTATTCTCCAAGGTGTCAACACTTAGCCAATTTTCTGAGTTTTTCTCCCCAAGGTATTAACCAAATTTTGAAATTTTATTCTCCAAGGTGTCAACACTTAGCCAATTTTCTGAGTTTTTCTCCCCAAGGTATCAACACTTAGCCAATATTCTGAGTTTTCCTTGGCGGACTTCATAGTTGTTGTGCCACTTTGCTCATTTGCTAAGGTGGAGTTTGTCTTCCTTATGCCATTCCCATCTTGATATCGGGTGGACTTCATCTTCTCTTTGACAAGCAGGACTTTGAAGCTGGCTGGACAAGATGCATTTTCCTCTAGGCGGACTTTGTCTTTGGCTAGCCATCTTTCTTGGGCGGAGTTTACATACCCTTTGCCATGTTCTTTCTTGGAGGGCAGACGTCATGCTTGCCTAGACATTCTCCTTTGTTGGGTGGACTTGGAGCTCTTCATGCCATGTTTGGGCGGACTTCACAGGTGGCTAGACACTTTCATCTTCCTAGGGCAGACTTTGCACTTGCTTGGCCAACCTCTTCCTTGGGCAGACTTTGCCAATGTCTTGCCATACTTCATGTTTCTTGTGCCATTTTCCTTTGGTGGGCGGAATTTTGAGTGGCTTGGATATTTTCCTCTCTTGGGCAGACTTGGCCTTCCTTTGGACATGCTTCTCTTCCTTACCTTGGGCGGACTTCATGTCTGGTTGGACATTCCTTGCCTTGGGCAGACTTCGCACTTGTCTTGCCATCTCTTTCATTCGTGGGTGGACTTGGCACTTGGCTTGCCATCTCCTACCTTGGCAAACCTTGCACTTGGCTGGACATCTTTCTCTCTTCCTTGGACATGCTTGGGCGGACTTGGCTTGATCCCTGCCATGTTTACTCTTCCTAACATCTGGATGAATTTCTTGCCTTCATTTGGATCATCTGGAACAAAATCCTCGCCTGGAGATTTTTTCTTGCTTTTTAGACTTGGAGACATCAAATTTTGATTCTGAAGGTATGAACGTTGTCTCCATGACATGAGGGACCCAATCCTAGGTCAACTTTCAAAAAAGCTGAAAAAAGCAAAAAGCAAAAAGCAGGCCGAAAAAGTTGCTTCCCGGATTGGTCCCAAAATGCCAAAAAGCAAAAAAGTAAAATCCCTAAAAGATAGGAAGTGTCAAAATTGACTCAAAGCAATGGCATTCCTCGTCCTCCGGACCTTTTGAGCACTTTGACGATGTCTAAGCACTGTTATGGGCTTGAATTTTCTACTTGGCTCAAATGACCACTTGAAAACTCCAACTCCTCATTGTAAAAGAAAAATGGTGATTGGCAATTGCGACGCCAAGGCAAACCTCCAAAAAGCAAAAAGAAGGGGGTCCCCATTTGCAATGGGGCGATGTGTGAAAAGCTCACAACACGCTGCAACCCAATGTTTTGCCTTTGGCCTCCACAAATTCTTGGGGCTCATAAGCTCCCTAAAGATTGGCCTTTAGAGAAAAGTTAATTGTGCTTTTGCTCTTGCTCTTGATGATCTGCCTTTGATCATTTCATCATCTCGAACATCTCCAATGGTGCTTTTGCACCACTTTGGTATCTTCCTAGAAGTCTCTTCTGCCAAATTAGTGTTGTCATGATGCCTTAGACTTCCTGTTTCTTTGTCATATGGATGTTGATCCAAGTTATCATTAAGAAATTCCAAAAATTTTGGTACTGTTATATGCCTCAGAAACCCCTCATGCTAAAAATCCTCCACCCCTTCAAGTGAAGCTTCGTGAAGCTTAATACCTGAATCCTTAAACAAGTTGTTCTTCCATAATTTTGAACTCTCGAGAGAGTTCGAAGGGCTCAATTTCCTCATCAATTATAATATCTCTACTAAAAGTCAAGCGGTCAATGTCAACATCAATCAACTGATAGGCTTTATGATTGTCACTGTTGTTGGCTTTCACTTGTTTGTGCTAGTTTGTCCTTGATGCCAAAACTGTTTGATGGGGATCTTGACATCACTGGTTCTACTCTTTGGATTCTTAGTCTGATGAATGCATGATATGCAGATTCACATGGCTGGTAACATGCAGATGACAAGATATTGATGACATGATATGCAGTTCTAGTTTCTGGTTGTTACATGATACAAGTTGATGCTGAGATCTTATCACTTTGACAGGATCTTGATACATATTGATAATCTTGATACATGCTGAAGGCAAATTGAGAGAATTAAAAAATATTTATTAACAAAAGACTTCAAGATTAAAGCCTTGGTCCCATTCAAATAATACTACCAAAAACAGGTATTTTCCTATAAAGTCAGCAGTTATGATTTGTCTTCTAGGCTCTATAAAGAAAATAGAGAACATGGAGGAGGATAGGTGGCCAAAGGCAGTAATGGGAGAAAAGATGAACAGAAGAAAGAGGACATGGATGAAACAGAACAAATTATCTAAGAATGACTGGGGTTACAAGAATGCCCAACCACCAATCAAGAGATTAAAAACTATCTGAAAGAAAAGCTTAGAACATGCACGAGGACAAAGCAACTCAGGAGCAAAAAGCAATACTATGACCGAATTCAATCCCTTATGAACATGAACAAAAAACCTAAATACAGGCAAAGGTCAAATGAAAAATGAAGATTCTTATTGCCCAACTAAGGACGGGCTCACACCAACTTAGATGTAACCAGGCATATAGAAGGTTTCAAAAGAAAGTTGGGAAGAGAGAATATGTACCTTCTGCACTTCTCGCAGAGTAAAAACAAAATGACACTTTAAGATTGAGTGCTCCACACCTGATGACTTTTGGGATAACTACTTAGGTAGCTTGCAGGGGAGATCATTAGCTACCATGTCTAAAGAGGGAAATGTTGAAAAAAGCAGTGAACTGTTGATCAAATTCATAGCAGAAGAATGTAAATTCAAAAACAAAAAGATAACAGAGATTCAAGCTAAGGTTTACTGTTGTACGGTGTCTATTGGCAACATATCACTTCAATTTTGGCTATGTGGGTCCAAGAGACATTTTGGTCTCACATATATTAAATAAAATCTTTATCTGTCTATTCCTGATACTTACTCCAAGAAATTCAATTTCTTGTTGGAATAGTTTTTTCTTGTGGGGGTCTTTATTAAGACCAGTTTCATGCTTATGTACCATATTTGCAAATTGAAGCAGATGTTGGCAATATTATTAAATATTAGAGACAAAAATCAAAATATCACCAATATAATTTGCTATATACATTTAAAAGGACTAAAGATTTTATTCATATGTTCTTAGAACTGGGTTGGCACATTCTTTAGTCCAAATGGCATTACAAATTTACAAGTCATTCATATGACACATTGGGGGTTAGATGGACATCCGCTTCAACTATTTTCCTTTGGTGATGACCACTTTTGCAATCAGATTTTGAAACCTTGTGCTACCCTTTGAATCAACTACTTGTTAGGAATAGCTACTTGATATCCACTATGACTGTATTTGGAGGAATACAATTTATAACCATTCTTGCTTTCCCTCTTTTTGATTTCTGCATGGTTTCTTCCAATAAAGCAAGAACAACAATATTGAAAAGAACATCTTCATTTTAAACCTTTACTCTACAACTCTTCCACTTGATTTCTAACTTCTTTGTCATCCTCTTTATTGAGGACAATTTGTTTCCCTGAATATGTTTGTTATGAATAGTACAAATATTGGAGTGTTCTTCAGCCAACATCTTTGAAGAGATGTTCACACTGATAAAGAGTGGTCAAGAAATCAAATATCTACTTTGCTGATTTCCTGTCAGCAATGTGAGAAATTAAATGATCTTTCACAAAATGCAAGATTACATGTTTTGCCTTGGCTATCTTCATGTTATGATCAGCCAACTAAGCAAGATCAGTTGAAGGTGTCAACATAGTTTCCCAAAGAGCCAAAGATCTACTTATTCTAGCAACATCTGCAACCTACACTTCCAAGGAGTAAAATTTGAACCTCACTCTAGTCAGTCAGACTCTTTGAGACCAAGCATAGTGATGTCTGTGATTACTAGAAAGTGCTGAAACTGAACAAATCAAATGAAATAAAATCAGTTCAGCAACTTATGACTGGTGTAGATCAACACTACAATCACAGAAGCAACTAGAGCATCACAGCCACTAAAATTAAAATCAACCTTTCAATCACTCAAAGATCTTATGCATCACACTCAATAACCTATCAGGTCCTTGTGCCTCTCACAGGCACAGATCACTTTCAGCTAAAACCCAGACATCACACTTACTAAAACTCTCCAACAACTACCACTCACAGGCAGCAACTATTTCCGTTCACAAAAACCCTGAAAGAATTCAGATTCTCCAGTCCGATACCATGTTAAAATTTAGTTTATGGTATGTGGATTTTGCACCCTACAGTTCGAATAAAAGTTAAATGTCTTAAACTGTTACACCCCGATTGTATAGCTACTATTGCATAGGGCAATTGAGTGTAATGTTTGAATCTTTGATATGAATAAAACGTGTTTTGTTATCAAAATGAATGTACTCTATTTAAATGACTGTCTCATTTGATTGATTCTTCTATTGATGTTATGTTGCATGCATAGAATTAAGTTATGAACATTCTAACTTAAGATGTTTTGTATACTATTGATGTTGTGAACAAGGAACTGCCGAGATTGTATGTCTATGGTTGCAGGAACAGGGACTATTCCTCCAGGCAGAGGGGAGACATCACTCGGGAGAGGGGCTTGGTCGAGTAACCGGTAAAGTTGATCAAGTTGAGCATACACACACTTCACTGAGGGTTTTGGGAACTGAGTCAGATTGAGTTGTCTTAGTAAGTCACCCTTAGGCTTAGGAGTTTTGGATTACTTCTTTATGCTTTATGAGTGGTGTTACTTGATTGACTGACTTTCTGTTCTGTGAACCTTGAATGTGAAATGTGAACTGATAAGTTATACTGATGCCTGGAAATTTACAGTTAAATGTATATATACATGTTTGTGCAAATACGTGTATTAAGGGTACTCTGACTGGCCTATAATACACGTAATTGGATAATTGGATATAAACATGTATAGATATGTTTAAGTGTAAATGTGGATATATTTAACAATATATTTAATATAGACATTATTATAGTTTTATCGATAATGAAATATATTGGTATATCTATATTAATATTTAGATATTATATAGATATATTCATATATTTTAATAAAGGTGAAATAAAAAACTATAATAGTTTATATTTAAATATAATGCTAAATTTATTTATAACATTTTAATATATAAATTAAAATGACTTTGCCTTGGAAATAATGGAAATGGACTTATTTAATCTTTTGGTAATTATTTGCATTTACCATATGGAATAAAGGTATTTCGAAATTTAAAAACCATTGGAAAATATACGTTGGAAAATATTAAAGGAAATTTAAATGCTAAGACTATAGTCTTTAAATGATTTTAAAAAAAAAAAGTTTGAAGAACTGAAAATCGCGAAAATCCTTCATTGAGGAAAAACGCGACTGTGAAGAATGGCTGAAATGATGAAATAAAACGGAAGACTCGTGGCTGTAAGCTCATGGCGGAAGACCAGGGTGCGCGACTGGAAACGCGAATGCAAGGGGTGTACAAAGGCCAGATGGCTGCGGTTATTGCATTGACAGTTTCGTTTTACCCTCCATTGCTCATGAGTTCCACCATTTTTGACACCAGGCTGTAGGTGTCCATCATTTGATGTTTGCCATGTGTAAGTGGAATCTTTCTTCTCATTTTTAGGTCGAATCATCTTCCTCTTTGCTAAGTATCATGCTAGATAGCTGCCACATTTCATTTGAATTATTCAAAGAGTAGTTTTGTCATCTTTCATGCCCTCAATAGTGGAGTTTGTTGCAAATTCGGGTCTATAAATAGATTGCAGCCATTCTTTGTTTGGTATCACTTGAGCAATCCGAGTTTAGCATTTTTTGAGCTACCATATCCATTTCCCTGTTTGTTTGTATTTTCTGTTTGCTGAGTTGAACATATAGTGAGCTTTTACCAGCAAATATCAAATTTCTGTGTTAAATCCTTCTTGAGTTTTGAGTGAAGAGAAGCCATAGTTGAGAAAGCTTTTAATAGAAGAGACCAATTTGTGAGAAGTGATTTGAAAGACCACCACAGTTTGTGAAACTTGAATAGAAGCCATTTTCATTTAAAGATTCTCGAAGGTTGCTAAAGGAGTGTCAAGAAGAGCAGTGCTGGGAAAAGGAGCTTCCAAATAGCAAGCATGAATCTATTTTATTGTGACTCTTTGTTTGATATGCTGCAATTCTCTTGGTCTTGTGATTGATGTTTGCAAATAGTTAAAGATAATTAGTTTTGTTTGTTAAACTCTCATAAGCAATGCATTTAAGGGTAAATGTATAAAGGGATTGTAAAAAGGGTAAATAAAGCATTCTAGAAAAGTAAAACTAGAAATTGCATATTGCATGATGGCATTATTGAATGAACTCCATATGAGGAGGCTATGTCTGTACTAGTTATTATATGCTAGGATCGGAATGAGGACAGGAGTCAAGTATATTCAAGCAGCTTAGAGTTTTAGATTAACTGAGATAGGCTAAGAAACTCCTAGGATAAAGATTTCCGTAACAGGAGAGAAAGAATGAATTACTTGTCAAGCTGAATTATTTCTAGTAAGATAGAATGTCGTAGGTTGGTCTGGGATGATTGATAATCCAGTGAAGGACTTGAACCTATAATTGTTGTCTTGAATTAGATTGATGTAGGATAGTCTGGGATGATTGACAATCCAGTGAAGGACTTAGCCTACGCGTAGTGTAAGATAGCCTTAAGTCAAATCGGCCCTGAGTAGTGTATATGATAGATGACCTTCATTCGAAGTACTGAATGAGAATACTTTGGCCAAAGTAGTGGAAGGTACGACATCCACTTAGATGTGAGATAGTCAAGACTACACTGTCAGTTCATTGTGATCCATCATGCTAGTTCGGGATTGTGAAATAGCAAGTTCTAGATGTATAGGACACAGCACTATGCTCAATTGGGTTGTCGCAGCCGGTTACTTTACCAATCTCTTCATTCGAAGGGAGGGCCATCTATCGAATGATAGATGTGCGGGGGACCGCATTAACAGTCTGTAGTTGGCGGATAAGCGCCTGAGTGATGTTTCTCCTCCACCGCAAGCGACAGATACACCAAGATTTGAAAGGAAGGGAACCTGGACCGTCTTACTACTATTTGTGCAAAAACTTATGAGCAATGTATGTAATTTGTTTTACTTTGTACTCTAATTTATATTTACAATGAAAATGGAATTCATGTGGAAATATATATTGTAACTTGCATGTATTTATCAATAAAGAAAGGAAGAATTTTATTGCAATGTCTTTGTTACTTGTTACTTTTATATGTTTGGAATGAAATGTTAGAAAAATTTTAATTACCCAGTTTGGGGGTCGTTACATAAACTTCAATCAAAACTGCAATTGAAGGGCCTTAACCTGCATACACAAATTTTTTAAAGTACAAGAAAAAGATATAATGACTGAATTCAAAAAATTTAACACTTGTTATCTGAATATTTTATTATTCTGAGTTTTGGTTCTGCAGTTCTTATACAAACTACTGAGTGCCTAGGGTCTTAAAGACTTCAACTCGGGTGATAAAAGAACAAAAAATGTCGTCTTATTTTTAGATGTCATTATCCCAAAGAAAACTTCTAAAATATATCAATGTTGTCCGCCCAAAATAAAGCAGAAACTGAAAATATATGTTTGTTGTTCACCCAATAGAAAACTAAAAATATATATGACTGTTGTCTGCCCAGAATAAAGCAGCAGTGCCTAAGATCAGCACCACAAATAAACTAATAAAAGCACTGAAAATTAGAAAAAAATATACACCTAAACAGCAGTTACAAAAACTCAAAAAAGGGTCTACTGTCTGATTCTCCAGCAACCAGCAATCAGAATTAATCACAAAAATTGGGGTCTAGTTTCTCATAATTTCTTCACCACCAGGACACCATTTGAGCGACCCCTAAAAAATCTAAATATACAGATATTTGACTTTTCGATAAAAAATTTATTTATTTGTCTTTGTTCTACCAAACTAGCAACAGGATAAGGCAAAGGATTAACAGATTGGGAAGCTTTTACAATCTTATCTAAAGATGTTGAGACATCGTTTTGATATGATTTTGGTACCATTGTAATGTCTATATTTGTATAAACCTTGCAAACACCAGCATTGAATACCAATAATTATTATTAAAGCCCATATGCACATCAAAGATTATTAGTATTGCAGCAATCTAAAAACTCATAAAATACTGAAGCAAATATCAATATTAAAGCAGAAACTCTTATACATGCACTGCTCAAAAACACAAATGAATTGAAGCAGCAGCAGAAACCCATTTAATATTCACCATATCAGCAGCAATCAAAACTCGCAATAAAGGTTGTGATTAGGAGCTAAACAGAAACTATGCCTGGTGGTGTACAGCAGCTATGCGGCTGCAGCATGCATTAAAAGATATCTTGTGACTGCTGGAGGATGGCACAACAAGGTACCCAACAGTACGATGACCTCACAATATCGTACAAGAGCAGAGGAAGACAGTTGTTGGCTGCTGCACAGCAGCAGCAGCTACTATGGGGGATAGACTAAAATCTGAACACTTAACTTTTTCTCTTTTGACCTACCAGAACGTTTTCCTACCAAACTGAAAACTGGAACTAACTTGCAAACTTATTAGCACAAATGCAATTCCTAGATGAAACCATCTCAAAGAACAAAGGATTTGCATCCTTTACTCTTGCTTGGAAACCAAGAGGGTTTTAGTGCTCAGGATTCCCCCATGCCAAGGGGTTTTGTCCACAAGTGTAATAGATGAACATGGATGCTCAAGCTATGAAAGAAGGGAGTTGATTCATAAAAAAAATCGGTCATCCCTTTGAGTGATTGCCTCCCTTCTATAGACTCCATTTTGGTGCCAAATTTTTGAATTCTCTTTTCCCTTGTAAAGTGCTCACTTGAAAGTAATTTAATAAAACATTACAAAAGGCCTTATTATGTTCCATTGAGACAACCCAGTTTATCTAACTAATAATAATATTTAAGTTGTCTTTTTACAATGTTTTCAAACAATATTACTAGGACTAACTTAAAACATTATTATTAAATTATTTCCCTAACTTTATCCATCAACCTACGGAGAAATAAAGAAATAGGTTATGAGTCTCCCATTAATTTTATTTCTAAAAAGGGGACATGACAGCCTTAGGATCTTTCTTGTGATCATATAAAAATACTTTTGGAGCTATTCAAAGTTCAAACCTCTTCTTCATATTCCTATATCAACATCTTCCTATTCTAACTCTCTTGCATTAATTTCTTCTTCATATGCTGAATCATTAAGTTCTGGGATCTCTAGGTCTCCGCAATTTTTGGTGCTACATACTTCACATTCTTTGTCAAACAATCCTTGAAAGTTCAAAACATGAACATATTATTTAGAAGTTCTAGTTCATCTAATCTACTTCATCCTCATCAAAAATGGATTGATCTATGTCGGCTTCTTTTTAAACTTCAAGAGCATAAATTCTTCTTGACAATCTAAACTCTCATTCCATGTTTCTTCTCAAATGTGTAAATCAATGAATGAAGTAAACAATTAAAGATGCAAAAAAGGTCCACATAGCTACATAAAGTTTAGAGAAGCTTGACCAAAAAAAATCAAAGCTTTCTAGTATTTTAGAAGAAGACAATAGCTACAACCCAAGAGATGCCTACAAAAACCCTTTTGTGGATTCGGTTATATGCCTTTCCCCATGAGCTCTAGTCTAAATGATCCATGAGAATTTGGGTCACTAGACTCCATAGTAAATCTCAAGTGTTGCTCAACAACCCTTGCAGTTTCATTTGTAGGTTCCTCTTTCTATTCAACACCCACATGTCAATCCGCAAGCCTAATTCAACTTCAGTGATTGTCAAGCAATTGTGAATGATTAAGAAGCAGATATGAAACGATTTGGTTCAATTGACTCATCATCTCCCATCTCTTTGTATATTAACATACATAGCCATTCTTTGTAGTTAGAATGAAGAAGGGCATAAACACCACACATATGTTCTCACATATATCATACAAAACTAACATAATGCAACTTTGCTATAACAGTTCTACACATGGCTTCAAGATTTCTGGATAAACTATGTGCATCTTTTTACATCAACGTTTTCGATCATACTCCATGATCCATCATCAAAATGATTTTTCTCTTTCTTTATGCTATTCATCCTGATGATGGATCGTGGAGTATGATCTGGCTATAACGTTGATGTAAAAAGATGCACCCAGTTTATCCAGAAATCTTGCAGCCAACTATTATGGACTGCGGAAACAAAATGCTATTAGTTCTACACATGTTGTCAATAGTTTTATTTGTTTTGATTGTTCATTTGCACTCTACATGCCTTTAACTTTGTCGTTTATAAATTGTTTCCACATATAAGCCCGTTATATCTGCTTTAGTGAGGTTGTCCATCAAATCTTCTCTTGGGGCCCAAATCGATGCTATTTGAGCATACACACTTTATACCATTTGCTAGTGTTATCATGGTGTATATGAACTTCGTCTTTGCTTATATGCCCACTCATATGAGGTCTGAATACAAGAAGTTAAGGCTCAAGACACATGCCCCTTCATCATACCTATATGTTCTTGGATGGCAAAACTATCATCAAACGACACCAACAACAAAGATGTTCCAAAAAAAATAAAGGATGCAGTGCAAAGACAACAAGAAGAATTGCGGCCATGTACATGAAAAGGTGGGCATTGTTGATCATTTTTCACAACTTTTCAAGTAGGTTGAACATCCCTATACAAGGTACAAGTCAATTAAGACATCGCTAAGTTTTAGAGCAAAATAGATGCAGATACCCTAGATAATTTCCTTAACCTAATATGTTCATTCCATGCAATTAATCATTTCTTTGACCAAGAAAAAATTGCATTCACTCTTTTGAAAAATTCTATCTCAATAGAAAAATGGTGGAATGATTACTGCACAACACCTAAGGATGACCTAGAATCACAAATAGGCACATGGAAGGTTTCATATCATCACTCAAAGAAACCTAGTACCTTGTTGGAAACTATGATGACCAATACTTCAAGTTCTCTTAGATGCACCAAGCTCGAGTTCAATTATAACAAGAATATACAAATACTTTTCATGCTTCGATGTTCAAGGTAAACCTTGTTTTGAAGACTAAATCAAGCTTGAGACCACATATCCAATCAAATATGGATTCCTACAAACATATTCAATCAGAGAAGCCTATAGATTTGCTTGCAAGTTTGAAACAAAAGCCAAATTCTAGACTCATACTAAAGATTTCAAGTCTCAAACCAAGCTAGTCTAAGGCCTTCCAAGTAGAATTCAAAAACAAGGAATGGCTCTCAATGCCATCCACCAAAAAAGCAACAACCATCAAATGAGGAAAACAAGTAGTCCAAAACTAGCAAGAGGTGTTAAGTTCATAGCTCCAATAGTCATTCCACAAAATAATGTCCACTTGAAAGACTCTACTTGCATATCTTAATACAGTAGGTACAACCACTATGGCACTAGGCAAGGGTAACTAAACTCTAGAACTTGAACATAGTGCTATGGTTGGTATTGCAAACACCTCTACTTCCCTTGCAATTACAAAGGAAGCAAAAAGATTGTTCCATTCTCAAATAAGGATCGATGGTCAACCAATACACTTGAAGCAACTTGAAGGCTAAACTTGCCACTAACATCTCACTCACAACAGTACTCCTCTAGATGGTTTAGTAAGAGATCTAAGAAACACAACAATCAACAAGTCACTTGGTGTACAACATCAAGCCTTTCCAAGATTCAATCCTTTGCAACATCACTCCATTGAAGATATGTGATGTTTTGCTTGGGCAACCATATCTTCTCCATCAACATCTAGTCTATGAAGCAAATCTTAGAAATGTTTTCATAGATGTTCGTAATAAGAGATACCACATAATAGAAATAGTTCCTAACTATCACTCATTAGTGCCAAACAATGTAAGAAGCTAATCAATTCTAATAAGAAGATTATGTTTTTGATGGTGATACCCAAATGTAAGAACGTCCTTGTGGCACCAATTCATATCATAGTTCCTCCAATAGCAACAACAACCTCAAAGTTAAAAGGCAAGTTGGAAGAGTACAAGGATATCTTTTAGTAGCCACCAAAGAAATTGCCTACACACTATGTGGTAAGGCATACTACTGATTTGATTCTTGGACTACTTGCCTAATGCCTTTTATACCACAAAGAATTTTGGAGAATGAAGAGATCAAGATATAGATCCATGAACTCATGGATAAAGGACACATCAAGCCGATCCCATTGCCTTGAAACAACCCAATTGTGCTTACATAGAAAAAGGATGGCACATGGAGGTTGGGCATTGATTATAGAGCTCTTAACAAGATCACAAAGAAGAATTGTTACCCTCTTCCAAAGATTGAGGACTTGCTAAACTCGCTCTGCAATGCAAAATTCTTGACCAAAAACGATGTTGTTTGGATATCAACAAATTCTTATTGAACCAATAGACATTTGAAAGAAAATTTTCAAGGCAAAAGAAAGTTTGTTTGAATGGTCAGTGAAGCCCTTCATGTCTACATTCATCCAGATGATGAATGACATTCAAGCCATTCACCACTTCATTTGTTGTAGTCTACCTTGACAACACTTTGATGAGAGATAGCAGATTTCCACAATCCATATAGAATGTTGGTAAATTGTTTTTGGATTTCGATTGTGTAAGTTTTTTTGCATCAACGTTTAGGATCACAATCTGTGACCCATCATCAAGATGAAATAGAGAGCTAAAGGAGAAAAAATGATACGTTTGCAAACCAAAAGATTAGATATAAGGAACAGACAAGGAGAAAGGGAGGGGGGGTTTGCACAAGAACCAAGACGAGAGAAGGATAGACCAATGAGTTTAGAGGAACAAAAACTTAATAACAAACTAAAAAATTAAATTAAACGAACCAATAAAATGAAATTGATACCAAAAAGGAGGATGAAAAGTACTCCAAGAATAATAATAAAGTTCTACTAAAACCAAAAATTAACAAATACAAAAAATACAAAAACAAAAATCAAAAATCAAAAATCAAAAGACCACTTAATATTTATAAAGACACGAAATTGAATGGAGATTTTTAATAGAAAATTTTAATAAAAGAAACAAAAGGCTAACAAAATAACAACAAATTAGGAAGAAATAAATCCTTGAAAATAAAATAAAATTTGCTATCAAATATTGGGTACATAACAATATAAAAGAAACCAAAATAAAGACAAAGCTATCATAAAAATAAAAAATTGAAAAACAAGCTAAAAAATTAAAAAGACCAAATTAATAGATACTAAAAGTATAAAATTGAGAAAAAAATTAATTTTATACTTTTAGTCTCTATTAAAAATTTCAAAGGACAACCAAAAATATAAACTAACAATCCTTAATTGAAAAAGATTATTAAATCAAAACAATAAAAGAAAAAAAAACTGTATTAGAAGAATACCAAAAACAAGCACATTACAAATCAATCATACAATAAAAAGAAAATAAAATGAAATTAAAACATAAATGTTTAATTCTATGAATAAAACAATCAAATAAATGAAAACAAAATTTCAAAAGACAACCTTGAACATAAACTAACAAACCTTAATTGAATTAAGATTTTCTTAAAAACCAAGAACAATTAAAAGAAACACAAATGATTTAGGAGAACTACCAAGAACATACACAAAACACATCAATCATACAATATAAAGAAAATAAATGACATTAAACAAATAAATTGTTTTCATAGAACTATAAAGAACAAATGAATGAAAAATGAAAATAAACAATAAAGTGAAAATTTATGATGAAAAGTATAAAATAAATGAAAACAAAGAATTCAAAAGACAACCTTTTAATTGAATTAAGGTTTTTTAATGTATGGAGCTAATTAAAATAAATTCTTCAATGGAAATTAATTTAAATAGCTCACACTAAAATCACTGGCAAACACTTCTTCATAAGAAATAATTTATTGCAACAATTTTGTTCTCTAGTCTACAACTTGCAGCCAGCAACTTCAAACTTAATTAAATTATGCAAATGGGATTACAATCAGTCCAAGAGGACAATGGGCTGCTACAAGCCCCTGCAAGACTCCAGGAAAACTCAAATACAAAAGATTTGCAGCAGCAAATCAAACCCTTACAACATAAATTCCTTCCAGTTCCTCTATCCACAACTTTTCGCAACAATCCCATTGCTATTCTCTATTAATTTGGAAAATGAAATTACAATCAATTCAAAAGATAATGGGCTGCAACAAACCCCTCACAAAACCCCCGGTAAATACCATAAAAAATGATTTGCAATCATCAAATCAAAGCTTTGAAACAAAGCTCCTCTTCAGCACCTGCAACAAATAACTACACTCAGCAACACAACAACTCAATATGCAACTGTTGATGATGTTACACCTCTACAACTAGCCTTCAACCTGCAGCAACACCATGAAATCGCCTTCCTGGAGGTATGCTACGCCTTCTTGAGTCTTCCTCTGTAATCTGGAAAAGCTAAACTCAAAAATCAAACTTTTCTCTCAATAAACAACTCCAGTTTACATGAAATGCAAATGCAAGTTCATTTCAATTGAATTTGCTTTCATTCCAAAAGCATCTCTAGAAATCCACGCCCACCTCTTGAAATCCTTTAATTTAATTAATTTCCATCAATAAAATTGAATGAAATAGGCTTTTCAACTTCACGCTGTGAGTGGTAAATAATGCTTTAATTTTTTTTCTTGATTTATTCATTAAAGCAAAAATTAGCTTTTCCAAACTTGGGTGCTCACCTCCTGATTACCTATTTTTTAGGAGTCTTGGAATTTAAAATTGGAGTTACAAATCAAACTAATAGCCTCCTAGAAACCCACTAATACTTTGCTTTTTTCAAGCTTTTTTGCTCTCAAGGTAGATTCTCCATTACCTCCACCCAACTTGTCTTCTTCAAATTTACTCCAAACTTGAAATTTGAATTTAAAACATGGAATAACATCTAAATGCTCATAAAAATATGAATTTCACAAGGCAAAATATGAAATTCAACATTCACCAAAAATTGAGAAAGAAAATTCAAATTTAACTCCTTTTAGTTGATGCAGGATAGCTTGTCAACCATGGATGCTCCTGCATCAAACACCCATGGTAGGAAAGAAATGTTTCATGAGTGAAACTCATAAACAATTGTATACTTTGTGTCTATCTTGGATCCACCTATGTTCCTTGTTTACTGGAAAATTTGTGTTCCTCTCATCTTGCACCTTCACATCAAGATTCTCTTTCATCTTTCCTCCTTTTCTCATCCCCATGAAATATAAATTATCAAACTCTACCTCCCACTAATATGCTTTATCAAAATGAAACAAATCGATGGTATTCATACCTTCTTCTTCAACACAACATATGTGCTATATACCTTTCTTGCTGCCATACCTCCTTCTTCTTCTTTTGCCTTGCCTTCAATGCAACTTGTCACTTTGTTGGTGCCATTAGCAAGACACTCTACTGCTGCAAACTGATTTTCTACACCTAAAACAATGTTAGAATAATAAACTTGTGACTCATCATCCACCTTCTACAACAAGTAATCAAGTTCTTCTATCAAGGAATCTTCGCCTTCATCATTCCCAAACAAGGGATCATCAGTACACTCCAACTTCACATTCACATCTTGCTCGTCATTCTCACCTATCTCCAACACATCCACTACTGCAACTACATCTTTATTCTCATCATAAAAAGCATAAAAATCAGAAATTACCTCATTACCTTTGGCTGCAACCTTTGTGTTGGTTGAAATTTTATCATTCCTCTCTCCTTCGATTGCTTCCAATTGCATTAGAAAATCATCCTCCTCATCTTCATCTTTTTTCTCTAACTGTTTAAAATAACTAACCAAACAAATTCCAACCTTGCTACATACCTTACCTCCTCTCTCATCCAATGGCTTCAACTTATGATGAACTCCATCCTTCATCAAACTATAAGTGTTCGCACATCCATCATGCATTACTTTCCTGTCAAATTGCCATGGTCTACCCAACAACAAATGACAAACATCCATTTTCATAACATCACACAATACTTCATCATAATAACCTCCAATCTTAAATCTTACCACACATTGTTCATATACCAACACTTTGTGACCATCCTGCAACCATGAGATCCTGTGCGGATGCGGGTGCCTCTTTCTCTCCAACTGCAACTTCTCAAACATCTCTGTAGAAACAATATTAGCAGTACTACCACCATCAATAATGACTTTACAAACTTTACCTTTGCATTTGCATCTTGTATGAAACAATCTCCTCCTCTGAATGGGTTCGCGGTTTTCATTCATCAAAACTTTTCTTGTCATCAAGGCTTCACCATCTTCCCCTTCTTCGGAATGTGTTGAATGTGCATCTCCTCCATTTATGTTTGCTGCTCTATTCTAATTTTCAGTTCTTCTTCTTGGTCTTTTGTGGTGTACCGACACTCTAGCTGATCTGTTTCTCACTGAGTTTATAGGTCTGATTTCTGTTTTGGTTTAGTTCTCTTTTTGTGCTTTGATTTGTTTGCCAATAATGCTAGAAAGGGGACTAAAAAGCATATACATAAAGGAAACTCAAATAAACTAAGCTACTGAAAATAACTCAAGCAATTACTCAATTTAAGAGCCAAAGATGCTTTCTTCATTACATAATAGATCACATAAGATAGATGGCTTACATCAGATTTTTAAAAATACATTTTATGCCTTAATTTTTACTTACAACCATACAAACACTATGAATAGTGACTTGCTACAGTACCCGCCCCTAAAGAAATGCACACAACTCGTGAATAACAAACTTCTCCCACCAAAAACCGGCATGGGAGGTCTTCTAGGACAAGGGCGCCCCTTTTAGGAAAGATAGCAGCCACTAAGGAGAGGCATCTTTTTCTCTTTTGTTGGTTGAAACCCTCAAATAAAGGCGGCTGGCTGTAGCTTACAAAAAGCAGCTCCAAAACTCCTCAAAAGCGAAGACCTCTTGCGTAAATGCCAATGGAGTCTATGGCTGTCAAAAACACTTAAAAACCAGCTCCAAATAACCTGCAAACAGCAACACAGGTTTCCAACTGAAGCAACAAAATCTGACCAGCAACTTTAAGGTGGTGTTTCAAACCATCAAGCAGCTCAAGAACGAAGAACAGAGCCCCACCAGGCTCACCCATTGCAAGAAATCAGGAAACCCTAGCTTCCTTCCTCCTCCAAGCTTCACTCCCAAGTTTTCAACAAGCTAAATTATTCATCCATCAAGAAATTTGAATTTTCTCTCTTGCCTTTTATAAATTTACAAAAGAAACACTATTCATTAAAGTGAGCACTATTCACTTAACATTTTTCACTTTAGTAATGAATAGTAACTTTAAAATATAAAGTGACCCCTTCATTTTAAAGACACATGGTCCCTAGGCCAAGGATGGTGAAATAAAAGGTGAGTATCATTAATTTGAGCACCAGTATCGTGCCAAACACCACAATTCACCCCGCCACCATACTCCGGAGATCCACACTGCAAATTGACGACCAAGTGCCCGTCTGAGAAACCCTCTATCCAGAACTATTAGCCTACGAGGGTCAGGAAAATAGGCTAATCCCCCAACTCTGATGCACGTGAAAAAGGGGACATTACATCTTTCCTCTTCATGAGGACACTCATATGATTTGTGCCCCTCTTCTCCACACTTGAAACAAGTTATTTTAAAATTTCCTCTTTCAAATCCCCTACCCGATCTTCCTCTTCCTCTAAAATAAAAAACTTGCACTCAGGCTTTTAGTTTCAACTGCTTTTCAAAACTTTTTAGTTAAAAAATAATTTCTTGGTTCCAAGTTTTAAACATTTGTTGTGTGCCACTTAGCGTAATTGTGGGACTCCATCCCCTTTTTTTGATAATCTACTATTTGAAAACTTATCAGAAAAATAAAATTGAACAGCGAAACAAAAGACATACAGAAAAATATTCAGTCCTGTGGTCAAAAAAAGTTATGCATAAGAACCTAAGTTCAGAACAATCAAAGGATAATAGGGTAAGTTAAGCAAGTGCATAAGAAATAGCGAAGCAGATGATAAGAGCTATCATAAAACTCAAAACAACTTAAAGAAAGTACCACAATTTAAGTAAAAAACTGTCAAAATCTCAAATTGAATGCATGCATAAATTGCAAATAATTAAGACAAAACTAGCCAGTTTTCCACATTCAGCATTGAAAATAAAACATATTCTACCTTTGCAAGATGCTCAGAAATTACTCCATTGACATCTTCAAAACTGAAATTGCGTGTCTCATATTCTCTCCCTGTCATGATGAAATTAGAATACATCAGAGTCAAGAATGCAACGCTTAACTTTTTTACATCCAGCATGAAAATAAAACCCATTCAGTGATTACAGACCAATAAGATTGATGACAACATTAGATTTTGCCATCACTGCCTTGATTGAACTTTCATCTCGTGGATTATACTTCATCGGAACAATCTGACATTAAGACCATTGTTCAAACCCAACAGTAGACAGAACCAAAATGTTAGCACATTGCAAAAGATTCATGCTAATGAATAAAATACAGATCTAAGAGATACAAGTACTCTTCAAAACAGAAGGATTATGATGATTCATTAAGTTTGATTAAGTTTCATAGTTCTCACCTACATGTTTACAAGGCAATGAGGGAAACTGCAACAAAATATAAGTAGATTAAAATTTAAAACAACTATGCCTCTTACCTGTCCCAAATCCCCCATTAGTTTCAAATGCCTTGGTGAGTCTTCTGAACCTCTGAAAGGGACTAGAACTTGAGAGCCCACTTTCGCTGGACATGGATGAAAAGCAAGTTTAAAATATTAAAAGTATATGAGCACTGTGAAATAGAATAAAAAATTGCAGCAAACACAAAGTAAATACAAAGCACCAAAAATAGTATAACATACCAAGCTGTTGGACAACATATCGACCTAAAAATCCTGTGGCTCCAAAGACAGTTGCAATGATACCACTGGCATGGTAAATTAAAAAACAGATTATCAGTTTGACATTTTAGTTTTTAATAATTCTCATTCATTGGATTAATTTTCTCAACACCAAACCCAAACAACAATTCCACATCTATTGTTTCTCCCATGAGCTACTCCAAACTGTGTACTTCAGTACCATTGCCCAATTTTGATCAATAGTTTGAATTAATGTAATCTAACTTCTGCAACAATCAGCTCACATGAAATAGATTTATGCATAAACTCAAACCCTCTTTGCCATCTCCCATAAGATAAACATTTAAATACCTAACAGAAGACCTGCCTCCTGTTCCCTTCCGAATAAGGTGCCCAATACCCTTAGTGGATAGTGACGAAGCAAAACGTGAATCACCAAGCCTATATTCTGTGGCGATAAATCATTCAATCAGTAAAAGCCCAAATGAACTTTGGAATTCTTATTTGAGAAAACAAAAAACAATTTTTTTAACATAATAGGAAACAACATCAAATAATAAAAAATGCAGGTCCAAAGTCATGAGCTTTGCAGTTCAAGCTCCTAGAAGATGTGTTAAAATCTTAATACTAGAAGAAAAACACATCTAACTCTATGTGTAGCGTACCCTACAGATGAACCCTGTTGCAAGTACCGGACATAAGAGATAGATTGTTAAAAGCTCAAAAGAAGATTATACCATAAGAGAAGTCCATAATTCGGATGAAATTCTACATCCAGACGATCCAAATATTTTGCCCTTCCCTTCAGTTCAAATTCCTAAAAATAATGTTAAATGTCGTGAACGAGATTTCTAGCTAATTCAACAACAGAGTAAATGAACTTAGCACAACCAGTGAACCCTATACAAATCCATGGTGACTATGGCAAAAGAGATACCCCTCAGTCCACGCATCTAAGCCAAAGGTTTGACCACAAGAAAAATTTGCCAATTTATAAAATATACATATCAGAATCCTGATGATCCAAATACGCAAGCTTAAAGTTCCCTTCCACAGCCACCTAAATCTTGATGCATTTGATATTCCCAGGTGCATCATTAAGTTTTTCAATTTTCGGGAATCAAGAATCTTCATGACCTAGAACTTATTGTAAAGCAAGGAATTTCATCTTACCGCGAGAACTAGCTGCCTGCAAGGAAAAAGCATAACGCAATCCCAGAGTGGCTGAGCTATCCGAGAGTGAACGCAGTTGAGCGGACCGCCTGGCAGCAACCTGCATTTTGCCGATCTTCTGCAATATACAATTTACAGAAAACAATTGCAAATAACCATTGAGGAACCCATAAATGTTCCATAAAAAACCTTCTACATCCCCGAAAGATAGCATTTAAACCCTATCAAAGAAGAAATGAGTTTTAAAAAGTTCTATTTCTGCCCCAAAAAGAAATGAATAATACATAAAGTTGAGAGTTGAAGCCGGGACAATGTGAATCTTGTAATGCTTGTTTAAATGAAATATGGTTGCTGAATAATTGCTGAGAAAGTTTAATCAGTTTCCCGGCCAATGATAAAAAATCAGATGTGTTTTACAAAATCATTGAGAATCAAAATAAGAAAAAATATGAAAACCTACCTTGCAATAATGCAGGGCCGAATACTTTGTAAGGTGCAGCGATATGTTCTGACTTCAAAGTTTAGATCGTATCTGGCCGCACCTATTCAAAGCAATTTGTACGGTTTACCTTGTTAGTTTTTAAATTCTATTTTCGTTTCTTATTTCCAACCGCTGGAAATGGTTTGTGTTTGTCTTTTTTTTAATATTTCTACCAGCATTATATATTTGGGAAGCTATAAAAGGAACCAAAATGTTTGAGGGTTCACTATGTATGCAAAGTTCAAAAGTGGTCATTGAGAGTTGACGTCTAATATGTGCTCCCTATTGATCCAATTATCGGTCACTTTCACCACCAATAATTTTTTTTATGAAAACTCTATTCATAATCATATAACATGCAATTATATTTGCATATAAAAAATTTCACCGTTCACTTTTTTATGTATAAAATTTAGTTTTTAATGTTTGAAGTTCACAAAAGCATTGTTAAATGTTTGCAACGCCGCATCCACTACTCGCCTTTACCCGGACCTCGGCCACCTTAAATATGGGTCAAATCGTGGGATTATTTCCACCGTGATTTGGTTTCCCATCACTTTTACGTCTCTCCATATCGGATGTTGCATATCAAAAGCTCTTCGCAGTTTCAAGTAATGTCAATCTATCATTTTTCCTTTCATATTGCAAATAATGGTACTCATGAGTCTGGTTTGCTCCACTTATTTCGTCGTTTTCGCAGTATTCTATAAACCGTTAAGGGTTTCATTTCGATAATAACATAATAAAAGATATAATATGCACCTCTTTTAATTTATGGTTTTATTCCAAAACCCTCGTTTCAAATCATGAAACTATTTGATTAGGGGGTGAATTTACAAACCTTTTTGATTGATTTCATCATTTCTCATCATGCGTTGATCTTGGTTATTTGTTGTCTCCATCTTGTGATATGCCTGTCAGATACTCTCCATGGCTTGAGGTAACATCAACCTATCATTTCTCCTTTCATTTTGCACAAAATGAAATTCATGAATCTATTCTGCCTAAGTACTCCTATCTTTCTTGCGTCATTATGCAAACTGTCTAGGGTTTCATTATCATGAAACCATTGACTTTATAGGGTGATATACTCAAACAGGTTGTATAATCTGCAACCCTTCTAGTTTTTTGGTTTTATAATAAAACCCCTTGTTTCTATTCATGATTTTGTTTGATTAGAGGATTATTTCACACGATAGTTTGACTGATTTCATCAATTCTCATCATGCATCGGTCTTGGCCGGTTGCTCTCTCCATCATTTGATATGACCGGATACTCTCCATTTTTTCACGATACCCTTGATTTTTTGGGCTTATTTCACAAAAACCACGTCTCTATTCATGAAGTGTCTATTTACAAGTTATTAAATGAGGATTCTTTTTTGCGGGTTAAATCTTATAAACCCCTTTATAAATTTAGAAAATTATGTCTTTTCAATTAATTTGTAAAAGCTCGCTTTATATTCATGAATTGTGTATATATTTGTGATGTTTCACAAACAACTAAAGTAAACACATCAACTTACATTATCATGAAACTATGTATAAATTTGTAACATTTCGCTTACATTTTCCACTTCTATCAAATATTTTAAATTTAGGGTTATCTTTTTTTACATGCTTCATTTAAAAACCATTGATTATGTTCATGACACTATATGTATTTGTGTACTTTCAAGTGCCAACTGAACACCATAAGCTTACAATTTTATTTTTTTATACTCTCCAACTGTGTCAATTGTGTTTATAGTACTTGAGTTCATCTTGAAGGGAAAAGAATGCGGATCTACTGACCCAATAGTGCAGAATACATTCCCTTAACGCCAATACAATAGAGGATAGAATCATAAACTGATTCTTAATAGCTTCAAAAACTACTTGAGATGAATACAACCATTAAAAGGAGATAACAGTTGAACAAAGCATTCACAGATTGACACAAAAAATTACGTGGGAAAACCTTTTTAGGTCAAAAACCCACCACACAAAAACAAGACTATTGTATTATAGTATTGAAAACAAATACATACAATTTACAGTCTTTTTTGTATAGCTTACAATCGCCCAGAGGGATTCAGAATCACTGTTATAATGTTTTCTCAACATACAGTTCAAACCACCTCTCTTCAAGAACTCACGTCCTTTTTTCTCCTTCTGCTCTTCAACCCGCGACTTCAAACTGTTCTGCAACTTTTTGAGAAATATCATATCTCTCAACTATATGTAGTCGACTCAACCAGTCCTACACAACAATGAAGTCAATCCTTAAATCACGCAACTGATCAGACCTGACAAATTTCCCTGCAACGAGTCGTCTAAGCATTTACTGCCACCACCGAAAACGATTGAGTTTGCCACCCTCGGTTGACAATGCAACTACCACAATAACTATTTTGGTTTCCGTCCAATCACCATTCAGACAAGTGCCACGTGTCCAAAACCCATTGGTTATCGCAACTGATAGAACGACCAAAACGATCAAACAGACACCGAGCACGTCTAAGACTTCCAAGTCTTTTTGATATTGCCGGAGTCGGAGTCGGAACGGGAGACAAAACAGGACTCCACCGAAAATATAGATCCAGGAACCATTTTGGTTCTGCTTCCACACACGGCAAAGAGAAACAAGCCAGAGATAGTTCTAACTGGAGGAAGTCAACCCGAAGTCAAGAACACAAAAGACCGGAGTCGGAGTCAGAGTCGTACTGGGAACAGAAAACAAGACTTTACCAAAAAGTCCAAGATCAAGAACCATTCTGGTTTTGGGTCCACCACCGTCAACTGCAAGAAACAAAGAACCTGGACTGGAACGAAGAGAAGGAAAACATCCTGAGGAAAATCCAAACAGCCAGAAGAACCAAATCGCAAAAGCAGGAAACGGATCCGGAGCCAGAATGAAAACAAGAACAGGAACATGGCAAACAGACATTGCCACATTCCAAATCCGGTTCCACCTCCGCTAGAACCTGTGAAGTGAATCGAAGAGAACAAATGATAGGAAGCGAAGTCGGAGACAGAAAGAAACAGAAACCCGGAACTAGGCAAAAGGATCAATGCCAAGTTTCATCTCGATTCCACCTCCGACAGAATTTGTAGAGAAGACAAAATATCACCAAGGCAGGAAAACGAGGGCTTCAAGCTGGAAGTTAAGACATAAATTCTCAACACATCTTTGGAAGTGGACACACCAGCACAAGTTTTCATCATGTGTATGTGTATGCGTATGCGTATGCGTATGTGTATGTATGTATATATATATGTATATTTGTATATGTATATTTGTGTATATGTGTATATGTGTATATGCGTATGTGTGTGTATATATATATGTATATGTATATATATGTATATGTGTGTATATGTATATTTATATATATATATATATAACTATATAGTCATGAAACTATGTTTGTATCTTTGAAGTTTTGATTGCCAATTGAACATAGCAGCATACATCTTCATTATTTTATATTCGTCTAAGTTGTGTTTAAATTACTCTCATTTTGCTTTCTAAGTGAACAGCGTGGCATACATTTTCTATATACTATGTTAGTATTTGTCTACTTTCCATTGCACATACAACACAACAACATACATATATATGGCGAACTTTGTAACTTATATTTGTAGCTTATCAGCTTACATTTTTATTATATGTATTTATATATATGTGTGTGTGTATAAATATATATGTATATGTATATATATTTATTATATATACATACATATGTGTATATATTTTTATTGTATATACATATATGTATATATTTTTATTATATATACATATATACATACATATATAATACTTTAACTTAAGAAGATGGAAGTTGACAAGAGCAAAAGGTGGTAGAAAGTCGAACTCATGGTTGGTCTAGCCTCCCACAAGCTCCACATGATCAAGAGTATCTACACACAGTAGAATAGGGGAAAATGTTGGGGCTATTTCAGGGCTTGTTGCAGTCAAACCCTCGTTTCAGTGTTTCCACCTCTACAAACAACCAAAATAGCCATGATATAGAAAATGTGATAAAGAAAGGATGGAAAGAAAGAAATTCCACACAATTCTAACAATAAATATACTACATAAATCAGATAATGATGCTAAATGAAATGGATATCACCTCCAAAACAAGGTGCCCTTAAGCATGTGAAGGGAGATGCTAGCTCGCAAGCTTGTGAGTGCCACCGTTGTCACAACAACATGAGAAGAAAAACTAGTAGAGAGTCATCTTGGAGCTTCAACAATGGAGAATGTTATGAAAATGGAGTGTGTAAAGGCAAGTGAAGTTTAATAAACGCGTAGAAGATCGAATGAATGGAGAAGAAAATGTTTTTAGGATCAATAGAAGCCCAAAAGAGTCGTTTAAGGTCGGTCAAAGGTGATGGGGCATTACGTTGCATCACCAATGTAGAAGTGTAACGCCTCTATAAATTCTAGAGGCAAGCATCCTATCAAGTCGGCAGTGTGCCACGCAGACGTCCGCACATTGCGCTAGTGTCCTCGACAAAAATTCCCCCACCTACACTACAAACAACCGCCAAGTGGGTGGAAAGCAAATGGATGAGGTGGAATAGCATCATCAGGTTTAATTTTTGAAGCTAAGGGGTGTAAATGGGGAATTTGCAAGGGATGAAAATTCACTTTGGATTACATTTTTCCCCCACTTTAGAGAGCATATGTGCTACCAGATGCGAGGTGAAGTAGATTGAAAGAGTTCAAAGAAAGTATACCTAAAATGTTGAGGAAGTAGAATGTGATCTAACCCACCCGAAAGCACATGAAGAGGAGATGGCTCCATAGGTCCTCAAGCCTGAGGAGAGTTAAAAAAAATGCGCCACAGATCTGTAGACCTACATAAGGGTGAACAAAGAGGCTTTGTAGGTGCTTGATTCTACAGAGTTGAACAAAGAGATCCTGCAGGATGTAAGCGCTTCGTAAGTCCTCAGACTTGCAAAGAAGGCACCCCTAAGTGCTCGATCTTGAAGGAAGCTAGATGTGAGAGGATCTGCAGAGTTTGATAGGGGCCTTATAGACTTAATCATACAAGGTCGATTGAAAAGCAACTTCACAGGTGCACCTACAAAGCAACATGTTAATCCACAAACAAAACATGTTAGATATCAAAAAGCCATCTAGGCAGACATACAAAAAGTCAACAATCGAAGAAGAAGCTTTCAAAGGGGTCCATCAAGAACCCTTCAAAAGAAAAGGGGTCCACTCAAGGGATGCTCTATTTGAAAGTGACAACATTTTTTAAAAGAGAGAATTTTTTTCCAATGATTCTAGCATCAAGAAATCCTTTTGAAAGATTCATTTCATCAAGGAATTCAAAATAAAAATTGCTCCCTCACAAGGGCAACTCCAAATTTTATCTTACGAATATGATATGAAAGAAAATTTTGTCTGGGGATCCATGTTGAAGAATGCAATTTTTGAAAAATAGAGGATTTTTCATAAGGGATTCGTTGGCCATTGAATACACCTTCTAAAAATTGAAGCAGTATGATAGCCCCCCTTAGGATGGTGTTTGTCAAACTCAGAGGCACGTGACATCCTAAGGAGAACAAGAATGAAATAGATGTTATGGCCTGTGAAACATGATGAGATGTAACTATGGTAATGTTGTCGCACATGCGAGGGACAACACATGAGCACCATAACATCACAAAGCAAGAAAAAAAGAGAGAAAGATAAAAAGAAAGGATAAACAATAATATAACAAACAAGAGATAGGGAGATCTGATATTTTGGGGTTAGAGCTACTCATAAATATAGATAGATAAGTATAATAATAAATAAAAGAACTGTCATCAACCCCCTACTATATTAGACTATGTGAAGAAAGGCACATGAAAACAAAAATTTGGGTCAACATGGAAGAGAGGCCTAAATGCCCCCAATACTTTGCATCATCCCCAATTGTCGAAATCGAAAGCATGAAAAAGAGAAGAATGATGTGACAAATAGAAGAAGTTTCATGACACAAAAATGTATCCAAGCACCTACGAGGGTGACAAAGTTCCTCCAGGAACACATAAAAGAGCACTGGGTAAATATAACACACACACACACTCTAATCTACAAATAAAGAAGAGGCACCCCCTAGACCTCATCAACCAAGAGTTCATCATTCTCCCAATATAGATCATTGTAAGGGGAGGACAGACGAGCCTACAAGGGTGAGATAGAGAGGGGTACCCCTGACTCTCCTGCAACAAGAGCTAAGGAAGAGGGCCCCTCGAGGTCCTCTTCACTTAATTCCTATGAGGTAAACATCAGTGATCTCGCAAAAATCGCCGACAAAGCCAGGACCTCGTCTATGGAGTTGAAAATGCACTTTATAGGAGTGTCACGTGTTAACTCAGTGGGTGATGGAGGAAGCACTCAAGATCCATTGCTAGCCTCACTGAAAGACTCAGGAGCAATGCCAAACTTTGAGGATGTTGTGGTTGCCTCCGTCACTAAGATGGTGTAAGCCAACATAGAACTAACCTTCGAAGAAGGTGAACCCTTCTTCTGACCCCCATTAGAGCAGGGTCAATTTCCAACTTTTGCTTCATCGGAGGATGCGAGATCCCCTCAAATGAAGCAGAGGGCGAGGAAGAAGAAGAGAAAACCACTACGAACACCACTGAGGTATTCGGCATGTCCACGAGTTTTGAAAAAGGTGAGACGTCTGAAACGAACATCAAAAGAGGAGGCTCAATCGAAGGATTAATGAATATTTGCACCCTCTTGGGGTGAGGATCATTCATGCTTGCAGGGGGAGCCAAAAGCAAGATTAAAACCAAGGGAATTGAAGCAAAAGGGGCAGAAGGGGAGGACACAACAAAGGATGCCAAAGCAAGAGCTATTGACTCCCCTTCCTTCTTCTACAAGGTGACCTTATCAGCGGCCAGAGCCTTCCTCCAATGCTTACGCTCACACGCAAGGCAATTTCTATGACTCTGAGAGCTAGAGGCTACACCCTGAGAAGGGACAAGAGACTCTTGTTCAGCTACCAGAGTATCCATCACATTCATTTCTAGTGGAGGGAGTGACTCTTGGATGGGAACAAGAGAAAGAGATGGAGAGGCAGATGTAACAATAGATAGGGAAGCAAACTTGTGCGCCTTAGTGACAGGCCTCTTCCCATTCATTACCTTAGAGGTAGGAGCAATAGGAGGTTGCAAAGGTCAAGACGCAAAATATGCTCCATGGGACCCTTCCCCTTACCAGACAAGATGGGTTGAGGCACCGTGGGTAAGACAGGAAGTTCGAATACCTAATGCTTAACCTTCTGCCAAGTAGGCACCATCGAACTCCCCATCGGATGTATAGGGGCAAAATTCGATGGCACTGCAATAGGGTGAGAGGCAAAGGCAGGTGGAACTATAGAGGAAGAAGAAGAGCCCCAAGCAGACTTCTCCTCCTTTTTCGAGTGGTAGAGGCAGCCTTATGTTGCACTATCATGCAAGCTTTAACCGAAATGGCATAGGGAGAAGGAGGGTAGCTCATTTATGGCTTTATGCCTCCATTCTTATACTTCACATAAGTTCGATACAATAGGTCCATCATGGGAGGTAGCGGACCAACGAGGGTAGGCCAGGAGTGATCAAGTGAGTAACCCCCATGCGCCACCATCGATTTATAACCGATGTCATGGAATACATGCACAGAATCCTCATGAGATAACATCAAGCACTTGGGGATTGTCGAGGGGACTGAATTCATGGAAACAAGGAATGCCTAGTTTCACTCTTAACAATTCAGACCCTGGGATAATATCAAAGAGTGCATTCACAGTCCTAGGCCCTACTAGGACTGACAAGGTGATAGAATCGATGGGAGTGACAAAAATCCCATCATGTGTACATATAGTGCTTTTAGACTCATCATATCCATCCTTATGTAAGAAATTTATCAACATGATCTCCTTTGTGATAACATTGACTTGAGATGTAGGGTCAATGAGAACACTAGTTACGGTGTTCCCATTGATACATGCGGGAATGTACAAAGGGATGGTTCTCTATTAGCATTCATCGACAAATCTTGTGAGGTAAATGTTATATTAGGGGATCCACTCATACGTTGCACAAATGAGATGGGCAGATGCAGAAAGGAAGCCATCTCCATGTACACTAGAAAGGACTTTCGCAGAAGCCCCCAAGGGTTTCACAATTAGATAGTGACCTATTCAAGGTTTCATTTCATAATGCTTAGGGATCTTTCCAACTACGCCACTAAGGGTTGTAGGTTGGGTTGCAAGGCTTAGTGCCCTATGACACACACACCCACAACACTCCTAGAACACGAGGGAGGAGTCTTTTAGCACTACCAAACAAAACTATAATAGTTCACATCAAGTTCACCAAAATGTAGAGGAGGGGGACCGACTTCTTAGGACCCCAGGTCACAGGAGGGTCTAGAACAGTCAGATGCCCTGATCTACCTCACACTAAGGATTGTTTAATGTTTTAGGAGGGTGAAAAGGGAGGGAAATTGTTCTACCACTAACCTTTTGTCAACTCAAGAGAGTTAGGGAATCAGGTGAGAAAATTCTCAAGTCAAGACTCTGACCTAGGCAGCTCTCTGGCAAAGGACTCCAATGCAAGAGATAGACGACAATGCGATGCACTAGCATCTTGGTTGGGCGCTGGCATTCGTGTGGACAAAAATTATGAAGGATAGTTAAGACTTAACAAAAACTCACTAACTACCTGATAAATGGAGTTTTATATAATGACAAAAAGCATAAAGCGCTAAACTACTGAAATGATAAGAATAATACTTTAACTTAAGAAGATGGAAGTTGACAAGAGAAAAAGGTGGTAGAAAGTTTGATCCAGGTGGATCCAAAATATCTAAAAACTTCAATCTCAAAATCTATACAAATCAGCATCATTGGAAAGATCTCGTTGACACAATCCTGATGCAACTTGAACGGGCTCAAAAGGAGTTTGTATGTAGAAGTTATGCTCAGTCAAAGGTTTGGTCAAATAGGTGAATCAGGGCCAATGCAAGGTTGAAAAAATGATTATCTCCAAATTGGGCGAAGACAATTTCAAGTTGTAGTGTTTGTCAATATGGTTTTGACGCCTTCTAAATCACGTCAAATGGAGTCCGTATGAGCAAAATAGAGTCAGTTAAAGTTTTAGTCAAAAGGGTTGACTAGTAAAATTGATGACGTGGCAGTATTGATGGTGACATGGTGGCCTCCAATGTGGACATGTGGTAGTATGACAAATGAACTGGTCCAATTACAACTTGACACGTGTCAATAGCTGGCAAGTGAAAAAGTGCCATGTGGCACCATTCCATTGGTCTGCATGGCATCGGTGTGGTAGAATCTTGTAAAGATTAGTTAAAAGTTGTTGGGGAGGCTCAAAACCTTCCTACTCCTACGCTCGACCAATAGACTATGCAACCTATTTGACATATATAAGGCCGCAGTTTTATTTAAAGAGTTCATAGGCCGATATTGGAGGAATAGTGGTTCGAACCACCAACCTTCTCCTTACCACCAATCACTCCCAACCATTGCGCCCACATTTATTTCAAGGTTTATGTTACCAATTATTAGTTTTGTTAATATTATATGGTGAGCCAAGTACATAGGGGCCTGAGCCCCATCCTCATAACCATGGAAAACAAACCAGAATTTATTTTAAGCTCGAAAACATAAACCATAAAAGGGCTTGAATTAATGTGAGTCATCTAAACATTAGTAAGCTCGAATATGTAAGGTTTTAAAAAAGATTTTTATTTTTTATTTTTTTGGTCTGTAACATGAAATATTTTATTGCTTGGAAATGTTAATTACATCAAATTTAACCATTTTCAGCACCCACCAAAAAGTCATTCAGCACCAGGAACAAAAAGAAAAAGCACCTTAATGTGCAAGAGATATAACTACTCCTTACCCCTATATCCACAACCTAGAAAAACTACCAATTTCGCCTTAATCTACCCTACACCTAATACATTCGCCACATCCACTTTGCAGAGACTCCCATCCATTCCCCACAGTGAAAGGGCTTCATTTTAAACTTAGAAGCCATAAGAAAATTTTAACATATAACACAAACAAAAAGAAACAAAACCTTCCATCTGCAAGCTCTACCCAGGTCCTTCAATCCTCTGCCTACCGTTTGCACCTTTTGCTTCTTTTGGGGGTTCCCCTTCCTCTTTAACTAACATTCTAATTTCTCCTTCCTACACTGCAATTCCTCCTTGGCCCGAGCCCAACGTTCCTTCACCCAGCTCTTGCATGGACTTCTTCCTTTGGTGGTTGCTTTGCTTCTTCCAGTGTTTCCTATGATTTTTCGCTTTCACCACCCTGTCCTACACTTCCACCTTAGCTTTCGCAATAAATTCTTCAACCTCCATGAGCTCAATAAAGAGAGTTAATGCTTTCCAACCTAGTCTGGCTTCTTCCCACCACCAAGATTTAAAGTTTAATTTTGGCCAACGAATGAAAGGCTTAAGACCCGCAATCCCATAGAGTAGCTCCATTTCTTCATCAATTACTCCTTTTGAGATATCCAGGCCAACCCCCAGTACCTCCCATTCAACGATTGACTCCGTGTCCACTAGAAAATCTTCATGAACAATTTTCCTCATCACTTTACGCACCAGCTCAATAGACTCTCCTAGGTCGAGACCCCACACTGCAATCATAGAATAAACATCTAAATTTCTTCTAATCTTGTGTCTCAAAGCACCAAAATCCATACCAATGACCATTCTTACACATTGCACAAGATTGTCGTCTTCCATGAGGAATAAACACCCGAGTCTCTTCGTCGTCGCATCACCATGGAATGGACTCAATCGCCTTTGTGACAGAAAAGTGAAATTTGCCTCCATTTTCGTTTGAGATAACTCCGACTACACCACCAAGTCACTTCTACCAGACGATTTTGCTTCTTTGAAATGCGAGGATAATCATCGTTGCCTTAGGTTATAAAACCAACCTTAAACTATAATTTCAAATTAAATGCACCAGGTACGTCAAGGCCACCGCTCAACTTCTCCATCACTTGCTAGTCTTGTCAAGACGTCGGACATCGTCTACCACCATGTGCATTCAATTCAACATACTTCCTTGTGATGTCATAAAACTCCGCTAAATTTAAATCTTTGAAATCTTCAACTTTAAGAATACCTACCTCACTAAAATATAGCGCCCATTTAGATAACACATCAGCTTCAACATTACCACCTCATCTAATGTGGCTCACCAAAAAAAATTCAAGAGTGGCTAATTCTTCTCTAATTTTTTCAACCACAAATTGGAGATGCCATGCTTGAATGGATCCATTTATCACTGCTTGGACTATTATCATCGAGTCCCCTTCTAGGTGGATCTTTTTTGCCCCTAAATTTTTACCAACCTTGATTGCCAACAGGGCTGCCATAGCTTCTATTGTATTGTTCGTTCCTTCTGTCAATTTCTTTGCTCCTAACGCTACCACATCACCATTCGAGTCTCATATTATAAATTTGGCCCCTGACATAACCGGATTTCCTTTAGAAGCACCATCAAAATTTATCTTCCACCAACCTTCAGAAGGTCTTTTCCAACAGACCAACCTATCCTTCTTCAAATATGTTGGATTTACCTTGCTCGGCCCCTTAACGAGCCTCACACAAATACTTGACCAATATTCCTAGATACGCTTATCCTCTAAGGTGTAAGGAATTTTTGGATTAAAATGGAGTGTGGTTGTTGCTCCAACTACTTCCTCTATTATATGATTTACTCTCCATTTTATCCTCTTTAAACTCTCTGCTTTATCTGAAAAAATTCTTTTGCTTCTTTGCTTCCAAATCTCCCAAACCACCAAAGATGGGCTGACCTTCCAAATATAGGAGAGGACCAACTTTCTTCTTGGTAGAGTCCAACTTTCAAAAACCTTCTTCAACATCTCTAGGGTAGGACTTTGCCACCCCAAAGAACTACTTAGCATTTCCCAACATTCGACAACTATATTACAATACAAGAGGAGATGATCACTTGTGTCCTCAGCCTCATAACACATTACACATTTTTTGGGTCCACTAAAACCTAAGCACTTCCTTTGTTCCCCTGTAAGGATATGACCTCAAATTTCCAACCATGAAAAGGCCCCTACTTTTGGGAGACATTCTTTCCCCCAACATAATTTAACCGACCACTTTTCAGTTCCAGCTTCAACATCTAAGAACTGGTATCCTAATTTCATTGAATACTTTCCATCTGTCGCACCACTCCAAATCACCTTATCCTCCTTATTTGATCTCATAAAATTTATGCTCCAAAATATTTCTTGCATGAGAGCTTTTTATCTATCAAGAAGGTCAACCACCTGAAGAGACTACCACACCCAATCTCCCCCTGCCACATCTGCTTTAAACTCTAGGTAGTCACTAACTTTTTCTCCCCAATGATGGGTGAACTAGAGCCTTAACTTTTGCAACTCTTCATTCTCCTTTAATGCTAGAAATATCTGCCACGAGTCTTCCCAAAACTTTACTTTTGTTCCATTCCCTAGCTGCCAAGTAATATGGTCTATAATGACTTGATGACAAGAGACTACAAAATTCTAGATAGATGAACCTTAAGGGGGATTTTGCATCATGAAGATTCTACTATTTTCCAATGAATCCAAGTACTTCGCCCTTAAGATCTTCACCCATAACTGATTAGGCTGAGAATAAATGTTCCAAACCAACTTAGCACCTAAAGCCTCATTCATACACCCCCAATCTCTTAAACCCACACTGCCTTTCTCTTTCGCCATGCAATTTTATTCCCATGCTAGGAGAGGAATTTTGTCCTGATCCAAAGCCCCATTCCAAAAGAATTTCCGCATTCGCTACCCTAGTTCGTTAACAATTTTTTTGGGATTTTAAGGCACATCATTGAAAAAATAGGGATAGCTGAGATAACAGACTTCAACATTAGGATTTTTCCTGCAGAGGTCAACCATCTACTTTTCCAACCATCCATATGCTTCAAACAACAATCAACTAAGTCCTTCCAAATCAACGCTTTACTTGCCCCTCCAAAAAGAGGAATACCTAAGTATTTACGAGGAAGAGTTCCCATCTTCATACCTAAAATAGAGCAAATTTCTCTTTGTTTTTGGCAATAGGTATTGAAAAAAAAAACTTTGATTTTCTCCAGTTAATACATTGCCCTAACACCTTTCTATACTTATCCAAAGTACTCTTCATAAGTCTCGCCTCTCTAAAAGAGGCTTCACCCATGAGGAGAGTATCATATGCAAATTGTAGATGTGACATCGGATCTAAACCTTCTACAACTCGCACACCCTTCCAAAGTCCTTCCTCTCTTTTTTTAGAGATTAATCTTCCCAAAGCTTCAACCAAAATGATGAATAAGAAAGGGGACCTAGGATCAACCTGTCGAATACCTTTGTCTGAGGTAAAAAAACCTTGAGGACTGTTGTTAAGGAGAATCAAAAAATGAGGAGAGTTTATACAACTCACCACCCACTTTAACCACATCTCATTAAATCCAAACTTTTTGAGAAATTTTAGAAGGAAGCTTCTATTCACTTCATCATAAGCTTTCCTAATATCTAACTTCACCAAAAAAATTTTTTGATCTAGCCAGCCTAGTAGAGTGAATAACTTGATGAGCAATAATTATAACTTCAAAAATAGACCTGTTTGGAGGAAAACCACTTTGCTTAGGCGAAATAATCGAATCCAGGACACATTTTAACTGATTTTCCATCACTTCTAAAATCACCTTGTACACTGTATTACAAAGGGCAATGGGTCTGAAATCTAAAAATGTAACAATTTCTTCTCTCTTAGGGACTAGTGCTATAAAGGTATTATTAAAGTCCAAAAAAAACCTTCCACCCTAGATTCCTCTACCACCTCCCATAGTTCTTGAGCAAGAATATCCCATAGCTTTTGCAAGAAGAGTGTTGGGAAACCATCCGGACCTAGTGCCTTATCACCACCCATACTAAAAAGAGCAGATTTACTTCTTCTAAAGTAACTTCCTTTGTAAGAGCTGAATTTTGAAAGGCAGAAACACAATTGGGAATATTATCCAAGACTTCGTTCTCCTACACTCCATCTACCTCACTATTGTTGAAAGCTTCCAAGAAAAAATGCACAACTTCCTTGCAAATACCATCCTTTTCAATGAGTACGTTTCCATCTTTGTCCTATATAGAAAAGATTTTTATTAAAATGTCTTTAACTTTTGTTGCATTGTGAAAGAACTTTGTATTCTGATCCCCTTCCTTTAACCAAGTCTCCCTTGATTTTTGTCTCCAAAAAATTTCTTCCTGGGCCAGCACCTCCACATACTGCTTGTTTAGTCTTTTTTTCCAATTGGAAATCATCCTCATTCAAACCTTCCTCAATAAACTTAGAGTGTAGCTTCCCAATTCTTGCTCAAGATTAAGTTTCTTCGAGAAAATATTCTTAAAAACTTCTTTGTTCCATTTTTTCAATTTCTCCTTTACATATTGTAGTTTTTTAAAAGAGATAAAAGTTGTATTTCCCCTCCTTTTGGGCGCATTTACCCACCAATCCGCTACCATCTCTAAGAAACCCTCATGTATAAACCACATTTTTTCAAATTAAAAGGGCACCAATCAGGAGCTTCCTCCTCTTGAATTCTCATAATTATTGGGTAATGATCAAAACCTATAATTGGGAGAATTTTCGCTTGAAAGGTCCATTGGAAATTTTCCCAATTACCAACCAGAAAAAATCTTTCAAGCTTCTTTGCTATGTTTAGAAAACCAAAACGACGGTTTGTCCACGTGAAATCTCCATTTCTGAATTGAATCTCAAAGAGCCCATTATTCGTTACAAATTCACTAAAATCCTTTTGTCTTTGATTTAACCAGCCCAGGCCCCCTTTCTTGTTCGACAACTTTAGAATAGCATTAAAATCTCGACCCAAAAGGAAAATATTATCATTATTAGCTGTCAAAACCTCTGACAACTCACCCCAAAGTCTCCTCTTTTCTAACATATTATTTGGGCCATACACATTTAATAAAAAGAAACTAGAGAGAAACTGTTTAGAGAGGATATTTACCCATTGCCATGATTTTTTCGATCTGACCCACTGAACCTCCATTACCGCATCTTTATACAATCCCTAAACCACTTCCACTATAGAACATTTCCAAGAAGGGAAACACTTTTCAAAGGCCTCAACTTTAGATCCACTTAATTTTAATTCTTGCAACAATATGACATCGGGTCTTGTTTGATCAAGGAATCTCTTGATCAAATGGATTTTGTCAGGGGCATTGCAGCCCCTAACATTCCATGATAGGACCCTCATTGATCCTGGAAAAAGGCATAGCCTTTTCCCAATCTCAATTTTTTCTGGCCTATTGCACTTCCAACAATTTCCAGTTTTACCTTAATGGGTTTAGGACCTCTTTTCTTCTTTTTCCCCTACCTTCACCCTGCTATGCTTCGCCGAGGTTTGATCCAATGTGCGCTTTTCTGTCATTCCCAACTTTGAATTGAAACCCAAATCATCACCAACACCTTCTCCCTCATCTGAGGGAGGCTCTAGATCCAAATATTCAAAAGGGCTATCCACTTCTCTTTCATCCTTGAAGAAAATTTCTAGGTTTCTAATAGGTGAAATATGAATGTCCTTGAAAACAGGTTCCTCGATTCCACTCCAGTATCTGCAAATTGAGTTTCAGGTCTAAAAGAACTAATTTTTGAAGTCCAGCTTTCCTCGATCTCCATAACAGGTTTCTCCCTTCTTAAATCACTTTGGGATTTTATGGTAGTACTACCAGATTTATTTAGACTTTTTGTAGGGCTTTCAATAATTGTTCCAAATTGAGCCTTCAATTTTTCCAGAAGTGGTGATAGTGAAGGAGTACAATCTGCCTTTCTAGAAACACACCCCCTAGTATCATCCTCAACTTCACTAGGTATTTCCATCCTTGGTCCATTCCATTGTAACTCAAAATTATTGACTGTTAGAACAACGCCTAAATTCAATCGATTACCATTTGAGACCACCATTGTTTCCTTGCACACATTATTACCGAGCTCATCATAATCTTTCTGCATAGACTCCAACAACTTTGTTTTCGACTCCTTGATTACCACCCCGACTTTTTCGTTTCCCCAAGTTTTGTCCATAAACCAAGAGCTATTTCAGATTTACTCAGACTCCAATCATTCTCACCGCACCTATCCTATGCCCTCGACACTACTTCTAAAAAAGAGTTATCTTCTGCTTTAAAATCATTTTCTTTGCACAGTAACAAGTCCACTAGAGAATTTTGCTCTAAATTTTTTCCTTTTTCTGCCAAAGTACACTCCCCAACCCGATGCCCCACACATTTACGTGTAGAGCATGTCTCAATCTTTTCTTCCACTTCAATCATTTTCTTCCAGGTACCTTCTCCCGTACTTAACTCTATCATTATAGGGAGTGGGTGAGATGATTGCCAGAGAATACAAATTCTAGCATACATACTGTAATCAGAATTAGCTATAGCTTCATCCACTTTTTCAAAGGAACCCAACTTGTTACCAATTAGTTTTAGGGTTTCTATATCCCAGTATTCATGGGGCAAATTATATAGGCGAATCGAAATGGGTACCTCTGAGGTTGATTTGGTTTTGGGATTAAAATTAGGGGACCAATCTTTGATGTAAAACCCTTTTCCCCCATTAAAAATGACCCACTATTCATGATCCATTCCTTATCCCCAGGGTTTGGGCATATAACTAGGTAGAAACCATTCAAAAATGTTTTCAAAACAGTAGCTTCCCCCTAGTTCTCATTACACCAACTTTTGACCCTTTTAAAAGCTAGCCATGGGTCGCTCCACTTAATAAAGAAAGCCCTCTCTCTAAGAAGGCCCATAGATGCATTCCACGATTTACTATTAACTACTAGAGAAACAACAGAGGTATGCTCAATGGTAGAGTTTACCTGGTTCGAAGCCCTTTGGTCATTTTGTTGTTTTGGCCTCGAGAAATTTTTTTCTATCTTCCAAAAATCTACTGGCTCTGTGAGGCACATCTTTGCATACCCCCATTTGTTCTTTGAACCTCCCTGAGGTTTCGTATCCCCGTTTTGACCATTATAGGAGCCCTTACCATTGATTGTCGGAGCCTTCCATGCTTGTTGTGGGGCAACCCATGGAGGATTCAGTGGGCGTCCTCTGTGTCTGCGATTGTAAGGCCAACAAGATTGAGGACCACCATTTCCTTGAAACTCCTGCGACCTGTGTTCCCCTCGACACCTCCTTCACTCTGCCATTTTTCTTTTAAAATATTTTTATTGTTAAGAGGGATTTAATTAGATTACATGGCTTAGTTTAGGAGATAAGTAAATATTTTGAATATTATGGTTAGAACCATAATAGGAAATTAAAATTGTATTTAAAGGGGGGATTTTTGGTTATGGAGGACATTGGAAAATTATTGTGAAATTTGCAAAATTCTCTTGAAGAGAATATTTGTATTATTGGGTAATTATCGTGAAAGGTGGAGAATTTGAATTCTTTGAGAGAAAGATTACAAGGTGTTGATTATTACACCAAAATTTGTAAAGGAGAGAGAGACTGTCGAAAATTCCTATATAGGTGGAGCTTGGATATTGTAACAAGGCATTTTCATCGCTTGGCGATATTAATAAAGCGGCCTACCTTAAGAAGCGAACCCGAAGACGTAGTCCTAATTGGATAAACTTTGTTATCAAGCTCCTATGGTAACTTCTCTTTCATCTCATTCTTCTCTCTTATGTCTAATTTCCTCTCTATTTCATTTCCTATTTTTTGATTCAGTATTTGATTTCTAATTACACCATTTTAGTAATTATTAATTTCATTAATTTATGTAAAAGTGAACCTAGTCTGTAATTTCAACGGTTAAACAACATAGTCACGCAATTATGTCTAGATCGGGAATAATTATAATTAAGTATAAATATATTTGAATTGTAAACCTCTAATTACATATCAAAGTCGAACTCACGGTTGGTCCAACCTCTTGCAAGCTCCACACGATCAAGAGTACCTACACACATCAAAATGGGGAAAACTGTTGGGGTTGTTTTGGGCTTTTTGCAGTCAAACCCCCATTTCGATGTTCCCACCTCCACAGGCAGCCAAAATAGCCATGATATAGAAAATGTGATAAAGAAAGGATGGAAAGAAAGCAATACCACATAATGATAACAACGAATATGCTACGTAAATCAAATAACGATGCTAAATGAAATGGATATCACCTCCCAAACAAGGTTCCCTCAAGAATGTGAAGGGAGATGCGAGCTCACAAGCTTGTGAGTGCCACCGTTGCAGCAACAACGTGAGAAGAAAAACTAGTAGAGTGTCATCTTGGAGCTTCAACAATAGAGAATGTTGTGAAAATAGAGTGTATAGAGGCAAGTGAAGTTCAAGAAACATGTAGAAGATTGAATGAATGGAGAATAATTTTTTTTTAGGATGAATAGAAGCCCAAAAGAGTCATTTGAGGTTGGTCAACATTGCAGGGGGAATTATGCTTCGTTGCCAATGAAGAAGTGTAATACTTCTACAGATTCTAGAGGTGAGAATCTTGTCAAGATGACAACACGCCGCATAGACGTTCGCATGTCACACTAGCGTCCCCGACAAAAAATCCCCCATCGACACTATAGACAACTACTAAGTGGGTGGAAAGCGAATGGATGAGGTGGAATAGCATCATTAGGTTTAATTTTTCTAAGGTAAGGGGTGTAAATTGGGAATTTGCAAGGGGTGCAAATTCGCTCCATTACACCTAGAATCTTCTTGATGTATTCTTCAATCACCGAATCCAAATTCTTGAATAACCTTCAAAGTTGTCTTGATATGTCCTCCTCTATGCATTTGCATCTACGTCTAGTAATGAAATCCTAAAGTAAATTATTGAAAGAATGAATAAGTAACCCTTTTATGCGTTGTCATTGATGCCAACATTAATTATTGATAGTTTGTTTAATTCGGTGAACACAATATATGCATCTTAATCTGATAATTTGGTCTTAAATTGTTGATGTAATAAGAATAGCTTATGAGGTTATAGTATGATATTTCTAGCTATTATGTGCTTCTATGATCAAGGTTTTATTATTTTTGGATGAACAAGTTGAAAGTTATAAGTAACAGTAGTTCGACATCATTTTTGGCTTTATATAGTGTAAATGGGTATGTGTAATCTGGTCTAAATTCCTTCGGTATTTGGATTCAATCTTTACAATTTTGGGAGATTATTTATAGGTGTCATTACACTACATTTTCATGATAGCGAGTGATTATATGATCAGATGGTTTGTCAATGTTGATTAGATTGGCTTATTTTGTGATTAGGTCTAATTCCTGGCTGACTTAATGCTCGATATATGTTGTGAAGATTAAATATGCATTACAAATGTTAGTGGGATCTATTTAGGTCCATTCCAACCTAAATTAAGTGTTGGATGTTTGATTTGAGCGCGAAGAAGTTTTGAATTATGTATGGAGACGACAAGGTAATTTTGAATTAAAATAGGGATACATCTAGTTAGGCTGACCTAATTGATGTATGCAGATGTAATTAGGTATATATATAAGACATTTTTGAGTTGTAAGGAGATATGATAGACAATGAGATGTGAAAAAGTTGTGATATTGTGTGAACATGTGAATTTGTATGTGTGAGATCAGAATAAGGGCATAATTGTTATGAATGTTGAGAAACTGCAAAGTAGAGTAGAGTTTTGTATTCAAAGCTTCAAATAAACTATATCCAACACAAGGAAGGTGCACTTTGTATCAATTCACATTTTGGCTGTGTAGCCTTTTTTGTTTTGTATCTATTTCTAGTTGTGAGCTATGAACATTTATTCACAAACCGTTGTGCCTTTGCGGTTTTCTTTTCTTTTACAGATTTGCCTTGTTCATTATTGCTAGTAGCTACTTGGCATCTTCCACGTGGCCTTCCTATCGGAGTTTCCTGCTGAGTTGTATCATTTTTCTCCTGCCGGGTTCCGTGCGTTCAATGTGTGGCCTTCTCTCGTTCCTTTCTGAGTCGGGCCCACTCTTCGATTGCTTTTGCTCGACGTCTTCCACATGGCTTCCATTCAGAGCTTTTTCTTGGGACGTCCCTCTTTCTTTTTGTCAGGCTCCGTGTGTTCGACGCATGGCGTGTTTCTGTGCACCCGTTATCTATTTTTTTCCACCTATGTGTTGGTTTTCCTTTGTTGCCGCATATCTCTCTATGCTGTCGCGTGTTCTCTGTTGTTGCTACGTGGCCTTGTTTTCTCAAGGGACATGCTTGCTAGTGTGTTATTAAACGATCTTTCTGTTCGATGCTGGCTCAAGGGAATCTTGAGCGTCAATGTTTTGCAAAAGCATCTTTCTTGCTGGGGTTTTCAGGCAGTGGGTTGGCTTATTTAAGCAGCCTCTTTATCTTTGTAAAGGTTGTGGTTGGATAGATTAAAATTTATCGAGCATTGAGAATTAGCCTCTTGTAATATTTTCTATTAAACTTGAGTTTGTAGACAGTGCCAATCAATTTGGCCTCTCTGCTTTTCATGCATTTGATAGGATATTAAGACTGTGCTTTCATTTCTTGAAGTCTATGAATGTCTATTTTTAGCTTTTGTAATCTCATACAACTTAATAAAATGTAGATCATGTTATTACTCTTCTACATTGGCCTATGTTGTATTGGTTATGCTATGCAATGAATTGATGTTCTTATGTTTTAAGTGTTTCCAAAGCATCTATTTGATAAACAACAGTTACCAGTCGAGACTTTGCTTCATCTCTGTGCTCAATTATCTCTTTTATAATTTGGCACATCGACTTAGTTTAGGTTTGATTATTACATGTTATCTTTCTAACCCTTTACGTCCCCCATAAAAACGAAGAGTCGACTTCGATAAAATTTGGAGGTCACTTAGCTAAGCACACAGGTCCCCCAGTAGCTAAGTTTCCCATAAGGTTGCTGCCCCTGTAAAATTTTGCATCAATAGTTCTTTTTTTGGCATGCCTGATGGGATGCAAACTAGCACGTTCGCTTGATAAATAAGAGTGTATGAGCCACAGACCCGTCACTAGATCTCAAACTCCAAGATTCCCTAGCTTGTTTGTACCACCGTTAGTTTCTGTCCAGGTGAGAGGTTGACAAGTTAATACTTCACCTCCCTCTTCTCCTTCGTCTCCTACGCTAATGGTTGCTAGAAATTATGTTGCATGGGATGTTGGTAGTCCATTGGTAGCGCCCATGCCTCCTGTAGTTTGGGCTCCAATCCCAACATCCACTTTAAAGGCTATCCCTAAGTTCTCTGAGGATGATTCAAAGACTCTAACGAAGCATTTGCAAGATGTAGTTGACGTATGTCTAGTGCATGGTATTTCTAACGAAAATGTGGCTCTAAGATTGTTCGTCGCCTCTTTCTGAGGCAAGGCATTGAACTAGTATCGTACTCTTTCGGCTAATTCAGTTGCTACTTGGGACAATCTTGGAGATCCTTTCTACAAACACTTTTCAAATGTTGGCAACAAGTCTTCACTATATCACCAATTAGCTCATATAAAGTGAGCTTCTCACGAAGCTCTAGCCGATTTCAATGCTCGGTTTCATTTGACTTGGCAGAGAGTTCCTGTTGGTAGTTGGTCGCCTCCAGACCTGGTGTTCATGTTTTATTTAAAGTACATTAATGCCAATATCTCTATGATGCTACAGACTCTTGGCGGAAATACTCTACCCGATGCCTACAACTTTGCCATCACTGCGAAGAATAACCTTATTGCTGCCAGAAAACTGGCGTCGAGACCTATCATGCCAATATTCTTAGAGTTCAGCGCTGCAGAATCAAAGGTAGCTTCAACCAATGCTCCTACAACTCCTCCTAGTCTATGTAGTGTACCCAAGAACGACGTCGAGTGTGGCTCTGGTGCCTAACCCCTTGACGGCTGAAATGAACGAGATGAGGGAGCATATGTGAACCATGACAAATGAGTTAACCAGTATGAAGCAACAATAATATAACTACCGGAAGCCGACTTACCAAAGCTACCAAGGTGGGAAGGCTTCATTCCAGTAGAACCAGTGGTAGGATAGATCACGCGGCAATACCCAAGCTCAATAGAACAACCAAGTAGTCCCGATCACTATGCCAATGCAGACCGTCCATCCTAGTTCAAGCAAGGAGCTAGTAGCGATAAAAAACAATCTTGCTGAGGAAACTAATTCATGGTGTTTCCCTTGTAATGATGCACATATGCCCTAAAATTATCCGAAAGAAAATTTTCAATAGAAGATAACGAAGCAGCGTAGTCAAGGCAGCGTGCCTAATTCTGGAGGCCATATGTATGGGTCGCAATAAATGGATAATGGAGTTCTCACTGCTCAAATGCAAGGAATATCTATAAAACAAGAGTTAGAAATAGCTCTAGACCAGATGCTCTTTTTATGGATGGAAGGAGAAGAATCAACATTTCCTAATGATGTTATAGCAGCCCAAGTGTCGCAAGTGCAATCAGACTACAATACGTGTTCAAAGCAGAGACTCACTGGAGAATTCACATCTCCACTGACTGAGGGTTCATCTAATTCAATGCCTAGTTTGTCGAAAAATCTATTATCAATTCCACAATAGTCTAAGTCAGCTGCTCCTAGTTCCCCGAATCCTCCTCCTCCAAAAGCAAAGGCCCCCATGATCACCCCGGTTGTTGCCAAACAATCAGATGCACCAGTTGCAAAGCAGAAGGAACAAGCTATCGTGACTCATTAGTCGCGAACGCCATTCAACCTGGTGGAGCAACTAAATAAATCCTCCGCCAATGTTTCCTTGTGGGATATCCTGGCCATCTCGGAGGAAAAATTTGCTATTACAGAAGGCATTATCGGGAGAAGAAGATATGAAGATGATGGAGCAACCCTTGGAGAACAAGACATCCAAGCTGAACTTGGACAAAGTTTTAGCCAATCAACAAGAAGAAAAGAAATCCAAATAAGAGAGTAAGCCTAAACCCAAGCCTTTCTTTCTAACACTCATAATTGGTAACAAGTTGTTGCATAATTGTATGATCGATTCCGGTGCTAGCACCACTGTCATGCCAAAACAAGTAGCTGATGCTTTGGGGCTCAAATATGAGCCTCTTAACAAAGGATTCATGCAACTCGACGGGAACAAGGTTGACACCATCAAGGTAATTAAAGGACTGCTTATGACATTGTTTGCTTGTCTAAGCATTACTGTGAACCAAGACACTGTGCTCATTGATGTCCCTTCGCTATTCGGGATATGTTTGTCCCAAAAATTTATTGCAAATGTTGGAGGCTACCTAGCACTGGACTGGTCACACCTGATCATGAGAACGAAGCGTGGAGCCAAGATGAAGTTGTTGTCAGAATCTTTGCATTTTGAACATGTGGCTAATGAATCCATGCTCAATTTCAAGCCAATACATACCTCAATCACTTCTGGAGAAAGGCTCAATGTCAAATTCCTTGAGGAAGAAGAAGCAAGCAACTCTCGGATAGAGACAGAGGAGGCTCTTTTAGAAGCGTTTATAGATATGGACCCCTTTGACAACTATCATGAAACTAGACTAGGAACGTATGTAATACATGAAGAAGACCAGATTATGCCCAGAGTGACTCGAGAGTCCGAAGATGAGGCATCTTCTGAGTTATGGACCTTGCACTTTGATGGAGCAAGATGCAGAGTAGGAGCGAGAGCAAGAATATGTTTGATATCTTCATCCGAAGATAAGACCTTGAGGTCTTATCGCTTCCAGTTCGCATGCTTGAACAATGAGGCAAAATATGAAGGTCTTGTCCACGGTTTGAGCTTGGCAGAACAAATGGGCGCAAAGCAATTAAGATTGTTCGGAGATTTAGAATTGGTGGTGAACCAAATCCGAGGGCTATCTGCTGCAAAGAATGTCTGGATGCTATCATACTAGCATAGGGTCTGGGATCTGATTGAGGGCTTTGAGGCATTCAACATCCAGGCTATTCCTAGAGAGCAGAATTTTGAAGCTGACTGAATGGCAACTTTTGGAGCTTAGTTTGAGCCAGCTTCCAAGTTAAACATGCAGTGCGAGTAATTGTGCGACCTGTTGTCCCAAATAATGATCAAGACTGGAAAGTATTTGATAGTGATGCTCATATTGCGTCATTTCTCTAGTTATCTAGAGAATTTGCTAACCAATTGGAACCAAAGATTGTTGAAGTCTATGGAGATCAAGTAATCTAGTTGAAATCCAATAAGCTTCCTAGAGGCCTAGTTACTCTAGAGAGTCTTTTTTATTCTGATGATGCAAGGAAAGATAAAAGGAAGCTCGTAGCTGATAAGGGCGATTATACCAATTTGCACATCAAAGAAGATAAAAAGCTCAAAGTTGGAAAAGGTGTCTCCCAGAAGAATAAAGATAGGTTGAAGTACTTTTGCGAAGAGTATCTGAGCGTGGTAGCCTAGTCGTATGATGATCTTAAGGGATATGATCTTGGGATTATTTAGCACACCATTGAGCTACTGGAAGGAGCGAAGCCAGTTTGTCAAAGGCAGAGGCTAGTTAATTTGAAGATTGAGTCACTCATGTTGTAGGAGTTAAATAAATTGATTGCATCCTGGATAGTGTTCCCAATCAAGCACAACACTTGGGTGTCTAACCTAGTGCCAGTCCAGAAGAAGAATGGCAATATACGGTTGTGTGTGGACTTCCGAGACTTAAATAGGGCATCCTTGAAGGATCATTATCCCCTGCCTTCCATGGAGGTAATTCTATAAATGATTATTGGTTCTGAAATGTTTTCAATGTTGGATGGTTTCTCCGGCTACAATCAGATTCGTTGAAGGAGGAGGACCAGCACAAAACAACGTTCACTACAAACTGGGGAACATATGTGTATGCTAAAATGCCCTTCGAACTTTCAAATGTCAGAGCCACTTTTCAACGAGCTATGGATATTGCCTTTAAGGATTTAATACATAAGATTATCCTTACCTATCTGGATGACTTGACAGTATTTTCTAAATCTATTGAAGATCATTTTAATCACCTCAATCTTGTTTTCCAGAAGTGCCAGGAATTCAGAATTTCTCTAAACCCAAAAAAATGTGTGTTTGGGGTTCCTTAGGGGAAGCTATTAGGATATGTTGTCTCAAAGGAAGGTATTGCTATTGATCCGAAAAGAGTAAACGTAATCAAGGAGCTCCCTCTACCTGTGTACAAAAAAGGAGTGCAATATTTTTTGGGTAAGGTCAATTTCATTAGTCGATTCATTGCGGACTTTGCAGGAATCATTCAGCCTATTATCCTGATGCTAAAAAAGGATAAGATTTTCAAGTGGGTGGCGAAAGCTAGAAAATCTTTTGAGTTGATAAAAGAGGTTCTCTTCTGCTCTTGTATTGATTAATCTAGATTTGTCAAAATATTTTATTGTGTATGTCTTTGGTGGTGGCAATAGTATTGTCACTGTGTTAATGCAAAAAGGTAATGAGGATAAAAGAGAATCACCAATTGCTTTCTATCATGCACCCTGAAGGAATATGAGGTGAAATATAACTTTGTAGAGAAGCAGGCTTTTGCTATCGTAAAGGGGCTGAAGAAGTTCTGAAACCTTATCATGCAACAAGGTGATTGTTTGTGTGTCACACCTTAGTGTGCGGGAATACATCATGGAAGGGGAAATCACAGAGAAAAGGGCTAACTTGATAACTAAGATCCTGGAGTATGAAATTGAAATTAAGCCAGTTAAAACTGTTAAAGGAAAGGGACTGTGCGAGTACTTAGCTGAACATAATGAACCAGTTGTTGAGTTCGAAGTATCGGAACTTGTGCTGCTGAATGAAAAAAGCTCCAAGAGCAATTGGCTGGAGGATAGGATAAATTTTATGCAGACAAGAAGGTATCTGACCGATCTCCCTTCATTTAAGAGATATTATTATCGATTACAAAATAATGGTTATGTTCTCTTGGAGGGAGTTCTTTTCAAAATAAAGTTCAATGGTGTCCTATTAAGATGTGTAAATGAGGAGCAATCAAAGAGGATATTGGAACGAGGTCACAGTGGCCTGGCGAGAGGGCATTTTTCAGCAAGAACCACTGCTATCAAAATCATATGTGTTGGTTATTTTTGGCCCACATTATTCAATGACTCATTTTCATTGGTAAAGTCATGCAGTGAGTCAATTTTTTGTTGGAAAAAGGAAAATTTTTGCTATGCCACTGAAACCCATAGTAGTGGAGGATCCTTTTGCTCAGTGGGGTCTTGACTTCATTGGTATGATTAACCCTTTTTCATCATCTGGACACAGGTGGATCTTAATAGCAACTGACTACTTCACAAGATGGGTAGAAGCGATACCATTGAAAAATGCAATGAAAGCAAAAATTGTTAACTTCCTAGAAGAGGTGGTAGCCAGATTCGGCCCGCCCAAGATGATTATTTTTGATAACTCTAAAGCGTTTCTCGGCTCTAAAATGAGCCAATTTGCATTGAAATATGGGGTCTTCTTAAAAACCTCTTCCAATTATTACCCACAGGGGAATGGCCTCATTGAATCCATGAACAAAAACCTCATCAGGTTGATTAAAAGAATAGGCTCAGAACACTAGAGGGAGTGGCATGAAAACCTTTGAACAATGCTATGGGTAGACCGTATTACACCCAAGAAGATATTTAAGAAATCTCCTTATGAGATGGTGTATGGGAAGGAGGCATTATTACCCATTTCTATGGAAATCCCTGCTATCCAACTGCTCAAATCTCTTGAAATTGAGCAAAATGGAGCTATGGAGGTACAGTTTTCTGAGTTACTGGAGGTTCAAGAGAAAAGAGAGCATGCTCTTGAGGCCATGAACAACCGCTAATAGGTGGTAAAGAGGTGGTTTGATAAAAAAGACATCTGACCAGGGGCTACAATGCGGAGACTTGGCGCTCAACTTCAACGAGCGCGGAGCAAAGCCCGACCAACATGGCAAGTTCGACAGTCTCTGGGAAGGGTCGTTCAGGATCATCCAGTGTAAACAATATAATTATTTTGAGTTATAGACCATTGAAGCTGAAGCTTTGGGTATTCCAGTTAATGGAATACACCATAAAAAGTTCAGTTAATTCAACATATGCTAATTTTTTTATAAATATGTAAATATTTTTCCTACTTTATTAGTTTGGGTTTTTCTCAGCGCTTTTTAAATAACAGCCACAGTATTGCAAAATTGATAAAATGAAGACAGGGACAAAATATGGAAAATTAGCATATTATATTACTTTCAGGGCATTTACATTTTATAGAAATATTGTTCAGAGATGCCCATGGCCATGTTTCAAATATATATATGTATCCACTGATAGTTCGACGGAGGTGGGCAAACACAAAAAAGCAAAATGGAGAAGCATTCTTTTTCACATTTTCTTCAAGCGTTAGAGGGACCAGCAGCAATAGGTGGCACAGGGTGGGGAAACACCATCCTCTTGAAATCCTCATACCATTGCAAATTTTAGAAAGGCTCAACATTATGCATTTTCATGAGGAAGTGGCAACCGACGCAAGCCTTGCAGCGGTGTTCCTCGTGCGTTTTGAGCTCAAATCTGCACAGAAAGGGCCTGGTTGGTACAAGTCCTCTGAAGGAAAGCAACCAACGCAAGTTACAGATGGATGGACGATCAAATTCAACAACCCACACCATGTTCTCCAATCCCCCGAGGTAACATTGGGGAAAACTCGCCTGGTCAGCTTCAGAACTTTGCACTTAGAAACGCCAATGTCCAGTAGGGAAGCGACGAAGTCAGAACTGATGCTGGTGTTGACTCTGTATTGGTCCTCGTACTCAACATAATCCTTGCCTATGACCCATTTGATGGCCTTCACATCTAGTAGGTTTTTCACACCACTTATGCGCTTTAAGTGCCTGCACCTAACTTTTCCTAAAAAGGCAACCTGAGTCTTCTCACAGACCAATCTAATTGGTGTTTCCATAGCCTATTGTTACTCTAGACAAATGATAAATCACTAATCTATGGTAGGCCCTAATCGCTATGATGTTGAATGTAATTATGGATTAGAAAAGATTGCCAAGGGTCTTATTTAGAAGGGTTGGGGTTCTCCTTGATGAGACAAGGTATGATTACATAAAAAGGCAAGTGGTGTTGAGGAGCCTTGATAATCAATGTTGCAGTGTGCAAAGGATTGCAAGTAATCAGGTACAGTTGTAATTTTCTAAGTTCAAACGTTTAAAGGAGAGCTTAAGGAAGCCAGTTGTCAACACTTAGAATATTGGTGTCTTGTTTAAATCAAAGAAAATCTTTCAGATGAGGCCATTGGTTGATGTGCCCGATTACGATCAAGTAATCAATAAATGCAAAGGCTCACGAAAGATATGGTAATGCTGATTCAATGCTTTTTCCAAGAAAAATAAAGCCACCTTATGTGAAGTCATATCTCTTAAATGTGAGGAGTCTTTTGGCAGGTTGGCGATGTCTTCACATGCACGAAAAAGGCTAGTGGTGCATGGAGCAACTAATGTGAAAAGTTGGCACATACACTTGCTAAGCCATTTTTTGAGAAAATAAAAAAGAAGGTTGAGCACGTGGAGGGCATTTATTGTGTAAACTCAACAAGTGTATAACCGTTTAAAGAATTTACAAAGAAGAGAGGCATTTTCAAAAGTTGAATTACAGAGTTTGCGAAGTCTCTAAAAAATACAAGGAAATGGCTAAAATTATAGAGAGTTCAACACCGACCATGGGCACAAAGAGTATTGATGAGCGAAGAATGCTTGCAGCTTGCATAAATATTTACGCACACAAGTCTTACACCACCTCGAGTATTCCAACAAAGCCATCCTGGCCCTTTACCATGCTAGCGGACCAAAAAATAATGGGCATGATTTCTCCTAGAAATCAAGCTTTGATATTAGAGGATTGAGACAATGTTCGGGATCCTGAGTTATCTCAGAACCCCAAGAGTCTAAAAGAAGTTGCATGTGAAAAGATGAAAATTACAGACCCTTTTTCACAGAAAAATGTGGAATGGTGGGCTTCCCCAATACATGGTTCCTCTGGTGCATCATTGTCTAGAGATTGTGGAAGCATGTGCAAGATGTTTTGACCCTCATGTCAGAATCATAACTGGCCCCAATTTGAGAATGATAATCTGCCCCCAGGCCCTGCAGGATATGTTATGTATTCCTTTCTTCTCTCTTCAGAATGTTAATTTTTTTGATAATCCTAGACTGCAAGGTTATTGGAAGATGCTTTGGATGGCGCAACAATTTTATAATGCTGAGACGGGTCAGTCGTCAGATGTTACTGCTCCTCCTAACTTCCCAATTGGTCTGGGTGCCTTAAATTTGGGATCCTCCTCCATCTATTCTATGTTTGCATTGGTATGCAGATTGGATACAGATAAGGAAGTTGAAAAGTCTTCGACTTCCAAATGAGTCTCAGCTTTATGCTAAAGAAGAATGCCATGCCTCCGCTGATGGAGTTTGCAAAGGTCATAATTGATGGGATGAACCGACAGCTGAGGGAGTTTGAACTTCATTTTAGGTTTAGGTATTCGTCTTTCTTAGTTACATGATTCTGCACCAAAATCCTGATTTTTTTCAACAATTCATGGCCCTGGCTACATTCGATGAACAAGGTGTGAGAAAGCTTGTTTTGACATGGACTCCCATCCTGTCGAAAACTTTTGATTATTACGTATTTTCAGAAGCATTCCTAGCTCCAACTTTGTAAGCTTTGGATCATAATGGAGGCAACATGACTGCTTGCTTATCACAGAGCCAAAAATTATGAATGAGGGGGCTTATGCCGCCTTGTGGTTGGTTCTTCGAGAAGGATTTCACAATGCTTCGCATGCAGGGTTTCATCCGGGAGCCTTTTCGACTCTCGTGTTTTGTTTCTAATAGAGTACTGGCCCTAGAAGTGTTTAGACAACTCTATAATATTGAGAATGATTACTGGGGAGGGAAGCACTTGACTTCCTATTTGGTGTTTTTGACCATGTTCGGCTCTGTGTCATTAGTAAAGAAAAAGAGCTCAAAGGTGAACAACTCAGAGGTTTTATACTTTAAGTTGGGTCATCTGGGGCTAATGGTCATCTGTGACACATGGTGATACAATCCTGAGAACAATCTGTCAGAGATTGGGATTAAGATTCCTCACCAGCCTTGGCCATTCTGGGACCCTCAGAGAAATGCAGATGAGGGGAATGTAAGATTATACGTCGGTGTGAAGTATATACCTTCTAACTCAGGTCGACCGCCTTGGCCAAAATTTTACCACATTATGGCGAAGCATAACCCCGATCATAAAATAAGTCAATTTTTATGTAGCCAGTTGCGCAAGCTTAGATGGAGGCTTGACATAATTAATGATTTCTAGATGTATATGCAAGAGATAAAAATGAAAAGTGGATTCTTCCAGGAGGTTGACTTGGATGACACATTTGATGATATCTGGTGTCAAGAGCATCCAGATAGTGAAGTCTCTCCTAGCCCTTCAACTTCCGAGAAGTTCTATGAAGTGGAAAGTGCAGCTCTAGAACATGGAGAAGAGGTAGCCCAGAGGTCTCCTTACTGAAAAGGATCCTACGCAAGGGGTGACAGTCAATGGACATTAGTCACAATAGCAAGACTCTTCAAATACGTAGATGTCGGAGCCTACTAGCTCCTCTAGATCAGGTGAAAAGAGGCCAAGGTCTTCCAAGTACCCGCAAAAGGTTAATATGGATCTTGATAGTTCTCTGGAGGAGAAGCATAGATGAATAGGAGAATCCAAAGGAGGGAAGGAGTTGCAACGAGTAGAAGCATTGGTATCGACTGTGGGTCTTCAAGAATCTCATTTATGTTTTCCTCCTTCTTCCCTCTCTTCTATATCTTTGGTCTCTTCGCATCTGCCCTTGCTACTTCATTTGCACCAGCTATTCCTATCGCTGGATACCCAGTGTAGACCAATATTATTTCTCCTGGGGGTCCCTTTTCATCTCCTATTTTTCCTCTCGCCTTTGAAACACAAATGGTGGCACGTCCTAACCCTTTGAGTCAGTAGTTTGCATCCCCGAGACCCAACATACCTGTAAGTACTTCCCCAACTTTTCTTCCCTCCATGTTTTCATCATCTCCGAGTAGTCAATTTATCCCACTTTTCTCCCCGACAATTATTACCAGGCCTACCAAATCTGCTGATACATTGAGCAGGTTGTCTTTCCTGCTACTAGTTCCTTGAGAATTTCCTTTTGCTGGTGGGCTAGGTATTTAACCCAGGATATTTTTCGTAGGTTGATGCAAAAAAAAGTTCTCGAGTGAAACAAATACAAAAAAGAAGGGAAAAGGATTCAGGCAGGCAAGCGGAGCCTCTCTTGCAAACTGTGTTCAACGAGAGCCAGTATTCGTTGTTTGCGAAAATCACCTTCAATGTGATCAAGTCAGTCGGGGATATGCTACCAAGCGATTATTTTGTCAATATCGTAGGGTTGGACTTGCAGCAGGGTCGTCCATAGGATAAGGTTGAACTGATGAAGGAGACCCAAAGGGTGGTGACTGCCGAATTCCTCAAGCTCAGTCACTAGATGAAGAAAAAGGATGAGCAGATGAAAGAGCTGAGGAGTAAGGTAGATATCTGGGCAAATAAGCATAAGGCCCAGGAAGTCAAAATCAATCGACTTCAGAATGAAAAGAATGTTGTTGAAAACAAGGTAATGAGCTTCAGGCTTTGGGCGCGAAGGTTATTTTGGCCCTACAAAAAGAGATTGAGCAGCGTCAAGTGGCTAAAGTGGCCCTTCATGATAAATTGAAGCTGCCAAATGATGACCTGAAACAACTCCGATAGAGTACTAATGAGGAGGTAAATGAGATGAATGCCGCTTTGGAATAGGAAACTGAGAATTTGAGATGGGCCGAATTGGCCTTGGGTGAGAAGGAGAAAGAAATTTTTACTCTAAGGAGTTAGTTGTCTATCCTGGAAGGAAGCATGGCAAAATTGAAGGCGAAGTTGAACGATAAAACTGCAGAATTGGATCTTATCTGAGCCCAACCTCCTGCACCCCAAATGAGATCACTGGAGATTGCTAAAGAATTACATGTGTCTTACTAGGATAAGGTCAAAGCTTTGTGCCTTACATTACAACCCACTCTAAAGTTTATGGCGTAAGCAACCAGTTTATGTGGGGTAGTTAGCAAAACAATGCAACGCGTGCAAGAGATGACTTCCGACAAAGTTCTGGAGGATAGGCGACTATTGGGAGAATTATATACAGCCTCCGATGAAGCATTGAGCGACTTGGGGATTGAAGACCGAACAACGACGGTTGTGGGAGTGAATATTCTCATCTCCATTCATGAATTCATTCAACATGTGGGAGAATGTAGAGCCAGATTGAACCAGATTACCAGTGATATGTGGGCAAAATTTTCTCGCTTATCTCAGCGAGGCCTCTCATCGCCCTTCATCGCAGATCAAACGATGGCAGGTATCAAGCATATAATTGAAAGGATCGAGGAGAAGAAGCAGGATCTTTTCATTTTCCAATCCTTCAATTAGTCTCCGACTGCCGAAAATATTGAAGGTATAGTGCATCAGTTGGCGCAACTCTTTTTCCAGCTTGAATTGGAGGCAAAGGTATATGGCATATTGCCTTTTAAGGCAATCATTGATCTTAAGTTGGCCCACAAAAATTTGTGCGCTCTTTGCATCATCAAGCGAGGTTAGGACCGGCCTACAAGCTGCCCTCTCTCAGTTGTGAGCGATAATGGTGGTGTTGAACCAAGGTTTCTGGGGTTCTTCATTTCACAGTTGAAATGTCCCTGTGAGTCGCCAAACTGTGAACATTTATTCACAAACTGTTGTGCCTTCATGGTTTTCTTTTCGTTTGCAGCTTCGCCTTGTTCATTATCACTAGTAGCTGCTTGACATCTTCCACGTGGCCTCCTATAGGAGTTTCCTGCTGAGTCGTATCATTTTTCTCCCATCAGGTTCCATGCATTCAACGCGTGGCCTTCTCTCATTCCTTTTCAAGTTGAGCCCACTCTTCGGTTGCTTTTGCTTGGCGTCTTCCACGTGGCTTCCATTCAGAGCTTTTTGTTGGGGCGTCCCTCTTTATTTTTCCGAGTTTCATGTGTTCGATGCGTGGTGTGTTTCTGTGCGCCCGTTATTTGGGATTTTCCACCTATATGTTGGTTTTCCTTTGCTGTTGCATATCTCTTTGCTACCACGTGTTCTCTGCTATTGTCGTGTGGTCCTATTTTCTTGAGGGACATGCTTGCTGGTGTGCTATTGGACGATCTTTTTGTTTAGTGCCAGCTCGAGGGAATCTAGAGCGTCGATTTTTTGCAGAAGCATCTTTCTCGTTGGGGTTTTCAGGCAGTGGGTGGTTTTCAGGCGGTGGGTTGTCTTATTTAAGCAGCATCTTTCTCTTTGTAAAGGTTGTGGTTAGATAGATTGAAATTTCCCGAGCACTGAGAATTAGCCTCTTGTAATATTTGCTATTAAACTTGAGTTTGCAAACTGTGCCAATCAATTCGACCTCTCTATTTTTCATGCATTTGTTAGGATATTAAGATTGTGCTTTCATTTCCTGAAGTATATGAATGACTATTTTAAGCTTTTGTAATCTCATATAGCTTAATAAAATGCAAATTATGTTATTACTCTTTTGCGTTGGCCTATGTTGTATTGGTTATGCTATGCAATGAATTGATGTTCTTATGTTTTAAGTGTTTCTGAAGCATCTATTTTATAAACAACAATTATCAGTCGAGCCTATGCTTTAGCACTGTGCTCAGTTATCTCTCTTATAATTTGGCGCATCGCCTTAGTTTAGGTTTGATTATTACATGTTATCTTTCTAACCCTTTACCTCCCCCATAAAAACGAAGAGCCAGCTTTGATAAAATTCAAAGGTCACTTAGCTAAGCACACAGGTCCCCTAGTAGCTAAGTTTCCCATAAAACTGTTGCCCCTACAAAATGTTGCATCAATATGAGCCATATTGGATAGTGTTTCCTAGCAGTGAGCCTTTGTAATATCTTATAATCTGTCATGTGATCTTGTGGTTACTTCATATTTTCATTCATTTCTACAATTATATATAGATTGTTACTTGGATGGTTTGTGATTAATTGGTTATAAAAAATATTGATTCACCCCCCTCTCAGTATTTTGGGTGTTCAACAATTGGTATCAGAGCTTAGTTCCTTTTAAGAAGCCTAATAGCTTGAGGAAGATCTTGCAGGTTGAACATATGGATGTCAAAAAGTATCGTATTCCTCTAGAAGGAATTTCTGCAATTGAATACATAGAGATGACTGCATGGTTAACAAAGAATAACTTAAAGCTACTCTTGAATATCTTGACAAAGTTGAAAGTGAACAAAAGTCTGAAGGAAAACTTAGAGGGAGCAAATGAATGTATCAAAAAGTTGAGAAAAAAATATATAATAAATTCATAAAAAGACGTAAAGAAGTCAATGAACAATTGAAGAAAGCAAGTGAAGACATCACCAAACTAAAAGGGCAAGTGGAAGAAAATAAAAGAATTAAGGAATGCCTGATTGAAAGGGTAAAAAGAAAAATTGATGAATGCACAACACTTGAACAAGAAGTGGTAACTCTGAGATCGGGTTTGGAGAAAGCAATAGCTCATGAGGACAAATTCAAAACAAGTACTACAATGCTTGATGAACTAATTGCTGACCATCTAAACTCAAAGGTGGCTTGGGACTTGAAGAAGGAGAAAGCTCAAAGGAAAATTAGACTCCTAATAAGGTTGATGATCAAAAGAAGATTCAAGGCAATGACAATTAATTCGAAAATCAAAGAAGCAATGTTGGAAGACCCCCTATCAGACAACCAAATGCTCAAAGGTACCTATATTTTAATGGTATTTGTTTTTCATGCAATAAATTTTGATATAAGGCTATATAATGTAGAAGTAGAATGCATCAAAATGTTGGATCCTTCTTCAAACAATATTTTGCATGCAAGAATTTTGGACATAGAGCTGTTGAATGCAAAAATCGAATGATGAATAGATATAATACCGGTGGTTCAATCTTTCAATGGTTACTATTATACATGCAATGAATTTGGATGTAAGGCTAACCAGTGCAAATCAAAATTGAATGCTACAATTGCAACAAACCTGGACATATTTCAAGATTTTATAAAAGCAAGAATGGAAGGCAAACTAATCTGAAAAAGATGAATGAATCTGTGAAGAAAGTTGATCCTATTGAAGTCAAGAAGGAAATGGAGAATATTTGGAGAAAGAAAGAGGAACCCGAGAACAAAGATGAATCAAATGCATCTGTACCACCCTTTGGTGCAGAAAATTCTCTTGAAAATTAAACCTAGGCATGGGTTTAGGGAGAGCTCAACAATAGAAATATTTAACAACCCCCTAGAAATGTGAGGCATCAAGGAGTGACACAAAGATATATGATGAAAAAAATACATGTTTAAGTTTCTAGAAAATAAATCGATAGAAAGTATGCAAATCTAAAGAATTGTGGAGCATTTTAGGGTTTACAGTGTATCAATGAAGGGTTTCATCAACTTTTTGGAATTTGAATCATTTAATGAAAAATTAGGGCAAATCGATAAGGTATAAAGTGAATTCCTAAATCAATTTAAATCAAATTTATGCATTTGAAGAGAGCAGAGCAATTTGGAAGAAGTGTTGAAGGTGATTCAAAGTAATTGGCACAAACCTTAGATCCCATTGAATGCATAAAAGGTATTTATAGTTATCTGTGCTTTGTGAGTTTGAAATAGAAGTGATTTCATAAGTATTTGAGATTGAATTAAGGTTATAATGGCTACACCTATTGTTGTTAACATCATCAAGAGACCTAGACTTAAATTTAAGAGGTATTCATGGAAATTCTTTGATAACAACCCCGATAGTGCTTTTTCAAAGGTTCCTCATATGGTTTTACCCATTGAGGACACAAGGGTTTACATACATGGCAAACTGGATGAATATAATCACCAAAATATTAAAGATCTATGGTCTAATGAGCTAACTGGAGATGACTTCTTAGTAAAACCAGAATATGTTAACCCAATGCGAAAAAAAATAGATATTTGGAATTGGTTCCCTAACTACAACAGTGATTTGGGATGCAAAATATGAGAAGCAAGCTTTGAGTAGAATGCGTGATAAATTCATGTGGAAAAATGTGCCCGAATTGATTTCTAAGGAAGTGATTAAGGCTGTGACTAGATTGAGTGATACCAGACCTATACCGGTACTAAGATCTATGAAGAACAAAGTGGTTATGGAGATAACTGGTGCTAATTTTGATAGAAGAGATTTGACAACAAAACCTATCAAGTACCATGTTGTAAAGTATGCTTCAATTATGATAGGTCACAAAATCTACTTTACTAACAGGGATAATTTTGTGTCTGCAATTGCTATTTATGTTGCACATGATATGGTGGCGAATGTGAAGGATTATGAATTATGTGAGTTGCTCCAGTAGCAAATTCTGGAAAACCTAAAACAAACTAGAGAGAATAAGCACACATTTAAATTTGGAACCTTGATTATGTGCTTGTTGATTTACTTTTTTAGAGGGCTTTGTAGAATTAAATACACTGTACTGGAAAGAAGCAGACCAGTGGGTCACCAAATCTTTTATTGTATGCAAAACACTGGTGATTACAAAGCTCTGGATATTACATTGGTTGCATTATTTTTAGTATTTCAAAACAATATGCATGACAGAGAAAGGATTCCCTAAAATCTAGTGAATTATGCAAAGGAAATTACTTTCCTTGTATCTACTAATGAATTCATTATAAAAGAAATTGAAGCAAGTACCATATGGATTAAGCCTCTTGGATATGAGGTTTATGAGAATGAAGTTGAGGGATATATTGAATTGTTGCTAAAGTGTCCTAAGGACCCCTCTTTGTGGAGACATGGCACATATGAGGAAAAATCATCTAAAGTGCACTTGGAAACATCAACACCTACAAGGAATAAAGGGTAACAAAACAAGTAAATCAATATTTTATGCAACATGGACTCTCAAAGGAAAAAGTACAACGGTTAAGGGAAATTGTTGCAGAGAAAGAAAAAGGTGGTAGAACTGGTGAGTCCTCCAGACTAAGGAGATCAAGAAGAATGACTTCCACCCCTGCCTCTACATTACTAAATCCCTTTGGTATAGTTGTTAAAAAAAAGGTGGGGCCTAGTGCTCTGGTATCAGAAGAAGTGGTTGCACCCTTCAGAGCCAACACCTAGACTACCAAAAGAAAGGATGTACCTTTGGTAGCACCCCCTACTACCTCTAGAAGAAGGAAAATAAATTATAGGAAGGCTCTCTAGAGAAAGAGAAGAAGAAATCAAAAAACCCTCTGGTAAGAACTCGTACACCAATCAAGTTAGATGTTTTAGTCAACAACATGTTAGAGCATGATGATTTATTGGAAGGAAATGCAAAGTTGTATGATGAAATGAATGAGGAATATAAGAAAACAATTATTGAAGCCATAATCTAGTACATTATCATTTTAGAAGCAAATATGGATAACATTAGGAAGAAGGTTCCTAGTGTTGTGTGGGAAGCCCTAGTGGAAAGAAGGTATGAAGCAATTAAATTTGAAGACAAGATCAAATCTAATGCTTTAGAGGAAATTGGATCCTCTTTATCTAAAAATGACAAGGCCGCATTAATTAAAGTGTATACCAAAGAATTCAGAGGGAAACAAAGGGTCACCATACTTATGGGTACATAAAAGGATAGAACATACAAGATGAAACATGACACACCCAATACCATTAGAGGTATAGCAATTTTTTTTTGAATGATTGCTACTTCATCATCCGAAACAACTCTAGAAAAGGAGCTTGGTAAAGGAAAACTTACTGATGGAGAGGAAAATATTCCTCCTAAAATAAACTTGTCTGTATTCAAAATGGGTGTAGAAGAAATGAAAGAATTGGATAATTAGATTGCAAAAGAATCTCCGCCATTTGATACAGTGAATGTAGTACCTTCACCACCACTAGTAGATGAAACAAATGACTCTCTAGAGATCTCTACTCCTCCAGAAGACACAAATGGTACCACCGATGCTAACAATGAAAATTAGAATACAAAACAAGAGCAAGAAAAGGAAAATGAAAAGAATTTTGATGATAATATTGGATAAAAATTGCCAGTATTGGCATGGTGTGATGGTTTATAGGTAGCATTGTTGTTCTTTCCACCAAGGTTCAAACCCCATTGGGGTGGTATTGTTGAATGGTTGTATTCCGGTTCATAGCTCTGGTCAAAAGTGTTTACCCCTTGAATAATAATATAGATGATGATACTGGAAAAGAAAATGAGGAGACATTAATTTAAAATGAGAACAATCAAAATGGAGAAGGAAAATGAGAAGAAAAAAAGGAGATGATAATAGGAAAGATGATGAGGAGAAGAAGGAGAATGAAAACAAAGATACCTCCAGCAAAGAATACAAAGAAGAGGAAGAAGAGAAAGAGAATAATAAAGGAGAGATTGAGGTTGAAAAGAATGAAGAAAAGCATCAAAAGACCATGGATCCAACAAAGCCATTCGAAGAATCCTCTGGTAACACACTTAAGGGTCTTTTATCAAAACAAATAAGATTTCAACCGGGTATTCCTCCTCAGCTACTATAGCTCCCTATGTACCAAGGTAGTGTGGATCTTGATAAGATCTCGTCGATTCAGAAGTTGGAGTTCGAAGATTCTTTCCACACCTCTTTGTAACATGTCAACTATTCACTAAAGTATTTTTTCCTAAGTTTTCACTTTGCGAGTAAATAAACTATGTAACAACCATTGTAATAAAAAATATATTTTCTTTATTGAGAAAAATGAACATAGATGTCACCACAATAATGAACATGGAATCCATTTCCAATATAATAACTTCACAAATTACAATATTCCAAGAATGTATACAAGTACATACATACCTCAACTGAGCTTCAAAGCAATAGATATAGATGGCCTAGGATCTTCCTTTCAAATCTTGGTCTTTTGTTGCCTACTAAGGAGGAGAAGCATCACTCAAGAACTTTTTTTCCAACCACAAACTCATATGCAGTCCCCCGCACATCTATCATATGATAGATGGCCCTACTCTTTAACAAAGAGATTGGTGGAATAACCTTGTAACGACAACCATACTGAGCTTAGTGTTGTGTCCTACATGACTAAAACTTGTAAACCCACAATCTAGGACTAGCATGCATCATGGTGAATTGGCAGTGGAGCTAAAGGAAATCACACTAATTTGGCCAAAGTTTTCTCACTCAGTAATTAGAGTGATAGTCATCATACTCACATACACTACTCAAGTTTCATTTGACTTTAGACCACTATAATCTATGCATAGGTATTTCCTCTTATGACTAACCTTTGACCCTATAAATAACTATCACCTTTTCACAACTTAATGGTATTTCTACTCACAAATCATAACCACAAGTTACCCTCACTTTAATGGATAATAAAATCCTAGGTGTATCTTGCAAGCTATATAACTCAAAATAACTTTAGAAATGAATAATCCCATAAGCTATCCTTGTTTAATCATATCTAGTATAACAATACCTCTGACAAACAATTCATCCTATTATGGAGTAATTACAAACACTTCCACAGAAAAGGATAAACAACTTCTTTTTCCTTTTCAAAGCAAATGATTGATGAAAAGGGAGACTCTCCCTTTCAAAGCTGATCACAAAACCTCACAATACACAACATGCAAAGGTTGTGTTGATGGTGTTTTTATGCACTTCACAATACAGGTAATGTGTAGGTGCATTACCTCTCTTGAAAGACAATCTTCCATAATCAAATTGCAGAACACTATCCCAAGGTCTCTCAGATGTCAGGTCATGACGATGCTTGGAATATATCAGTTGATTGATGTGATTTATTGGAATCACAAGGTGCCTTACGAAAGTTAAAGCTGTAGGAGAATCAAGTCTATAAATGGAGTTCTTCAAATAGGGAATTTCTGCACTTTGCTGCAGGTTCAAACAACAGTCTCGAACTCCATTTTTTCGTTGGATTTGGCTTTACAATGTGCAATGAACCTTAGCATAGGTTGTTTCTAAAAAAAAGGAAAAAGGGGCAGGGAAGAGGGAAGGTTCTTGGACCTGGAACTACCGATAAACAGTGATCATGGAGGTTTATGCTGTGGACAGTTTCCTTAAAATAGGATTTCACTTAATCTGAATTCTCACAATCTCATGAAATCTATGCTATTTTCGAAGGACTGTAGTATTCATCATTTATTCACCATGTAAATGTGAACAAAGACAAAGTTTAAAGAGAAGCTATGAAATTATAGTCCAGACTAACTTTACACAGTCACCCACCAGCAACAAATGACTAAAAGTATGGATAAGGAAAGCATACACACAACAAAAAATTTCATAACCAAAGACAACATACTAAATCCACCAAAGTCAGCTAAAGGAAACTAGAAAAATAGAATAATTTAAACTAAAACTTTAACTAATGGGAAAAGAATCATCAAACATGTGGCGAAATCCAAAATACACCAATAAGTAACTGTATTTTCTATTGCAATTTCTACAGCATGCCTTTACAACAACTCAAATCTCCTAAAATGAGAGGAGGAGAGCCCTATTTATAGTTTTCAAAAAGCAAAATGAGTGGCCAAGATTCAATTCTATTGTGTGGCCAAGATTCACTTTACACTAGGGTTTCACCTACCCCCAAATATATTACATTTCAAAACATCCTTTTGTCTTCTAGTGGCAGCATTGTAGCAGTTTTGTCTTTTTGTTGTTTGCCCTTTGCTGTAGCTACTTTTTTTGAAATTCCTCATTAATGACAAGGTTGCTGTCCTATTTCTTCAAAGCTGCATAATCCACGAAGCTTAGGATCATTGGTTGAAGCTTTTCCATTTCCATGATTTCAGATTGTAGCACCTGGTAACTCCATTCTTGGGAGTTGTTAATGAGCTTCTTCCAGTCGTCGTCATACTTGGCAGCATTACTTCTGAAAAGCTCAGACTAGGTGAAGGCTTGAGCAACAAAGCTCATGAAATCTATGGTAACCTCAGCTGACATCCCATTTTCCATGTTCTTTAAGAAATAAGGCTTTATGTTTTCTGGATTAATTTCAATAGCAGGCAGCTCATACTCCGTTATCAGCTTGAGGTACCAAGCACAATCTCCCCTGGCCTCCTTGGCCCATTTGATATCTGGAACCACTCATTCTAGGATTTTCTCCAGCCTTCCCTTTCGATGATCAAAATCTCATTTCCACACATCCACTAACTAGTGGTCATCATCCTTGAGGGCAAGGTCCTTCTCCCAAACCTCACTTGGCAGCGCGAGGATAGCCTCGATCTTTGGGTAGGTGGCTCTATACTATTTCAGGAAATCCTTACAGATTCACCTCGTGCCCTCAAGAGTCCTTTGTACTTCCAAGAACTTATTTGTTGTTCAGACAACCAAGTTGATGCCCGTGTTCCCCATGTCTAAGACTTGTCGGAACCAATTTTTCATGGTCTTATCCAAGTTCCTGGTTCTTTCCAGCTTATTGATTTTCTCTTGGGAGAATAATTACGGTGGGGCCAATGACGTGGTGGGTAGCTCATCCAAGGATGACCATTGTTGAATGTAGGTTGTTAGATCGACCATCTATGCTTTAATTTCTTCCTTTGAAACCTTATCCTGCTGGATAAGGTGCACCACCGTAGCTATCGATTCCCAAAGGTGGTAAACTTTTTGCTCCAGTCGATGGTGGAAACATTATAGGTCACTCCTTGTTCTCCAACCATCGACGTGGCTATTTGTACTGCCCTAGATCCGGAGGCATCCAGGGTTACTTTTGATATGATTCTTGGCCTTTTCTCCTTCTTAGTGCTTATTTGTTCTTTGGCTAGTATTGCCTATAGCCTCGCCTTAGGATCTTTTAGGGCAGAAGTCTTTTGCCTAAGCTAATTCCCTAGCCAATCGGGTGTTTGGGGCCCCTCCTTGGGTGATTCACGTTGGTCCTTGCAGCCCTCCTCCCCATCCTCCTTCTCCTCGTCGGAGTCTTGTATGAGCATTATACGTTTGGTTGGAGACTTGGTGAGCAACTACTTGTTGGAGGGATCTTCCCTTTCAACATATTTTTCTTCTTCATCTTGATCATACTCATGTTCCTCGGGCTTATCTTCTTGTTCATCATCACAGAGGGATGCTTCCTTGTCATGCTCCGGGGTTCGATCATGTCTTTCAACTAGAGACCTACTGGTCTCAGTCTCTGGAGCAGCAGACCCTTCAATCATAGGCTGACTTGCAGCCTCTTGGTCCTTGATCTCCTTGAGCTACTTGTTCCATTCTTCTTCAAGTTTTGGGTCAGCTATTTCTCAGATTAATTATGTATCCAACTCCTTGCTGCCTTCATTGGAGGATTCATAGGCCACCTCATCGATCTCCCAATGCTCGAACATTGGGTGCTCATGGTATTCAAACTCTTCATCTTTCGGCCTCTTAGTGACCTCTAGCTGCTGTTGCTCAAGTTCATCTGAGATCTGCATTTTTGCCTCCATTCTAGGTGGTTCAGTAGGGGGAGGGAGAGTTGGAGCGTTAGCCATAGCTTGGGATATTGTGACTTGCACTACTGGATTTATAAGCATCCCCAAAATCTCAGATGGCACGTTCTGCATGTATTTTATGAAGGATTCTAGGATACTAAGGACAGGGACTACAACAGTAGAAGCAGATGAAAGAGAAGGAGATAGAATATGACGAGACCGACGAGGTCGTGGTGAAGGACGAATCCATCGATATGACCTTCATGATCAGAGAAGTGGAGGCAAGATGGAAAGAGATGTCCATAGTAGGTGGAGAGGAAGTAGATACTGCAAGCGAAGTAGGTGGGATAGTGGTAATAGCAGCAGATGGAGACCTTGGCAGGTCAACATCTTCCTCTCTGCCCTCGAGGAGCAGATCTTCAGGTAGTACAGGCATCTCCACAACCTCGGATGCTTTTCTTTGCTTTTTGGAAGGCTCACCCTTTGAAGCCTTTCGAGCATAAACCTTTGGGTTAGGCAACTGCTCACTAGCTTCTTTTCTCTTCATAGTTTTGATAGATGGTGGGGATTTGGAGGTTTCCCTAGTTGTAGTAGCAACCACCCCACCATCAGAGCCACTTGGCTCACTTTCGAGTCCCTTGAATGTTAAGGTGACTCCCTGTTGCTCCAGTCGGGCCATTTGTTGGTTGATCCACGCCTTCGTTCGAACCTCCACAGACTTGGTGAGTATGTCGAGGTCATCAACCTTTTGCTTGTCCCAGTCAATCAAGCGCAATGGCATATTGGCGATGACACTATATCCCAGATCAATCATCATGCTCTCATCCTCTTCAAGCTGATCTAGAACCGGACACAAGTTGACTCTTCTCACGTAGAGGGCAGTCATATGCATATAGTATCGTAACCGTACTTCAAGATCGTCATTGCAGTTGGCCCAAAAATCCTCAATATTGTGGAGGTGGGCATACTCAGATCCCAATGCCTTTCTGGTACTCAACGAACTCCTTTTGTGAATTACTCGCACATTGGGAGGTATGAATTTTGTACATTCCCTGGCCTAGGCCAATAGGATAAGGTGTCCCTTCTAGATGTTTGCTGCTTAGAACATGGTGAATGTGTTGCAGCTGCCAAGTCAGCTCCAATAGTATGATCAGGTCATTAGGTACTGAGGATGCTTGTTTGGCCTTTCTGTGAATCCTTGGGCGCGAATTTAAGTGAACTTAGGGAATTGTATATATAGGAAGACGTAATGCTTGAGGAGGGCTCTGGCACTATGGGAGACTCTTCTCTCGAAATCACCTCCAAGCAGCTGGATGACATAGGCAATGAAGGCATCATTTACCCTACAGTAGTCCCTCTTGAATTTTCTGTATTGCAACTGAGGATATTTGTCATAGGGCTTAAGTTCCCTCCCTGGCACTTCATTGGGCATTGCAGTCAATCCATGGTAATGTCGCCGATCGACAAGCAAATAGACCAAGTAGGATGTCATATAGAATTTTGATGTCTTATTCACATTGATAAATTGCTCGTGAAAGCAATTAATAATTATTCCCCCCCAATAAAAGGTAGTGTCACTCCCACAGAGAATTTATTCCACAAAGTACAACATCCATTCTTGGAAGAAGGCCGCAGTAGTAAAGCCCATTACTTTGCTTAGTAGGGTAACGAGGTCATGGTAATCCTTAAAGAAATCACTGTGAAAGAGCTCCTAAGGGACTTTGCCAACACTGGCCCGCTTATCCTTCAACCAGTATTGATTAATCAGTTTCTTACATCTCATAGGATCTTGATCTCATAATGCCTTGCATTCTTCTACAGTCAGAGTCTCCATGCTTTCAAAGGCAGGGATGTGGAAAGTTGTAGTTATCCCTAGAGGGGACATATCTGCAAGGATGTTTCCATCTCTGTCCACTATGGTTCTTGTTTTAGGTTGATATGCTTCCCGACATGCCATTACTAGCTTGGGGGCCACCAGAGTTGGCGGGAAGCCTGCAGCCTTGGCAAGTTCGTGATTCTGATTAACTTTGCATTTTCTATTTTTGGGTCCATCCTGACCCTCCATGTAAACTCGTCAATATCGAAATGCTCGATATTGGTATCTATGATGTCTCTCCAAAGAGTGGTGATTCTAGAGTGTAATGGCACCCCCTAGAATTTTTAACTCATTTGATCCTTGTCCTCCTTGCCTCGAGGTGCTTTGGCAATTCCTTTTCCCTTTTCCTCGATGGCACCAAAGACTTCTGCACCGGATTCCATAAATCTTGCACAAAGAGACGTGAATTAATAACATTAAATAGGTGGAGAAGCAGCCTTATACAAATCCCTGCACATCAAGGTTAGATCCACAATCATCATTTTAGAAAAGTCCAACACTTGATCACAACAGTTCTGGGAGGCAAACAGATGACCTGGGCCTTAGGGGCCAAAATTCCCTTGGCAAAATGTCGCTTGGAGGGGCAAACAAGGAAAGGCACTCTCGATGATCTTTCCGGTCTTGGATTTGATCAAACCAAGGTTGGGCATGAAAGAAGGCTCATTTTTAGCAAGTCGGTTGAAGTCCATTTTGGATTTGGAGATCATTTGAGCCCTCATTTAGGCATTTAGGTTTCAATTGTAGGAAGGCCATTTGGAATGACGCAGGGAAGACAACACTCTAGGTGCCAAGCTCCGGAGTTTGAGAAGTTGTCATGAGACAACCGTGCAAAATGGAAAAATGCAGGCGACAATCTGGGGATGAAAGTCCGAAGGGTAATCCCCAAAGATAAATTCATTAGTTAAGAAAAGCCCGATGGTGAACCAAAGGTTAAGGTCCGGAGGTCGTAAAGATGTTTAGGTTCAGCCATTTGGTCGATGAAACCAAAACGAAATCCCAAAGACAGAATTTCGGAGTCCAAAGTCTGAACAACGTTTGGAAGTTATGTCTTCTATTTAGATTTTATGTGGCGAAGGGGTGACCAAGGTCCGAGAGTCGAAAAGACGTCCCGGGACAGCCATGCAAAATGATGAAGGTGACACGAAATTCTGGGGGTCACGGTCTGGTGACAACTTCGACGTCTGGTTTTCCTGCAATTTTTTAAGATGGATTTCATGCGCTCGAGGTCCGAGGGACGGGAAGACGCTCGAGGAAGGCCGGTCGGAATGCCGGGGGCACAACGGAAACCCAGGAAGGGAATTCCAGTGGTCGAGACACAGGGCAAGTTTGGTTTTGTTTACAGATTTATGATGGACTTTGCAAGGTCGGGGCCTGAGGTCCGAAAGGTCGTTTAGAGTGCATTGTTGGGAACATCAAAATGAACATGGAATTCCAAGAACAGAAATCCATACACCGAAGTCCGAGGTGAGGTTTGTCGTCGAACCAGAATTTTGGTTAAGTTCGTAGCGGTCGCGGAAAGGTCCGGGCCTGAAGGATGTGACAGCCTACTCTAAAGAACAATAGCGGAGAAGTCAGGTTTCGACCTCAAATTTGATGGTTTCAATTGTCAATTTTCCCACTTCCAACTTGTGGGTTTCTAGGTTGGGATACTACCTTACAAAATTTTAGTTCATTTCATCATTCTTACTTGATTTAAACCATGATTTCAAGGAAAAAGAGACAAGGCATGCAGAGGACGAACCTGCCCAAAAATCTCGAAGAAAACTTATGCTGAATTTGCGAGGAATGACAAAGCAGAGGTTCGAGCACGGAGGCAAAAATTTTTGGGGCGGTGTTGTCCTTTTCAATCGCTTTTGTCATGTGAAAATGACAGTTGAAAACTCATTTATATAACCCCCAGCGTCATTAATATCCAATTAAATGCTCGATACGGTGGCAGGTGAGGTAGCTAAATTCAAAATTCCCAAGCGATGATGGGTAATCCGAGGTCTGGTGGCTTGGAAGACATCGAGCCATAGTTGTTTCAAAAATCTACCAAGTGAAATGCAAACTGCGATGGGAACTCTGGGGTTCGGAGTCTAGAAAGACAGAAGCTGGCGGCCGTTTGGATCGACAAAGTCCAAAGGGAAACCCGGGAAGGGAATTCCGAAAGGTCGGGCCCGAAAGACTTTGTGTAGTTGCCGTTTGGAACAGTGGAACCGGAATGGAAATCCGAGAGGGGGAACCTGAGGGTCTGGGCCCGGAAGGAGCCACAGATGCCAGAAAGGCCGACAAATAGGAAAAACTTGAAATGACTTAAGATTTAGCATTTTTCCAAGGGGAAAAAATTGTTCAAACTTAAAATGTGACTTTTGAGAATATGTTGACCTCTTAGGGCACAAAAATGGGCATGAAAAACAAGGTGAAGCAAAAAGGACCCGGCAAGCAAAAGAGGAAAGAGAGGGTCCTGTTCCGAATGGGGCGTGTGTGCGATAGGCACAAAAAATGGTGACTCCGCTGGGAGAACACTCCCAAAGTTATAGAGATAAATGTTCATTTTGAACCCATGATCTTTGGTTTTGCAGACCAGAGTTGATTTTCAAAGCTAAACTAAGAGCAGGTTAAGGAAGGCGAGATTGAATCATGCCACAACATCATCATGGAGGTGTGTGCATGGTGAGTTCATTTACTTTCCATGGAGATAACATGAGTAACCACTGATCGGGAGAGATAAGCTACGTAGTTCGCCTAACCCCAAAAGTAACCTGGACATTGCTCCACTGCCAGTCAAGCATCCATAGTTCCAATGGAGTTGTCGTTGTGACCCCATGAACATAGCTCTACTGCTAGCTAGGCATCCATAGCCTCGGTAGAGATATTTGCACACCCATACGATTGTTATTTTCACTTTGTCTATTCTTTTCAACATTTTTCTTTTTTTCTTTCTATTCAACCGTGTAAGCAATGAAGCTCAGTATGGGCTTGGGAATCATAGTGGTCACTGGAGTAGACATTAGATTTTTCACTTATCTAGCCTTCTCAGTAATCACCATACCATTCTTTGGAAATTTTAAAATGTGTTTCTATATGTTCCATGATAAATGTAGGGAATTCAAGTGGATAGCCCTCCTAGGTTAGTTCAAAGTTCGAAAGTTGAAAACCAATGCTTAGGGGCCTTCAGAGGTTAGCAATAAGGAATGAAGGCTTATCTAGAGAACAATGCAAGATCGGGCAACAGGGCAAATCGTTTATCAAGCGGAGCACAACCACCATAGCAGAATGGGAAGACTCTTCCAAGGTCCAAACAAAACAGTCGAGAAACGAGCAAGACCGAAAGACAAAGCAGGAAACCTATTCTAACCTATAAACAGGTATTTACACAAGTAGCTCTAGAAGAGCTCAGATATGGAAGTAATGCTTAAGGTGTTGCCCATTGATAGGCAATGAGACATCTTCACCAGTCAAAGTCTTTAAGCAAAAAGAATTATCTCCAAGGATTTGAAAGGGGCCAAGCCAAAGCTTGTCGAATTTGTTGTCCCCCTTTCTTTTCGTGGGCCTTGTCCCAGTAAAGGACTAGATCGAAAATGCGGAAGGCCTTAATTTTGGCTCGGTGGTTAAACCATCTTTTGACTACGCCCTGATGTTTGGAAAAAATTTCTGTTGCACAGTCTCATACTTCTTCAAGGTGTAGCAACTCGGCAAGGCGAGCTTCTCTGCGATCTCCTCCTTCATAGAAATTATCGATGAACTAGAGGGTAGGGATTTTCAAGTGTATGGGGAAGACATGCTCTAAGCCATAAATGAGATGATACGAGGAATCTGCAAGGGCAGCCTTGTGATGGGTGCAATCCGCACAAAGGGCGAAACAGAGTTGGGTATGCCAATCCTTGGGATTCCTATCTAGCAATTTCTTGATCACAGTGATCAAGTTCTTGTTGGTTGAATCAACAAGGCCATTGCCTTGAGGATAGTAATTGGATAAAAATTTAAGCGCTATACCATAGTCAAAGGCCCAACGCATGAATTTTAATGAAGCAAACGCAGGACCGTTATCGCATACTAGAGCATAGGGACAACCAAAGCGATTTAAAATAAAACTTTCTAGAAAATTAGTTACTAATTCAATCATGCATTGCCTACAAGCTATTGCTTCTGTCCACCTAGTACAATAATCAAAAGTGGTCAAAATGTACCTGTGTCTAGTAGATGATGGAGGGCTTACTGAACCAATGAAGTTAAGACCCCATTGCGCGAACGACCTTACCTCCAAAATAGGTTGCAATGGGACAACAACATTCCTTTCTTGGGTGGCAGCAGTCTGGCACACGTGGCAGGTACATACATGACCGTGAGCATCCTTGAAAATGGTGGGCCAATAGTACCCAACTCTTAATATTTGATGTGCAGTTGATGAACCAGAACCGTGACCAGTCCCAAACTTATCATGGAATTCTTTGAGAACACGATCAACTTCCTCTTTACCAAGGCATCTTAAGTAGATACCTTCATGATTCCTCTTGTATAATATGGCGCCCTGTAACATGTAGCTATTTCTTTTCAATCTAAGGGCTTGCCTTTGGACTCCTTATAGATGACGCGAACATTTATGATTCAGCAGGTAATACACTATGTCGCCGTACCATTCCCCTGGAGAGACATCCTCTAGTTGGTATTGCTGCACTGTGAGTTCGAGTCCAGCATCAATAACAACCTCTGCCGATGTTTTGGAAAGCGCCTATCCTCTCACCAGCTTCATCAGCTGGATTTCCATATCATACTCCTGTAGCAATGCAATCCACTTTTCCCTTCGCTCTCCTAACTCGTTTTGCATGAGCAATGTCTTCACTATGGGGTCACGAACTATAGTGAATCCCTTGTGCAAGATATAATGTCTGAACTTCTTGAATCCCTTAACAAGGGCATAGGCTTGTTTTTCAATGTTGTGATAACATAGTTCAACATCCTTCAGAGGGGTGCTCATGAAGGCGATCGGATGTTTGCTCCCCTCATCATCCTTTTGTGTCAAGATACTGGCACATGAATGATTCGAAGCAAATGAGTAGATGTAGAAGGACTTCAGGTAGTTGGGGCTGACCAGCACAGGGGCATAAGCAATTGCCTTCTTGATTTCCCTAAAATCCTGCTTTGCTTCTGGGGTTCACTCGACCTTAACGTCCTATTTTAGCATAGCATTGAGTGGTTTGATGATTTCTGTGAAGCCTATGATGAATTTGCAGACAAAGTTGATCTTTGCAAAAAAAGATTTCAATTCCTTTTTACTACTTGGCAACTGGATCTTTATGATTGATTGGATATGTTCGGGGTCGATAAAAATCCCCCTTTCTGATAGGACATATCCAAGGAGCTTCCCTTCAGTGATACCGAAGATACACTTCTTCGGATTAAGGGAAACCCCGAATTTGTGGCACCTTTCAAAGACCTTGCATAGGTTAGCGATGTGATTACCTCACTACTTTGAGAATACTATCAAATCATCCATGTAGATGATTATGCATTTTCCAATCAGGTCATTGAATGCAATATCCATGGCACACTGGAAAGTGGCACCAGCATTGATTAGTCTGAACGACATTTGTCTATAAGCGAAAGTTTCTCATTTGGTGGTGAATGTTGGCTTGTGTCGATCTTCATACTATACCATAACCTAATTGTATCCTGAATATCCATCAAGGAAAGACATCATCTGGGATTCGTTTACTATATCTAACACCTCATCCAATGAGGGTATATGATAGTTATATTTTTATAAAGCTCAGTTCGGATTGCGGAAGTTGAGGTACAATTTGATTTCCCCACTTTTCTATCTAACAAGAACCAAATTTTCCACCCATGTGGAGTGTTTAACTGGGAAAATGATTCTGGCTGACAATAACTTTTGTACTTCCTTGTATATTATTGGTTCCAACAAAGCATTGAGAGGGCACTGTCGCTGTCGAAATGGCTTCACATCTGGTCTAAGCGGGATGGTGTGGGTAATAATTAACGTATTGTACATCTTGAGATCCTTGTAGCTCTAGGCAATGACGTTGTGATACTTCTATAGAGCCTCAATTATCCCCTTTCTTTCTTTAGGAGCACACACCTTACCAATGAACACGTTCTTGGCATTCCCAGTCGTTCCTAGATTGTAAGTGTCACATTGGCCATTGATGGCATCCTTCTTACCCTGCTGATCCTGATCTCTGATCTGATGAAGGTCAAAGATTTGTTCTAATTGGACCATTCCCCTAGGGATGGTATTGGTCTTCAAGTTAATGATCCCTTCTATATCTAGGTCCACCTCTTGAGGTTCAACCTCATCAATTATCTGCGGAGCAAACACATGCGAACTGGTGATAAAATCCAGGAGGTGTTTATCATCATTGAATACCTAGAAATTGGCTACGTTATCCAACACTAATGGGACGAAGGTGAGCTCCACCATGAATCTTCTGAGGCTAGATAGGGATAGTGGCTATAGTGTGCTTGCTGCCTATGCCAAGGCATTGGTAGTATGATTCTGAGCACATAGGATCAATTGAATATTGAATCCATCCAACCCTTCCAATAGATCCCATATGTAGTGCCTGTAGTTGGTGAGTCTTCAATCATAGAAAAAATAAAGCTTCCTGAATTGCTTTACGACTAACTTCAAATCTCTGTGCACTTGGAGCATTTTGACACCCTTTCTTAATGCCATTAAGAGGCCCAAGACTAAAGTCTCATACTCTGCTACGTTATTGGTACAATAAAACTGAAGTCTATGAGCAACAAAGTATGACTTACCTTTGGGACTGATCAATTCAAAACTTGCCCCATCTTTGTGCTTGGATTTAGACCTGTCAAAGCGCAACATCCAAAATCTAGGAGAATCCCTAAACATAAAACCAATAGATCCGATTTTCACCTTCGGTGGGGCCTTCATTTCAATAACTGTTTTGGGAGGTGCAGGGACAGAACGTGTTCATTCGGGTGGTGCAGACCTCGCTTTCTCCTTTGGAATAACCTATCTTTTAACATGTTCAATTGCCATTTGACACAAACAATAGTCAAACTCTGAGTGAGCAACATTATGTACCCTGCACCAATTAGGGAGCAAGAGTTCCTAAAAGTTCATTCAGGTCCCTAGACTAAGCTGGTCTTGAACACATTTTTCCATGAAATCTTGGAAACCGTCGAACAATCCAAGACTGTCGTCCTCTCCTGGCTCTTCATCGTTGGATTCTATCAACAATTCAATGCTCTGAGAGGCATTGGCTAAATTAGTAGGTGGGTTGCATAATACGAGGAAAACCTCACTTGTTCCTTGATCTTCAAGGCATTCCTGCTCTATTTGATACGATACTGGGGAATAATTCCCCAAATCCTTTTCAGCATACAACACCTCATTCATGTTGTTGTACTCATTGATCATGAATCTCATATGTGGTTCCCAATCAATCTGAATTTGATTCAGCATTCCTTTCCATGGTAGCCACATGTGTGAGTAATTAGTCACGGCGTATCCACTCAACGCCCTTGTGAAATCCCTTCCTAGGATTATACCATATGTATCCAAAATATCACCCACCTGAATGTCTATGGTCTGTTAGATCCGAGGATCAACAACAATCTACATAGGTATTCTATTAATTTTCCCACTATGCTGATTTCAATTTTTTCAAGTTGTGTCACCTTTCACCGAGAGGGAGTTGGCATCATTCCAAGTGCCTTGCACATGCTCAAGGGCATGACATTGGTCGATGTGCCCGAATCTAGCAGGCAGTTGTGGAGGTTCTTCCCAAACACGCGGATGGTGGTTAGAAAGGGTGGAGTTTCAAATTTCCCCTGAAACAATCCCCCAAAAACCTCCACTTGGGTGACTTGGCCTTTGTCCTTCTCGTTGCCCTTACTTTGGGTTGGTACCTAATTAGTTACTCTGTCAGATTGCTTGTTTGCTTGTTGACCTGCGGCTGGGTCAGCCTTACTATTGAAGATTCGCCTAATGACTGAATCACTTTGCTGATTGTCGAAGGAGACCCTCTTTGCTGGAGTTTCTTGAGTTGACCCTTGTGATGGAGTCTCATTTATCATTCTAAAAAAGGCATTCCTGATGGCAGGCACCTTTAGAAGTTCAAATGCAAACACACTTAGCTTTACCTTTTTGAATTCCTCAGCAATATACTCCCTCATCTGCTCAACTTCTTGATCACAGGAAACGTTTTGGGAGGAGTTGGTGGCTTGGCTTTGGCTGTTACTCTATTGTTTATGCCTACTGAGATATCATGTGGGTGTATGGGGAAAACCTAGATTATTACTTGCATTTGGATTGGGAGGGGTGCTGAAATTATTCGGCGGAGTGGAGGTCGTAAAAGGGCCTCTAGCATGACCACCATTTTGTCTATTTCTGAGGTTGTACGGGGTAGTCCGTTGGTGAAATATCTCGAATTTGTCTTCCCTAGGCTCTTATTCGTCATCTTTAGGACCATTATCTATTGAATCAAAAAGTTGAACCAAAAGACCTTCATAAATTACCTCTTCTGGTTTATCGCAGCTATTTGAATCGGCACCTTCCTACTCTGGCTCATTGCATTCAACCTTTAGGAAAGGAGCCTGGTTCACCACTAGCACCGAGGAGTCATATGGGTTAGATGAGACAATGTCTCTGCACCCTAAATTGTCCACTACATTCTGAACTTCAACTTGGAAAATCTCAACAATAGTTTGGAATTCCACAATCCAGCTTCAAGTGGTGACTCGTTTTGTGTATGCGACACCAACTAGATAGAGCAGCCTCTACCAAGTAAACTCCGCTTGCAGGGTTCTCATTACTGCTAGGCTGATCAAGGGGCGTTGGAATGCCACTGTTGTTGGGTCTTGTGTTCCATGTCCGATTTTGCCTTTGGAAGGGCCTTCTGTCAAAGTTCTGGCCCAAATTCTGATTTCTGTCATAATTCTATTCAGACGACGTGCTAGCATCCCGATTGTCCCGATTTTCATGATGATCTCGGCTATCATGATTAAGGTTAGTCTGGATGTTATTTTGTGACGCTTGCAGTTGGTTATTCTGATTTCTTAAGTGCATCATTTTTGTGGACATCTTCTTGATCATTTATGTAAGCTTATCAATCCTGTCCTTTTCGACATTGTTCGGTTGTGGTGCGACATTTTGGAGGAACACAGGTTGTGCAACCGGTTGATTCTGATGAGCAGGTGGGAATTCAGCTGCCTAGAGGTACGCTGACACCTAGGATGGCTGAGGATGAGAATGTTGCTGGTGGGGTAGCAAGTAGTGAGGTATCAGATGTGCCTGATTCATTGGTTGCCCAGGGTGCGAAACCATAGGTAGCTATTGTACTAGATTCAGTAGGTGTGTCTGATGCTGCAAGGCTTGAGTAAGCCCTTGAATCTGCGCCAGATGCACGGTTTTCCCAAGAGAAGGCAGGGGACCAGAAATGTTTTGCCCCAAATCTATGCTGGCAATAATGGCCTCAATGTATGCATTGACCAACCTGGCGGGCGGTGGTTGCATTCTCTTTACCAGAGCTGAAGTGAGGTTATCCAATGCTGCATAGTAAACAGGTAAGACAATAGTATCATTGAAAACGTACGGGGATTGTAGCTGAGTGTACGCTTTGCAGAAGAGATCATTGAATGAACTGATTGGTTCATTAATCTCCCTTTGAATCGACATGAAGTGCTGGTACGAGTCTGCAGGGTTGACCAGAGTCTTGAACTTCTACAGAAGGCATTCTTCAAAAGGTCCCATGTGTTGATAGTTTCGGTTGGCAAATTGACATACCAGTAGAAGGCCTCATCTCCTAAGGAGTAGGGAAAGAGCCTGCAAGCCACATCTTCGTATATGATCTGCATAGTCTTCAAGGAAATCTCAAAAATCTTGACATGCTCCTCGGTTGTCCTCAATGGATCCCGAGATTTGAAATTCGTGCAAAAATTCTCGAGATTCTTTGGCATATCGTGGTAAAGGTTGAAGGCCAAACGAGACGAGTTATCGCCCAACCACGCCATTGGAGGGGGCGGTGGAGGTGGCTGCACCAGATTGGCTTGTAACTGCAAAGGGGCAACAACAACTGACAGGACAACAGCAGGGCCAGAGACTATGTTCGGCTGAAAGGCAGTGTTCAGCCTAGATGGAGTGGCAGCCTGAAAGGCTGTTTGGATCAGGTGAGTGGAAGGTGGTACTACCAATGAAGATGGAGAAGAGGGAGGTGAAAGAGCAGTGAGCTGGTTAGATGAATCGGTGATGGATGGTTCCCTTCTTTTAGCTCGGACAGGGGTCTGTAATTCCTAGAATTCTCCCTTGTTCGGTGTAGATCTCAAGATTCAATGAAATCTCTCAGAGGAGAATGACCCAATTCGATCCAACTTTATCTCCAAAAGGCCCTCCTTCTAGCGCTAGTTCTGTTGATGGTGTTTTTATGCACTTCACAACACAGGTAATGCACAGTGTTGGGGATCTTTTACAGGAGAACCAAGATATTATGAGAGCTCTTTGTGAGAACATTCAGAAGGCACAAAATCAGAAAAAGCAGTATGCAAACCAGAGAAGAGTTGAGTGATCTTTTGAGGTTGGGGATATGGCGTATTTGATGCTGCAACCCTATCGCTAGTCAACTCTCTGAAAGAGTGGTGTAGAGAAACTCAAGCTGCGATATTACGGACCCTTCATGATCATCAGACAGGTAGGCGAGGTGGCTTATGAGTTGGACTTACTGACAGATAGTAGGGTACACAATGTATTTCATGTGTCACGCCTCAAGAAGGCATTGGGACATCGCGTGGTTCCTTCCACAACTCTACCACCCTTGGATGATGAGGGGAAATTGATTATGGTACCTGAGGCCATCTTAGAAGTCAGAGAGAGGCATTTACAGAGGCGAGTCATCAGGGAATATGTAATGTCCCCAAATTTATGGTTAAGTGACGTAATTAATTTAATTGATTAAGTTGTCCCAAAAATTAATAATATTTCTTAAGGATGACTTTAATTGATTAATTTAATTAAATAAATTGAATATTGTAAAGTCACTTATTTGTTGTTTATAAAGTGACTTGAGGAAATATTTAAATTTTAACTTTATAGAGTCACTTTTATTTTCTGAATGGGAAACATACAAAAGAGAAAAAGGGAAAACATTTGCCACTTTTTGAAGATGCATTTTCTTTCTCACGGGAAGAGCTCAAGCTACTTGGGTTAGGGTTGAAAGCCCTTGCAGATCAGTTTCGGGTGTGAAACTATCACCCCTAGCTGGTAGGATTCAAAGGTTTGAAGAAAGGAGAAATCGCCTTGTATTCAAATTTTCGCATTTACCTTTTTACTGGAATTTTGATACTTCATAGAGGATGAGTTTGAGGGGAAATTGAAGTAGTTGAAGGCATTAGTTATTGAGGAATCCTAGATGTGATTTTATGTGCTGAATATATAGGATTTGGGTGCTAGTTTGAAGCAGCTGAACAGTTTGGTGAAGGATGTGACTTCTTGAGATAAAAACGACTTCTATAATCTCTCCCAGCTGAGACGTGATCACTTATAGGAGGAGTTGTGATGAATTCCTGAGGCTCTATAAGAGGCGTGTGGACTCCTTGAAGTTGAACGAACCTTCTTCCATGAGTTTCAACTGAGAATAGGAGGTCTTGATTGTTGTACGTAGTTTCTTGAAGCCTTTGAAGGTGTCTCATTCAGCTCCAAGCTTGGGATGACTTTATTCCAGGTCTGAGTATTATATTACAATTCCAAATCTGAGTTTAAGAGCTGTGTGATTAATCTGGGAATGTATGTCGAACTTGCTGCTGTAGGATGTCATTTGTAATTATAAAGTTTGTCACAGCCAGAAAATAGTGCTATCTAGACTGTCATTAAATTCTGATATTCATCTCTAAAAAATAGTCATTTCAATCATTGCATTTGAGAGTGTTGAAAAATCAGAAAATAATACTGTTGCCTTTCAAGTATAAGTTACCATCTGCATTGTAGTGCAAAATCATCTCATTTGTTGGAGGTAATCAACATTGAAAAATTATGTCAAGTTTGTAATTAGTTTAGGGCTTCCAATATAAAGGAGTTTGGATGTATGACGAATGTTTGTCTAAATGACACTTGACTGTATAAGCTTAGTTGAAGGAATTAATTGCTGTGATTATATTTCAGTCATCTAAAGAGTCCTTGCATTCCATATTCAGTTGTAATTTCAGTCTTTAGTTTCCTTGTGTCCATGCATGCTTTATCGATAAATGAGAAAGACAAAAGAAAAATCTTTTATCAGTTGAAAGTACGGTTGCACAAGAATGGTTTGACGAAATTCTTAAGCTCTAAAACAACAAATTAAGTTCAATTTGTGCAAGGGTCTTTACAGTGGTATCAGAGCCACTATCCTACCAGCCTTGGGTAAAAATAAGTTTACTTCAACCTCAAGATTCATTAATGGCTAGAGTTCAGAATGGAAGAGTGTTACCTACGTTCCTTCCTGCCATGCCAGCAAAGGAAGAGACTAGTGTGGAGAAACTATTAAAAGATATTGCATGAACTCAGCAAAAAATGTTTAGTAATTTGCAGCGTTATGAAGATTCACTTTTGAGATAGTACAGGCAACACTACAAGACAGATTTGGTAAAGAAAACTACAGGAGGTGTCTGCAAAGATCTTCATGAGAAGTTTGAGAAATATACCGATTTGGCACATGAGGCATCCACTAAGAAGCAAACGAGTCATCTTGTCATCGAGGAAGTTGGTTTAGAATTTGACTTTGATCAACTGTATGAAGGTATGGATTCTATGGATGTTCCTTTGGTTGATTCCAGTGATGTTCCGCCAATGCTTGAAGGTTGCAAAACAACCATTGGGAAAAAGATCCAAAGGTACAAGAACAAGAAAGGAAAGAAGAACATGGATGTGGGTGTGAACAAGAGAAGAGGCATGATTCAAGAAATTATGCTTGGGTATCTAGCTTGCATCATGAGGTTCATAAGTTCCCTCTTTTAGAGAACCCATTGAAGGCTCAAATCAGAGGGGGTATTGGGCACACACTTGGTGGATCAGCCACTAGATTTATACCTACACATGTAGAGGGAGACGTAAGTGATTCCGTTTGGATTGAACATACATTATCCACTGTGGAGGAACATTTTTCAAGGTTATCTAAGGCTTTATGCCTTAGAGAGGGGATTGTAGAGACCAAGAGATGGCCTAACAAGAAAATCCTACAATTTGATAATGTTTGGTATGTAATGGATACAACACCATGGAGTTAGAGGGGAGAAAAATTTATTTCAGCTAAGGACGTGAAGGTAGGGACCAATTTTGTGACAGCTAGAAAAGCACATAACTTTTAGTTGGGCACACCTCTTAGACCAGCACTCATGGAAGGGCAACCTATCCATGAAGAAGATATAAGGAAAGACAAGGAAGACACCTCAGAAAGACATAATCATAGTTTCGATCTTCTTAAAAGAACACAACGGTTGTGTGTTGGGTGGTCTATAAGAGCTAATAAGGCCAAGATGCTTGCTTCCCAAGAAAGACAACACTTACAAGAGGTCCAGGAAATATGCAATTTGATAGATAATGCAAGAAGACAAAGAGAATCACACATTAGATTCTTATTTCTTTCAAAAGAAAAATGTGTGGATGTTGAGTATACAAGGGAAGAACTTCTTGAGGTAAGCCCACAAGAAGAGCATGTCGAGTTGTGTGAAGAAGAAAGGAGGAACGATTTACGAAATTCAGTTTGGGAATCTACTTCGCATCATGAGGTCTATGACTTTCCTCTTTTAGAGAGCTATTTGAAGGCTCAAAACAATGATGATATTGGTCACACACTTGTTGGATCAGCCACAAGTGTTATATCCATTTGGGTGGAATGGAAAATTATTGATTTCAATTTGGTTAGTCATGCATCATCTACAATGGAAGGACAATTGTCAAGATCATATGAAGCATTTTGTCTTAGAGAGCTGATTAGGGAGACTAAGAGTTTTCTTACTAAGAAGATCTTTCATTTCAATAATGTTTGGTTTGTCCTGCACACTACACTTGGGAGTTTTCTAGTAAGGGAAAACATATTAGTTATGGAGGTGATGGTATGGATTAGAAAATGGGACAACAATCTTTTGACATCACATGAGCTTGAATCCAAGCTAGATGGTGGTGACAAGAAATGTAGCATGGTAGAAATTTATGAAAAGATAGATAAGCATGAGATGATGGTGGGAACTTCTACTTGCCAACAATCTAAATTTATAACAGCAGTGGGAAAAGAACATGAATCAACTTGTGTGTTGGTTCCTCACTCTTATGATGTTGATACTTTGATTGAGTATAAGGATGTCATAACATCAAGATTGGGCTGCCAAGTGCATGCAGGTGTGCTCTTGCATTGAAGTTTTCTAGGGTAATGAAAGAAAACATACAATCAGTCCTAAATCTCTGGTTGGGGACAGCAACGTTATACTCTCTCACTTACATGAACTTACAACCCCTATTCTTGAAGTAATTGGTGACAATGAGTTTCCAAATGATAGCTTACATGATGCATTGACTAAGCATGGCTATTTTGATGTTGCTTCTTCCAAGAGGGCTAAATTTGTTCACTTTAGAACAACAGCCATAAATCAGTCCAAAGAAACTTGTAGCGTACATCACTCTATACATGATGAGAAGCAGGATTTCTCTAATTCTGAGTTTGTAGACAATGTTTTCAACATTAAGGAGAATGAAGTGGTGTTAGGTATTCAACGGTTGAAATCTCTTGGAAGATTTATCCAAGACTTTAGCAAGATGATATTAGAGTTTACTCACATGGGTAAACACATTGTGCTTAAGCCACAAAAGAATGAGACAAAGGATGGGACAGTTAAGAGCATGTTTGTTTGCTCTAACATTGATGACTTCAAAGGTATGGATAAGAATGAAGAATTCCATCCTAATCTTCTGATTTTGAACAGCAGGGATATATCCTTACTTCCTAATTATATTGCAGCTTCTAACCATTGGGAAATGGGTGATATTGTTTCTACTTTGGTTGGTACTCAAGAAGCATGCAAAGGTCATGGTAATCTATATGATGCATCTCACCTTAGGACTGAATTTAAACACTTTGGAGTAGCTGATTTAGAGCAGTCCCAAATGTTGAATGATGGTTGGCTAGAGAGGGCAAAGCAAACCAAGTTGTTGGCTCCACAAGCCAAGACCTATCTTCAACATATTCATGATATGCACCATTTTTTAGATGATGATGATCAAAGGTTGACTAATTCAAAAAATTCAGTTGTTGTTGAGTATTTTCTTGATGGTGATAATGATTTTGTGGAGGACACTCCTAGCAGTCCATCCACTCAAGAGTTGTCTTTGATGAGTGTTGATGACATCTATGCTACACCTTTGGGTTTGTCACCTATTTCTCATGGCATGACAGTGACTTTTTTGTTGACTGGTGACTTCATATTCATAGATTCATCATGGTTTAGTGACTGCCCTAGTTGGATTCACACTGCATTTTATGACTTTTTGTGTTCTACACTAACTATTCAGTTTCTTGGGAGTGTGTGGAGGCATGTTTATTTGATGGGCCTTGAATACTTGATGGATTTCCTCAGTATGTATGGGTATGTTGACACCTATGATTTCATTCTTGTTGTTGGCATGAGTTACAACAGTGGTATTTGGTGGCCTAGTGAGTTGATCTATGTACACATGGGAGTTTTGAGCACCAAGCTCCACTTCGGTACCTTGGAGATTGACATTGGGCAGTTTTATCAGAAGAAGGTGGGTTTTCCTAGGACTTGCATGTTGGATTTTGGTTTTGATCCAACTTCTTCTCAGGAGGTTGTTGACATTCATGATGATACCCTTCTTACTCCTGAAGAACCAACTCTTCCAGTTGTGAGTTGTGAGCCTTCTTTTGATGATGGCAGTATTAGATGGGATACGCATGACTACTCTAGTATTCCATTAGCACAGGTAGGAGAGTTTCACTTTGATTACATTATGAGGTGTGCTCACCAATTTTCTTCCAGCCCACATGTACAGGATTTGATGATGACATTGATGACACAGATAGATGGGTTGAATAAGGGACGTGCGGATTCACTCTGGTATGGCATGCTTCAGATTCCAGATGATGAGTCCAAGTTTGATAGGTCTCTCACTTTGATTTCTACAGTTGGATGTTTCCAACAACAGGAGTTTGAGACTTGGTTCGTTTGGACTCTAGGGGTTATCAGAGTGGTGCAACGGAAGTCCATTGGTGTTGAGATTGATGGATTTCTAGTTTGCTTATGGATAGTGTGTATGCATGAGGCTCATCATCGAAGTTCTGGGATGGCAGAGTTCACTAATCATTAAATAGTAGAGATTCCTGTGCACAATTTATACAAAGGTGATTTTCAGATTTGGGATCCAGGACTATACGTGTTGGGTAGTTGGCTTCATAGAATGACAGGGCTTGGCCATGTCAGGAGTTACAGCTATATACAGAGGTTGCTGGTTAGAGTTCTTTCCAGGAACATGTGGGATCTGAACGGTTGGTGGACAGGCACAGATAGTTTATCACTCAGATATCAAATGTTGTGGCAGTGGGGCTGGTCTGCCGTTGCGGATCGCTTGAGGACGAGCAATCTTCGGGAAGGGAGGACTGTAATGTCCCCAAATTTATGGTTAAGTGACGTAATTAATTTAATTGATTAAGTTGTCCCAAAAATTAATAATATTTCTTAAGGATGACTTTAATTGATTAATTTAATTAAAAAAATTGAATATTGTAAAGTCACTTATTTGTTGTTTATAAAGTGACTTGAGGAAATATTTAAATTTTAACTTTATAGAGTCACTTTAATTTTATGAATGGGAAACATACAAAAGAGAAAAAGGGAAAACATTTGCCACTTTTTGAAGATGGACTTTCTTTCTCATGGGAAGAGCTCAAGCTACTTGGGTTAGGGTTGAAAGCCCTTGCAAATATGAAACTATCACCCCTAGCTGGTAGGATTCAAAGGTTTGAAGAAAGGAGAAATCGCCTTGTATTCAAATTTTTGCATTTACCTTTTTACTAGAATTTTGATACTTCATAAAGGACGAGTTTGAGGGGAAATTGAAGTAGTTGAAGGCGTTAGTTATTGAGGAATCCTAGATGCGATTTTATGTGCTGAATATATAGGATTTGGGTGCTAGTTTGAAGCAGCTGAATAGTTTGGTGAAGGATGTGACTTCCTGAGATAAAAATGACTTCTGTAATCTCTCCTAGCTGAGACGTGATCACTTATAGGAGGAGTTGTGATGAATTCCTGAGGCTCTATAAGAGGCGTGTGGACTCCTTGAAGTTGAACGAACCTTCTTCCATGAGTTTCAACTGAGAATAGGAGGTCTTGATTGTTGTACGTAGTTTCTGGAAGCCTTTGAAGGTATCTCATTTAGCTCCAAGCTTGGGATGACTTTATTCCAAGTCTGAGTATTATATTACAATTCCAAATCTGAGTTTAAGAGCTGTGTGATTAATCTGGGAATGTATGTCGAACTTGCTGCTGTAGGATGTCATTTGTAATTACAAAGTTTGTCACAGCCAGAAAATAGTGCTATCTAGACTGCCATTAAATTTTGATATTCATCTCTGAAAAATAGTCATTTCAATCATTTCATTTGAGAGTGCTGAAAAATCAGAAAATAATACTGTTGCCTTTCAAGTATAAGTTACCATCTACATTGTAGTGCAAAATCATCTCATTTGTTGGAGGTAATCAACATTGAAAAATTATGTCAAGTTTGTAATCAGTTTAGGGCTTCCAATATAAAGGAGTTTGGATGTATGACAAATGTTTGTCTAAATGACACTTGATTGTATAAGCTTAGTTGAAGGAATTAATTGTTGTGATTATATTTCAGTCATCTAAAGAGTCCTTGCATTCTATATTCAGTTGTAATTTCAGTCTTTAGTTTCCTTGTGTCCATGCATGCTTTATTGATAAATGAGAAAGACAAAAGAAAAATCTTTTATCAGTTGAAAGTACGGTTGCACAAGAATGGTTTGATGAAATTCTTAAGCTCTAAAACAAAAAATTAAGTTCAATTTGTGCAAGGGTCTTTATAGAATATCTAATCAAATGGAAGGATTTGTTGGTAGAGGATGCTACATGGGAGAGCGAGGACATTTTACAATATCCAGAGTTGAGATTTCTTGGGGACAAGCAATTTCAGAGAGGGTGGACTGTGATGTCCCCTTCTAATTAGGCACTCATACGTCAGTAGATTAGCCTATCATGTTGACCCTTGTAGGCTAATGGTTCTGGATAGAGGGTCACTTGGATGGGCACTTGGTCATCAAACTTCAGTGTTGATCTCTAGAGTATGATGGTTGGCTGAATTGTTGCATTTGGCATGATACTGGTGCTTAATTTAATGATATTCACCTTTTATTTCACCATCCTCAGCCTAGGGACCATGTGTCTTTAAAATGAAGGGGTCACTTTATATTTTAAAGTTACTATTCATTTATAAAGTGAAAAAGTTATAACTTAAGTGAATAGTGCTCACTTTAATGAATAGTGTTTCAATGTAAATTTATAAATAGCTTGAGGAAAAGTTCGACCCTTTTCATATGATGATCATTTGGCTTGAAGGAAACTTGGAGTGTGGCTTTGGAGGAAGAAGGAGGATAGGGTTTCTTGATTTCTTGTAGTGGGTGAGCCTGGTGGGGCTTGATCTTCGATTTTGGGCTGCTTGAGGATGTGAAACACCACCTTAAGGTTGCTGGTTAGTTATTGCTGCTTCTTTTGGAGACCTATGTTGTTTTGAGTGGTTTGGGTTGTCATTGACTCCAATCAAGTTAGCACAGGAGTTGCTTACCTTTTGAAGAATTTTGGGGCTGTTTTGAAGATGCTATAGCCAACCGCCCTTTCTTGAGGATTTCATCAGCACTAAGGAAGAAAAATGCTTATCTTGTGTGGCTTTAACTTCACCCAAAGGGGGCGCCCTTGCCCTAGGAAGCCTTCCAATTCGGATTTTGGTGGGAGAAGTTTGTATTATAGTGGGCGTGAGCAATTTAGTGGGGTTTACTACTGTAGCAAATCACTATTCATAGTGTTGTATGGTTGTAAGTTAAATTTTGGGTTTTGATGTAGTTAGTTTCTAATATGATGTAAGCCATCTATCTTATATACTCTATTATGTAATGAAGAAAACATCTTTGGCTATTGATTTGAGTAATTATGTGAGTTATTACCATAGATTAGTTTATTAGAAGTTTCAGCTATATGCAGATGCTCTTTTGTACTATTTTAGTGCTACTAGCAAACAAACTCAAACACAAAAAAGAGAAATACCCACCAAACAAAAAAATCAGACCTACAAGTTCAGAGTAACAAAATCATTAGTGTGGTGGTTCATCACACAATCCTTTTGGGTCAACATGGAAGAGACCTAAATGTCTCAACACTTTGCATCATCCCTAAAAGGAAAACACAAGACATAAGACAATGTTTATGATAGATAGAATAATGTAGATAAAAATAGAATAATTTCATGACATATTTCATTTCCTTTGTATCCTTACACCAACAAAGTAACAAGGGTCATCCAAAGAAAACTCACAAACATAAAGGCACACCAAGCAACACAATACATGGGATCACAATACATACATTCAATCACAAATAACATAAACAAAAAACTAGTATGTCACATGTAAGCTAGCCTGTAGAAAGTTATTTTCATCCCAATCTTGTTCATCATATGCAAAAAGGTGGATAACTAGCCAAAGGAGCAATGACAAGTGCCATACTAGGACAATCACCAGGTTCAACATGTGGTGATGCACTCTTTTTAGGAGGATCATCATAAGTGCATCCATCTAAGTTCATAAAAGTGGAAAATAATAAATTCAATTCATTATGCACTTCTTCATCAATTTTAGTAATTTCACTATCATCATCCAAGTTAATCACAACATGAGGTCTAATGAAAATTTCCATTGTATGTTCATGTTTTTGTTTTGGTGCAAAAGTTTCATGTTGTAGCGAAGGTGGAGATTCATCATGCTTTATTTGAGTTGGTTTGTTATTTTATTCTAATTGACGAGAAATAGAATGATGTCTACGCCTACATACTTTAGCATTTCAGTTTCTTACATGGTTTTCAAGTTGTGATGGTGTAGGAGCGGGTTTATCAACCATCAATCTCTTTTCTTCCCTTAGGTGAGGAATAGAAGGGTCCTCCGAGGGTTGTGAAACCAATTTCTCTTTAGGCTTATAAACTTGTTTGATTTTAGCAAGCACAAAGGGAATTGTATAGTTATCTATTTTTCTCTTGTAGGATATAGGTGGCAGAATAGCATCATATTTTATTTCTTTTAGTTCAAGCATAGGTTCATCCACAACATTTGGAGTGGGAGGAACAACTATGGATATTTTAGTTTTAGGTGGGATATTGGCAAGGGATAACTCTATTATACACTTCATTTTGAACTTTTGATAGGATTTGAAAAAAAAATTTCATGAGGTTTTATAGGTCCAGGCAAAAATAAATCCAATGAAAATTTCCCTCAAGAAGACAAAGGATTAAATCCTCTATGATTCACTATAAAAAATTGGTTGTCAAATAGAATTTTGAGCACTTGTGGATGACCGACAAGATGACATTCATGGAGCGTAGCCATGTGTTAGTGAATGGATTGGTCTTTTAGAAATATATCATAAATTTTCAACTCTATTGCCCATAATGGACTGGGACCAAGCCGCTAATAGCTTCAAAAATGTCACAATTGCATTTGTGACTTTCATCTGAATTTTATAGGTACAACTCCCTCATATGGTTTAATTTCAATAATTAATCTGCTTTTGACTAGAAAGCAGTAAAGGCAACTAACATTAGCCCATAAAAATGAAACCAATGTGAAATGAACCTCAAGAAGATCATTAACCAACTAGCACACAGACTAGAATGATGAATGATCGTTGAAATGAAAATTAAAAAAAGGATTCACAATTACAATAAATGAATTAAATGCAAAAAAGTAGATTTCCCATAGAAAATGTGCTATAAATACACACATGACACATAGATTAGTATAATCAACATCACATTAGAGACTCACAATTCACAAATTGTGATTTATTGCAATATGAATTAAATTAAAACCAGAATAAATTTTTCCTCTCTCTGTTACAACACGGTGTACTCTAGAGAAATCAAACCCTCTCTGAATTGTTCTCCAGCCAGATATAGGGGTCTCTTTTCTCTCTTTGATAGTTGCTAAGCAGTTACTAAACATAGCAATGTTTTCTTGTCATTTAACTATCCACCATGGAAATTGATAGACTATAAATAATTAATGGCCAGAATGATTACATTGCTAATGATATGACCTTAGGTGATCACCAAACATTTCTTGTTTTAATTCTTGCCTCGTGGCTATCAATTCTTGTGTAGTTAACATGATTTACAAATCACACATTAAATAACTATCCCAAAGGTGCAATGGAGTCACACGTATAAATTGTCCATCTAAAAGATCAATTTAACCGCATCATCATCCTATCATTTGATCAATCTTAAAGAATACCAGTTTGAATGTCTCTCTAACCTTCTATAAATTTAGTGGACATAGCCACACTTCACCATCCTGAATTATCCAAAATGGCAAGTGCTCAGAGTGACAAAGTATCCACGAATGACTTCATTGTCATTGAGGAAATTGAATGTAGTACCCTCTTTAAGCAACTATCTGACCAGTTGAGAGAGGTCTTCACTGCCCAAAGCGAAATAGAAGAGGAGGTGTTGCATAACATACTGAGAGAAGCATTCCTAAATCAAGTCCATGTACTCAATTCCATGCTCCTTGATCATTTCATGCATACTATCATTCGTACCTCTAGACATTGAGACTAGGGAATGAGGGCAGCGAAGCACCTGGTTAGGCCTGAATTTCATCATAGATTCAATGTAGCCATCACTGGGCTCATCAACTACCCATGGAGAAGATTGGTTGGTGATGCCATCTGCATCTCAACTACAAATCAGAATGAAACCATTGAAGAAGTTGTAACCCTTCCCCACAGAGGGCTGGTGAGGAATGACATGGGGTTGTTTGCCCAATTCTTGCAATCCCACAAAAATCTACTTTCACCAGCCGAGATAGAGTGCCTCCATGTGGTGGTGGAGGGAATATGTGTGCTTATGTTTTCCCTATGTGTTTGAAAAATTTCATTTTGATGCTCCCCAATTTTGTAATCGAACAAAAATTTTTGCAATGCCATCGATATATATAAAATTATAGTGTTTTCATATTATGGTGTTTGCATTTTTTTGAATAATTCTACCTTTTAATTTTATTTATTGTATCTCTGATGGTATCCATTTATATTTATTTCTTTGTATAAATGGGGTTCATTGTTTGAAAATGAAATGCACCTTAATAGAAACAACCTTTACTATCATTCCCTTAGTTTTCTTTTGAATAATATTCTTGAAGTGGCAAAGCAAGAGGTTCATGAAACTAGGTAAAAGACCACCGATGGTTTTAGAAACCACTAAAACTCCCACCCAAACTTGAAAAATTCGAAGCTCTATCAATGGTGGTCTTTTTTATCAGTTCACAAAATTTGGGTACAGACTTCCAGCCATCAAATTAAAAGACTTAGAGTGCTCAGGAAGTTATGAAAATTTCACAATACGCAGCCCATGAGAAAATAAAGAACAAATTAAACAAATTGCGGTAAAAGGGTGAGTTAGACAAACAGGATAAATCACTGCACAAGTTAGAAAATCCTCATGAAACACTGCCCAACTTATAAACTTAACCAAAAATTGAATAGGGGTATCAATTTTGAGAGTGATGGCCAAGATTAGGGTAACACCATGGATAGACTAACTTTATCCAAAATTGACTCAACGTCGGGATAATGGAGAATGATACATCTAACTGTTTTAGTCTAACTTTTAATGAAAGATTGATCGAACCTATCGTAGGGCGAGCAAAATCATCATGTGTTTTTATCTCTGCTTTTAATTTTTCATAAGAATCCTGGTAAAGTGTTGGAAGAATGAAGAAGAGGACCTCTGGTGTGTTATCATTGATGCGAACACTGGTTGGTGTTGAACTATCTGCCTATTTGGTAAACTTTGTCTGTGCTACATTGATCTAGTAATTTGATTCATAATCACTCTTGGTAGAATATTAGCTCATATGATTTTAGTATGTTATTCAGGACTTTTAGATGTAGCCTTGACCAGGGATTGAACAATTTTGGTTGAATAAGTTGAAAGTTATAAATGACAGAAGTTCATCTTACAGGTTTCAGGTCGGTCTTCATCTGGCCGACTTAAACAAGTGGTATACATTTCATGGATGCTTAAAGCACATTTTTCTTGGTTCGAGCCGACCTAACTTATGCTTGGCATGTTTTGTTTTGAGTGTCAAAGATGTTTTTTTCTTTAATCTGACAAGACATTTTGAGTTGAGTATGCTTACATATAACTAGGTCGACCTAATAAATGTATGGAGATGTAACCATGTATATATATGGAACATTTTTGTATTGTTTAGATATAGAAGAAGTAATAATTTGAAATATGTGACATTCTGATATTGTGTGAAGTTGTTGATAGTTGTTGGTATTTTTTGTATACCTGCAAACCGGTGCAGGATTTTTGTTTTCCAAAGCTTAATTGGACTTGAACCCAACACATAGAAGGTGTATTCAATCAGTTTAGATTTTGGCATTGAGCCACACTCTTTTGTAATCATTTTTAGGTTGTGAGCCTTTCAAGGACAGTGTGTCCTGATAGTGTTCCCTATAATATCTTATGACTGGTTATAATATATTGTGAGTTAATCCTCATTGTGGTTTTTCCCACTTTGGGTTTTCCACATAAAAATATTGGAGTTCATGTGTCATGTGATGTTATGATTCCTTTCATGTTTCTTTTTTATAATTGTTATAAGATATGTTTTAATTATTAAATGATTAGCTAGTTAAATGGTTTAGTGGAATATTGATTCACCTCCCTCTCAGTATTCCAAGTATTCAACAATTAGTATTAGAGCTTGGTTCCTTTGGAAAAGTTTAACATGTTAAGGAAGATCTTGAAGTTTGAACACTTGGTTGATAAAAAGTATCATGTTCCTCCGAAAGAAATTTCTGCAATTGAAGAAATCCATGTTTCTCTTGAAGATTTGGATAAAATTGAAAATGAGAAAGAAACTCTGACAAAAAACTTGAAGGAAGCAAATGAATGCATCTATACCTTGAGAGAGCATATCAAGAGGTTCAAAGAAAGGCATAAAGAAGCTAGTGATTAGTTGAAGAAAGCAAATGAGGACATCACTGGACTAAAGGTACAAGTGGAAGAGAAGAGAAGAATTGAAGAATGTTAGAAAGTTGAAATCCAGAGAAAGATTGATGAGTGTATAAAGATTGAAAATTATGTGTTAACCCTATATTCTGACTTGGAGAAAGCAAGAGCCCATGAAAATAAATTCAAAACAAGTACTAAAATTCTTAATGAGTTGATCACATTTCAGAAACCAACCAAGGATAAAGGTGGTTTAGGACTTGAAGAAGGACAAATTTCAAAAGAAAATCAAATTCCCAACAAAGTTGACAATCAAAGGAGGACTCAAGGAAATAATAAACAATTCAAGAACCAAAGAAGCAATACCGAAAGGTTTCCTATTCAATAAAATGATGCTCAAAGGTACCCATATTTTAATAGTGTTTGTTTTTCATGCAATAAATTTGGTCATAGGGAAACAAAATGTAGAAGTAGAATAAATCATAATGTTGGATTCTTTGTTGGGCAATTTTTTGCTTGCAAAAAATTTAGACATAGAGCTACTAAGTTCAAAAGTCATATAATGATGAATAGATTCAATACTGGTAGAATAGATCAATCTTTTCAAGGCTATTGCTATACATGTTATGATTTTGGACATAAAGCTAACTAGTACAGATCAAGGATAAACTCAAATCAATTTGGACAAAGAAATGTTATTTGTTATACTTGCAACAAACCAAGGCATATCTCAAAATTCTGCAGAAGCAAAAATGGGAAGAAACTTGATCCAAAACAAAAGAACAAATCTGTGAACAAGGTGGATCCTATTGAAGTGAGAAAGGAAATGGGGAAGATTTGGAAGAAAAAGAAACAACCTGAGAACAAGGATGAATCAAATACATCTGTACTAGATGCTAGTGCAAATACTTCTTGTAAAACTGAACCCAATAGTAGTTTCAAGGGGAGAAGTTACAAAGATATTTAACAAATCCCCTGATATAAAAGGTTTCAAGCAGTGACACGGAGATATGTGATGTAGAATGACATACTAAAAATATTGAATTTTCTGGCAAAAAAGGTGTAAATTTGGAGGTTTGTGGAGCTTTTTAGGGTTTACAATGTATTTCACAAAAGTGTATCATCTTTTTAAAGGTAGAATGCATTTAATGCGAATTAGGGTAAATTAATAAAATATAAAGTGAAAGCTTGAGTTGAATTAAAGAATTTTTACTACTTGAAAGAAACTAGAGCAAGTTGAGGCAAGGTGATGTTGATTAATTGTACTTGGCATCAAACACTAGTCCTGTGGAAGCTTGAAAGAGGTGTTTATAGTTATCAATACTCTATCAGTTTAAAGTAGAAGCATTTCTCATAAGAATTTTTAGAATAATAAGAAAAGATGGCCACAACAGCTATTGTTGAGACCTCTGAGAGACCTCGACCTAGGTTCAAGAGGTTTTCATGGAATGTCTACGAAATGGACCCCATGGGTGCATTTTCACAAATCCCAAGCAATTTTTTACCTATTGAAGATACCAAGATATACATTCATGAAAAATTGGAAGAGTTTGACCATCAAGAACTCATGAATCAATGGGAAAATGAATTATCAAGAGATGGTTACTCTGTGAATCCAAAATATGAAAACCTAGTACAAGAAACTAGATGTATGGAATAGGTTCCCAGAATTTTGTGGTGAGATGCTAGCAAAATTTATGAGGATGGCACTTAGCAAAGTGCACGAAAAAATTGTATGGACAAGCATTGGTGGAGTGATTACTAAGGAAGTAATTAGGGACATAAATGGTCTTTGTGACATTGGATCTATACCGGTGTTGAAAGCTATAAAGAATGATGTAGTAATGCAGCTGATTGGTGCCACATATGATGGAAGGGCACTAACTACAAAGCCTATCACAAACCAAACTGTGAGGTATGATGCTGCCATGACTGGTTAGAAAATATATTTTACAAACTGAGGCAATTTGGTGTCAGCCATAGCAATTCATATTGCACATGAAATGGTGGTTAATGGAAGGGATTATGACTTGTGTGAATTGCTCTAGTAGAAATTTATGAATAACCTAAACCAGACTTTCACAAAGAATTATCCTTTTAATTTTGGCTCATTGGTGATTTGTCTATTATTTTACTTTTTGAGAGAGCTACCTGGAAAGAAGAATATATGGGATCACAACAGACTCATAGTCTTGGAGACTACAAGGTAAAAATGAATGCTCTTACTACATTCTTTGCAGTTTTCTAAAACAAAATGTATGAGAGAGATAGAGTTCCAAGAAGCCTAGTGAAGAAATATGCGAAGGACATCACCTTTCCGGTGTCTACCAATAAATGTATTATTGAAGTAGTAAAACTGAGGACTCTATGGACAACTCCTCTTGGATATGAAATTAAAGAACAAGTAGCTAAAGGTCTTATTGAAATATTATTGAATAGTCCTAAAGATCCTACTCAGCCCTGACATGGTACTTATGAAGAAAAGTTTGTTGAAGTGCATTTGGAGACTTAAACACCACAAAGGGCTAAAAGGGTGAACACAAATTTTGAAGCATATTTCAATCTACATTCACTGTCTAAGGATAATGTAGATAAGCTAAAGGGACTTGCAGATGAAAGAAGGTCTAGATCAGTTGATGTCCCTTTTGGGCCTAAGAGATTAGGAAGAGAACCTTCCATCACTTCCTTTGCATTACTGGAAAATCTCGGTGCAGTTGCTATAGTGAAAGGAAAGTAGGTAGTGCACGGTTTCCTTGCAATAGTGAACACAACTATCTCCTCTGAACCCAACACCAGGGCATCTAAGAAGAGGGATGTACCCCCTATTGTACCATCTATCGCCCCTAGAAAGAGAGTAAAGCAAAAGGCTAATAGGAAAATAAATTTGAGTGATGCAGTGCAAGAAGAAATAGAACTTAGAATAAAAGAAGAAAGTTGGTTGAAGAGAAATAGGAGCAGTGCCTCCGCTAGAAATGAAGAAGCAAAAACCAAAATCAATGTTGACATCCAACATATGGAGAAACTGAGGAAGAAGAGAATACTTTCAAAATCCATGTGCATGAGAAAAAGGGCGAAGAAAGCAAATCTAAACCTATGGAGGACCTTCTCGGCTCTCCTCTAGTATGTGATCGACCCTCTCTAAATTTGGGAGTCTTGGTGAATAATATGATAGATTTAGAGAATATTTTTCCTACTGCTAAGTTGTTTGATGAAGTTAATGGAGAAGATAGGGAAATAATCATAAATTATTTTATTCAGTACATAGTTATTTATAGTGAGAACATGGAATCTATAAGGAAGAAGGTGACTGACAATGTATGGTAAGATTTAGTACAAAGAAGGCATGAAGTTGTATCTACTAATGACAAGATGAAAATTGATGCTTTGAATACATTTGGATCCTCCTTATCTGAGGAAGATGATGTTAATCTATTAAAAGAATGTTCTTAATTATTTAGAGTTGAACATAGAGTCAATATTTTGATGACTAAAGAGAGATGATACATAAAGGATAAGGCAAGAAATGATTGATATAGTTAGGAAGCTGGCAAAGAATTATGGGATGAAAACCAATTCTTCATCTCATACAACTCAAGCACAAGATCCTGTTAATATCTCAGAAGCAATGGATCATCATGTTTTTGAAAATGTTGATGAAATACATGCTACTTCAGAGACATCTACCCCTCTAAATGATACAAAAGAGACAACTAGTAAATAGATTGAAGGTCAACATAAATATGATATCAGTAATGATCCAAAAGAACATCATGAGAATACTAGAGAAAATGGAGAAAAAGACAAGGATGAAGGTAAAGGAAGAAAGGATAAAAAGAATGATGAGGATAAGAGGGAGAAAGAAAACCAAGATGAATCATCTAGAAAATCCTTCGAAGAGGAAAAAGAAGAAGAAGAAGAAGAGGTGAAAGTAGAGGAAGCTAAGAAAGAAACACGGGTTGAAAGAAGTGAAGAAGAGAACCCCAAACCTATTGAGCCATCAAATGCATCTGAAGAATCATCTGAACATGCTCTTAAGGGTCCACTGACAAGGAAAATAAGACTTCGACCTGTGCTACCACCTCATTTGATTAAACTACCATCACATTTAGGCTATGTAGACCCAACTAAGATTGCACCTCCTGAAAGAATAAATATGTGTAGTATTTTTCTCGACTTTGTTACACAGGAAACTGTAAAAACATATCAAAAAGGGACTAAATTGATAAATGAAGCTATTAAGACTTTACAAGAGACAACCCTCGGTGTCACAATTGATGATTCCTTAGCACTTATTGAAAACTTGAAGTTCATGGTTGATTATGTTAAGGTGTATACCTCTAGTCTTAAGATATAGGTTGAGAAAGAGGCAGAGTCAAGTATTCTAAAGAGAATATTACTAGTTCTATAGGATAAATGTGGAATCACACATAAAAAAGTATTGCAAAGTCTAAAAGAGGTAAAGGGCTGTGATGAGGAAGCCCATTTACTGTTTGTATATTGCATGTGGTGGCCTGATGCCACTCAAGACATTAAATTTTTAATGGACTCAATAGAGTCTCAACTTGCTGATGCCTCCAGAGATTACAAGGTTACAAACAACAAAAATTACATTGGTTGGACTTCTATTGTAGAATTACAGTGCAAGTTTTTCATTTTGCAAAGGCAAAAAGAAGATACAATAAGGCGATTTGGACAACTTGGAGATCTGGCAATGTCCAGACATATCTCTATATCAAGTGCCTTGGTGTATGCAAAAAAAATGGATAAGATGAAAATCAATCCTTCCACTCTGGAAGAAGGAGAAGAATGCCTAATGGAACTGGAATCACTGAATAAAACTCTTACCAAAGAAGGGATCTGGGATGCTGGAAAACTGGCTTGGGAAGCAATTCTCAAAGAATTAAAAGGTTCCCCTAGTTCTTAATTAAAAGTTTTTGTTTATTTTTTGTACTCAGTGTCCTTGATGTTAAAGGGGGAGAAGGTTATGTGTGGAGAAGGGTTTGTGTAAATAATGTTTTTTGTTTTTGTACATTTGAAAGGGGGAGTTGAGTGAATTAAGTTTGCACAATTCTGATTGTGAAGTGTGAATACAAGTTTTTTTGAAGCTTTATTTTTGGCACATGTTGCCATCAATTACAAAGGGGGAGATTGTTGGAAGAATGAAGAAGAGGACCTCTAGTGTGTTGTCATTGATGCCAACATTGGTTGGTGTTGAACTATCTATCCATTTGGTAAACTATGTCTCTGCTACATTGATCTAGTAATTTGGTCCATAATCACTCTTAGTATAATATCGGCTCATATGATTTTAGTATGTTATTCATGAGTGCTAGATGTAGCCTTGACTAGGGATTCAATAATTTTGGTTGAATAAGTTGAAAGATGTAAATGAAAATTTTTTGGATTATAGGTTTTTGGTTGTTCTTCATCTGGCTGAATTAAATAAGTGGTATACGTTTTATGGATGCTTAAAGTGCTTTCGTCATGGTCCAGGCCAACCTAAATTATTCTTGGCATGTTTTGTTTTAAGTGTCAAATATGTTTTTGTTTTGAAGTCGACAAGACATTTTGAGTTGAGTATGCTTACATCTAATTAGGTCAACCTAATTGATATATGGAGATATAACCTTGTATATATATGTAACATCTTTGTATTGTTTAGATATAGAAGAAGTGATAATGTGAAATATGCAACATTATGATATTGTGTGAAGTTGTTGATAGTTGTTGGTAGTTGTTGTATACCTACAAACCGATGCAGGATTTTTGTTTTTTCCAGAGCTTAATTGGAATTGAACTTAACACATAGAAGGTGTATTCAATCAGTTCATATTTTGGCAACAAGCCACACTCTTTTGTAATCTTTTTTAGGTTGTGAGCCTTTCAAGGATAGTGTGTCCTAGAAATGCGCCCTAAAATATCTTATGATTGGTTATAATATATTGTGAGTTAATCCTCACTGTGTTTTTTTCCCACTTTAGGTTTTCCACATAAAAATCTTGGCATTCATGTTACATTTGATGTTATGATTCATTTCATGTTTCTGTTTACAGTTGCTATAAGATATGTTTTAATTATTGAATGGTTAGCAGTTAAATGGTTGAGTGGAATATTGATTCACCACCCTCTTAGTATTCTGGGTGTTCAACATAAAGTTCATGCACAAATAAGAATTCCTCAATGATCACATTCTCTACACACATTATATCAATCAATATCTCATTTGTAGGCTTGTTTTTTATTCTTTCGACTATGTAAAGAGAACCATCGGGTGCATATTTAATTATATCATTATTTGAGAAATCAATGTCAAGAGACACATTGGTTTGGCCCTTACAAGGTTGAACTTTAATGAATCTGATCATAGAATCTATATTATCTCCATTGTCACTCTTATTATCATCAGTTATATCTTGTATCTTGTCAACATTCATCACATCATTCTTGTTATCACTAGCTTTTACAAATGAGACAGAATGGTTTGGCATGGGATTGGTAAAGATTTGAATTTTTTGGTTAGGTGGAGCAACATATTTATTTCCTTGATCATTAACACTGCACTATATGTTTAAGATTCCTATTACGTTCCATGGCATGTCCAACTTCTTGATGATATTGAAAAAAGGCATTGGGATTATGGTCTGGAGGTAAAGGCTTGGTTGTGTCAAGAGGTCTAACGGGAGGTAAGGTGATTAGATTTTTTCTCAAGAGTTACAACATGATTGAATGAAGGGTATCAGGTAACAAGGTGAATTGCCTATTCCTATCTTGATATTGGTATGAATTTGTTGTTTTGATGGAAGCCATTTGAGGTTCAACATGGTTGGTTGGTTGAGGTGGATTTATCTATATAAAGCCCTTTTTTTTTTTAATGGTTGAATTTTTTTACTATGCACGGTTTTAGATCTTTCAAGACAAGTTGAAGCAGTTTTTCCTACACATTGAATAAGGGAGTTATGATAATCATGGAGATTCGTTCATAAGTGTGTAAAGGAGTGAAATTTCAACATCCCAAGCTTATGTTGGATACTTTCTTGTAAGTTGTCAATGAATATTATTTGAAGATTAACATTGAGAAGTTTAATGTTGATTTGTGAATAAAGTAGTTGATAACGTGCTATAAAATAAATGACTTTTTCATTTGTGTTTTTTTACATTATATCAAATCAAGTAGGGCCATTGTAGGGATAATATGCACTTGGAAATGGTTGAGAAAAGCATCAACAAGCTCATTAAATGAGTGGATTTAATTATTCAATAAGGAACAAAACCATTCCAAGGTTGTATCTTTTAAGAACCTAGGAAAAAGCTTAGCCAAGATCTTATCTTCAAAAATGAAATCACTACATAAGGTTGTATATGCTGAAAAATGGTTGTTATGATCTCCTTCACCATCGTATTTCTCAAATCTAGGTATCTCTATGCCCTGTGGCATTTATTCTCTCAATATCTCCAATGACAATGGGTTTCGTTTGGCATATTGTGATTGTTCAATTTGGTTTTGGTTAAATGTTTCTATTTGTTATTGAAGGGATGACATTTTGCAAGAATTGGTTTATGACAGAATCATTGGTTGTGTTTTGAGATGGAGGGTAATATGGTGGAGGTGTAGACAACTAAATTGCAAGTTTTTGAGAGGTGATGGGTTAGGAGATATGATGTTTGAGTTCACAAATCTAAAAGGATTCCCAATGGAAATACCCAAAGTTGAAGTGATATTACTGGTTGGTTACATAGTTTTGGTAATAGTTAGATTAGTATATGTAGGAATGGAAGCTATGGTTGTATGGGGGGAATTTGATTTCCTCCTTGACTTTGAGTGTATCCCAAAGTTTGAGCATAAATCCATTGTAGGAACATGATTATTAATAATGTGGGCTTGGCTATGCACAATCTCTATTCCTAGTTCGTTATCAAGCATTCTCCTCATGCTATCTATGATAGGAATGGAAAAATCAACAATATATTTTTTACTCGCATAGTCTTGAAGTATCTCTAAGGATTTATCCATTTTTTGCAAGTTTTCTTGAGGGACATGATAAAAAATGTTTTTAAAATCATTAGAAGTAGTGGTCATAGGACATGTGACATTAGGTATGGAATCCAAGATGGGTTGACTAGTGTCAACACTATGAGTGAAAGAGTTGGAAAACCCAAGATCCATACCATCACAAGATTCCACGAGTCTCAAACTATGTCTCACTGAAGTATTGGCTGTAGGACACTAGGTTGTGATACTCATACAAGTCTCACCAAACCAAAAGTGTACAAAAAATAGACAAAAGGAACTAAATAAAGATAGTAAACATCCAAAAATATGAAGCACAGTGCAAGTATTAAACAAGATATTGCAATTTTCAGATTTAAAATATGATAATTGTCTGATTTTAGATATAAAAATGTAAAAATGATTACTTTTGAATACCAATTTTAGTTGTAAAATATACACTATCTTTCCTCAATTGAACTAGATGAAAACACCTACTAAATATGCAATTTCTAAAACTAATACAAAGATCTACAAGCTGAAACAAAATTATAAAACAAAGACCAAATAGTGTGCAAAAATTTGGAAAATCACCTATACCAGGACAGGTTCACCCTAGGGCGAATGAGTCCTAGGAAAATGTCTGAAAAAATTTAATTATGAGTTTTTAACCTGATTTTTAAGCTCATTGTGCCTAACACCAAACAAATTCTTTGGTGATAAATTTTCCAGAAATATGATAAAAATGCAAATGCGATTTTATGATAATGTATGAACAAAATGATACTTTTTTTTAATGTGATTTTGAATGAAATGTTGATCTAAATGACACACTTTAATGCAAGCTATTATGAAACAATTATGCAATATTTTTGGATTTTTATGAGTTTAAATGATGCAAAAATGCAATATGTAACCCTAAATGCAATACATGACAAGATGATCCAAAACCTAGATCTAGGGTTTTAAAGATCTTCAAATAAAAAAAGTATGATGTACAATGTTAGGCTCACTAAAATGATGAACAAGACACTTTAACAATGTCAGGTTAACCAAAATGAAATGTGGGGAAAGGGTTCCTTAATGAATAAGGGGTATTTTCTCTATTTATCCCTCTCCCAAAGGCATTTCATTAGGAAAGAGATCACAAGGTGTAGGGATCGACTTTCAACCTCAATGGTAAGTCAATTAGACTTCGATCTCAATCCTTACAATAATACGACAGATATGAAACCAATTTTAAATGATATGCAATGCTCCAACTAGATGAACAATAAGACCTAAAACATGAAGTGAAAATTCCTAAAAGTATAAAAACTAAAACCACAATTCACAAGCAATTCTAAGAAGGGTAAGCACACATGTACCAATCACCAAAATTAGGTTTTGAGCTCTATTGAAGGACGGGTGATGAGTCTATATATTAGTTAGTTTTTATATCTTTTATTCATGCTTATAGACATTACCAAGAGATTGATCTTATACATGTTCATATATTATGCTATATTTGATACCTATTATGCAAACCCTTAACCTAGTTTAAGTATTGAAACATAGAAAAAAAGGGTTTGGAAAAATAGAATCAAAATATATGGAGTGAGGGACCTATTTTCCTTTATTTCAGTAGGAAATGAGATCCCCACAAAGAGTTGACTAAAAACCCTTAGGTGAACCAAGTCAATGTGAGAATCTTCATATTTCCTTATGATTGAAGGATGAGGGTCAAGGTCAAACAACACTTTGGGGAGAAAAACTAAAAATAGCAAATCAACTCCAAAATTAAATTTAACACTTGAAACAATAATATTAAACTCAATATTTGCAAAACAAGAAAATAGAATGTAGATCTAAGAAGGGCATAAACATGTGTACCAGTCATTGAAAGAGCTTTCTGGAAGCTGATCTGAGACTCATTTTCCCATGGGGAAATGGGTCCAAGTATAGGGGTTTCAAAAATCTTTTGGGAGCCTCTAAAACAGATCTGTAGCTTTTGATTTGTCCAGGTTTCAGTATCAGAAAGTCTGAAATCTAATATGTAGGTTAGATTCTATGATTCAACAACAACTTTTGCAACTTTGACAACTTCATAAATCTTGCAATTCAACAAGTCTTCAAGTCTTCTTCAACCTAAATATGCAATCACACACATAAGAGAGAAAAATGTTTGTTTTTGGGTGAATGGAGGTTTTCCTCGATAAAACCCCATTTTGGTAATCAAACCTTGATTTGAAATAATGAAATAAAAGAGGGAATGAAGAATGAACAAAGCTATGTTACCACTCAACAAACCCTTGAATGAAACCTTGATAATGAAGATCTTAGGAGGTCTAAAAATTGCATGAAATGGCTGAATTGGATGTGGATTTTAACACTTGAAATTGATGCTTTGAATACTTGAATAAATATTGAAACCTAGATCACCATGCTAGCTCAAAAAACATGCATGATACAAGAAGAATTTGACACGATGAATAGATCTTGAATGTTGCAATAAATCTCTAATATATCTACTCTTGGATACCCTTGATTGCTCTTGAAAATGCTCTTTTAAATCTTGAAAAATGCTAGGTTTCTTCTCTTGAAAATTTTAGGTGAAAATTAGTGAAATGACCCTATATTTATAGGTATGTATCTATAATTTCCCGTAATTCACATATCACAAGACAACATTGAATTATGGATTTTAAAACATTAAAATATCACCAAAAACATAATTAAAATTTAAGTTCAAAGGTCTATGGAGGACCCATTCGCCCATGGGTGAATGGGTCCCAGGTCCCTATTCTTGGAACACATATTGCTCAATGTAAAGTGTTATGTTTAGGCATTAATTATTATTGGGTTTCCCCTTTAAAAAATATAATTTATTAGGCTTTGTAAATGAATAAAAGGGATAACTAAGGCATAAGTAAGTTCAATTTAATTAAGAGGGCCGAAATAAGTGTGAAGATGTAAAAAGGTACATTTAACAACACTAAATTAAGGCATTACTAAGTCCAATTTTAACTAGGAGGGCCCAAACAAGTGAGAAAATTTAAAGGGTTACAATTTTCTACACTATATTTAGCCCCCACTTTAGTGAGAGGATGACCTTGCATCAAACTCAAACTAAAGTAGACAATCAAGACATGTCTAATTGTATAATCATTGGAAAGATAAGGCAACAAAGATCAAGGAGGGTGATCAAACCCCCAAGATCTAAGATCTCATGGAAAAACCAACAAAAGCACAAGGAGACACATGCCTATGTTAAACATATATTTGCAATAATGACAAGATACTCAATCATACAATACCAAAGACTCAAAGAAAGAAAAGGAGAAAAAGGACAAGGGGGTGGATCAAGCCTTGACTATCCAACACGATGTGGATCACACATCAGTTGTTTGTCCAAAAAAATTTACAAGTGAAACTCGTTGTCCACTATGTAAACAATAATGCACACTCACAAAGGCTAGTGAAATCCGTTTTCCACTAGGTGAGCCCCTAAGGGTGGAAAATGAGAGAATATTATTAGGCTCCCATACCATACCAAAGTTATACCTCTGATAACTTTAATAAGGAATCACATAATACAAACTTCAAGCTTCATAAGGCTTAGAAATTTGCATTATGCTAAGCACTTATGAAAAAACAAGGCACCACAAGCAAGCAAAGTGTGTTATGCTTGGTGGCCATGAAAAAGGGTTGTAACTTTGAGCTTCATAAGGTTAGCAAGTTGCGTTATGTTAAACACTCATGAATAAAATGAAAATAGGATAAGACATGTTCAAATGGATTTTATTTAGTTCATGTAAGGTATCCTCTTAGGAAACATTATTCCTAATGTCTCCAAGAGAGGACAAGTCTAGGATAAAAGATTTGCAACTTAGGTAATGCTATGCATAGCATCACCACTAAGAGGAAAGTTGTATGCCAAGAAAGGTCACACTCTTGGAGTACATCAAGCCCAATGAAACCACCAAGAAGAAGGAACATCGCAAGAAGTAAGAAGACCACACAATGAAACATAAGATATGGTCCAAGATCTCCAAAAATGATAATGCCAATGTATGCCCCCACTTTAAACAAATTGCTAACACCATGCTATGAGAAATTACTTTAAAGTAGCAAATGATAAATGTTAAAAATAAAGAAGACATGAGAGCTTATTCAGAAATCCCTATGTCAAGCAATGTTTCCAAATGAAGCTACATCATGAAAAGGGGTTGCCCCCCAAAATAAAATCCCAAAACACACATAAGGGATCCACAAATTTTGGGTCAACATATATCTTTGTTACAATGATATTATAGAACTTAGAAACGTTGTCATTCCCCAAATAACTCATGGAACAAGAAGGATGACACATAGAGAGCAAAATCAAAGAAAAGGCTTTTGGGTCAACATGAAAGAGACCCAAATGTCTCAATGCCTTGCATCATCCCCAAAATGAAAACACAAGACAAAAGAAAAGATAAATGTTTACAAAATCTAGAAGAATGTAGGTACAAATAGAGGAATGCCCATGAAGACACATAAAACATAAGGATACATGGGATCACATTATGCACATGCAATCACATTAAAAACATAAAAAAATAAAACAAATACAAGACTAGTAAGGCACATGAGATTCAACCTATAGCAGGTTGTTCGCATCCCAATCTTGTTCCTCATATGTAGAAGGTGGACAACTAGCCAAAGGGACAATATCAAGTTCCAAACTAGGACAATCACCAAGTTTAGCACATGGTAAATCACTCTTTTTAGGAGGATCATCACGATTGTTATCATTTAAGCTCATGCAAAGGAAAATAATGAATTCAACTCATTATGCACTTGGTCATTATTTTTTGCATAATATCCATGGAAGGTGCTTGTTCTCATTGTGTTTGAGGTTTAGTATTTTCTTGTTTCAGTGAAGGTATAGAATCATCATGCATTGCTTGAGGTAATTTTGGATTTTGGTTTTCTATGTAGTTCCTTTCTTCTTTTGCTTGCAACAAATGAGCAATAACACGACATCTACGCTGACGCTCTCTAACATTTATGTTCCTTTTCATTCGGTTTTCAAGTTGCAATTGTGTAAGAGTGAATTTATCAACCATAGGTTTATTTTCTTCCCTTAAGGAAGGAATGAAAGGAACAAGGAATAAAAAGACAATTATCTACTCTGAGAACTCCTTAGCAAAATGGAGTTGTTGAAAGGAAGAACATAACAATTCAAGAAGCTACTAGATCAATGATTACTGAAGCTGGTCTATTAGAAGTTTACTAGAGAGAAGATATTCACATGGTTATTTATGTGTTCAATCGAGTTCAAGCAAGAGCCAACAATACTAAGATCCCCTATAAGCAATGGTGTGGAAGAATTCCTATTGTTAAGTATTTCAAAGTATTTGGAAGCAAATGTTATATCATATGGGATGAAGAAAAATCAGGGAAGTTTGATGCTAGAAGTGATGAAGGTATTTTCCTTGGATATTCTACTAGGAGTGAAGCTTATAGATGTTTTAATAAAAGACCGAGGAAGATTGTAGAAAGTGCAAATGTTAAGGTTGATGAAGTAATGGAGAATTCAATTGAAGTAGATGGATATGTATCTGATGAATCTGATTGTGTAAGAATTGATGAAATTATGGAATAACATGAGAAGGATGAACAAGAGAAGCATAATGAAGAAGAAGAAGAAGCTTCGGTGGTGTCCCCAAAGACACCTAAATATGTGCAAAAAAAAAATTCAAAAATTTAGATCATTGGAGACAAGAAAAAAGGAGTATTGACAAGAAGCAGAGCCACTGCTGCTGGTGAGATAAATCTTTGTTTACTTTCTGAGATTGAATCAAAGAGCGTAAGTGAAGCATGTAAAGATTAGCATTGGATAAAAGCTATGAAAGAAGAAGTTATGCAGATTGAGAAGAATCAAACTTGGGAATTGGTCCCTAGACCGGTAGATAAAAACATAATTGCATCAAAGTGGGTATTCATAAACAAGTTGAATGAGAATGGAGAAGTGGTTAGAAATAAAGAAAGGCTTGTGTGTAAGGGTTACTCACAAGTATAAGGTATAGATTTTCAGGAGACTTTTGCTCTGGTGGCAAGAATGGAAGCTATCGGGATGTCCTTATCATTTGTTGCTCATAAATATTTCAAGTTCTATCAGACAGATGTTAAGTCTACATTCTTGAATGGTGAGCTAGAGGAAGAGGTCTACATGGAACTACCAGAAGTATTTCAATTGTTAGATCAACCAGATATGGTATGTAGATTGAATAAATCTTTGTATGGACTGAAGAAAGCTCCTAGAGCTTTGTATGCAAGGTTAGACAGGTATTTGATTCAACAATATTTCAACAAAGGTATGACATATAGTAATCTGTATTTTAAAATTGAAAATGTTAAGATCTTGATAGTGGTTGTATATGTTGATGACATTATTTTTGGAGGAAATGAAATTATGTTCAAGATTTTTTCTGAAGAAATGCAAAAACAATTTGAGATGTCCATGTTTGGTGAGATTAATTTGTTTCTTGGGCTACAATCAATCAGATAGAGAAAGTGATTTTTATTTCATAGTCAAAGTATGTAAGAGAGATGTTGAAGGAGTTTGGGATGGATGGTTCCAAACCAGTATGCACTCCTATGGTGATTGGTTGAAAATTAAGTAAAGATGATGATTCACCTAAGGTTGATCAGAGAAAATATAGATCTACGATTGGTGGACTATTGTATTTGATTGCTATTTGACTAAATATTATGCATGTAGTTTGTCTTATGGCTAGATTTCAAGAAGATCCTAAAGAAACACATGTTGTTGTTAAGAGAATATTTAGATATTTGAATGGCACTCTAGATTATGGCTTGTGGTATCCCAGGGATACTAATTTTACACTGATTTCTTATACAAATACAAATTGGGTTGGCTGTGTAGATGTCAAAAAAAGTACAAGTGGTGGTGCATTCTTTCTTGGTTGTAGATTAGGGGCTTGGTTGAGTAAAAAGAAAGATTCAGTTTCTTTATCCACTGTTGAAGTTGAGTATATTGTTGTAACATAATGTTGTACACAATTTTTTTGGATGAGATAGACATTGAAATATATCAGAGTAATGTATGATGATCCTATTTATATCTTTTGTGATAATACAAGTGTAATTAACATTTCAAAGAATCCAGTGATGCACTCAAGGACAAATCATATATCTATCAGGTATCACTTTTTAAGAGAGAAGGTTGTGGAGAATGAAGTAAAGCTTGAGTATGTGTCGACGAAGGATAAAATTACTGATATATTTATGAAGGCTCTTCTTAAAGATACTTTTGAGTATCTCTAAGAGAAGTTAGGGGTTATTTACCCTCCTTTCTCGAACTAGATGCATATGGAGATACATCAATCTGGTGGGTCTATGGATCTATCTTTCTTCTGGATTGATGTTTTGGTGGCTAACTCTCAAGGGGAGTAGGTAGTGTCGATGAAGGATCAAATTACTGATATATTTATGAAGGCTCTTCTTAAAGATACTTTTGAGTATCTCTAAGAGAAGTTAGGGGTTATTTACCCTCCTTTCTTGAACTAGATGCATATGGAGATGCATCAGTCTGGTGGGTCTATGGATCTATCTTTCTTCTGGATTGATGTTTTGGTGGCTAACTCTCAAGGACAAATCATATATCTATCAGGTATCACTTTTTGAGAGAGAAGGTTGTGGAGAATGAAGTAAAGCTTGAGTATGTGTCGACGAAGGATCAAATTACTGATATATTTATGAAGTCTCTTCTTAAAGATACGTTTGAGTATCTCTAAGAGAAGTTAGGGGTTATTTACCCTCCTTTCTTAAACTAGATGCATATGGAGATGCATCAGTCTGGTGGGTCTATGGATCTATCTTTCTTCTGGATTGATGTTTTGGTGGCTAACTCTCAAGGGGAGCAGGTACTATCATGTGTTGTAATTGAAATGGTATTCGTGTCCTTAATGTCAAAGGGGAAATCAATGTAAAATATCTTTTACCTTTTCCATTGATGTTAAAGAGGAGAGAAAGATGAGAGAGAGAATCATGTGAAAAATATTATCTACTAAGGGGGAGAAACAAAAAGTAAAATTATGGAAAGTGTGTTTAGAGTTGTTGATCTGTATAGGATCTAGACTAGATTGCAGAATGGAATGCTTAAACTTTTACAATGATTATTCCAAGTTAATTAGAACAAAATTAACTTAAGGAAATAACAAAATGAAGGAATTAACAAACTGAGAGAAGGTGAGAGAGAAGAGGAGAAGTGCAAACAACATTTGATTACAGAGTTCATCACAAACGTGACTACGTCTCCGGTCTGCTCCAATAGAGTGACCGATCCGATTAATCTCCAAATCAATTACAATTGCACCAAAACCATTCTTCAAGCACTTTGGCAGCGTAACGACACTCTAACGTGCAAGAATGACTCAAAAATAATCTCCACAAGACCTCTCTTTTGTCACCTCAGCTTCAAGACTTCATCACCTGAAAAAAAAACTTAACTCAACTCTCACCCTTACATCCCTTTTATTCAAAAAAAATATCCCAATATGGTATAAAACCATATGATTTACAAAATATTCCTTATCTCTCCAAAATACATAAAAATCTTTGTAAATCTCTCATAAAATCCTTATTAAAATCCCCTAATATTTTTGATTTAATTTAAGGCCCTTTATTTTTTAACTCCCGGGCTTATTATGTTTTGGAAGGTTTTTGGTTAATCCTTAAAAGGATTATTTGTTGAAATTTTGGAGGGATTAATTTAAAATAAGGGCATTCGGTTAACTAACACTTAACAAAACAATCCGATGCCACTATATACTTATAAGCCATTTGATGGCTTAGCGGTGGCTTTCTATTTTGTGAAGCCGGCGGTTGGGGGTTCAACCCCCGCCGCTGGCTTTTAATAGCCATTTGCCATTTATTTTAACAACAAAATCAACGGCCACTATACTAGGGTAACGACCGACGGTTTGGTGGAATGGTCGCCCGGTGATTTCGCTCGCGGGTGGTTGGGAGTTCGAGTCCCATGTCGACCGGTGACACTTTTAATCAACAATATAACAAACGCTGACGATGGAGGAGGAGCAACTGATGGGCCACGTGTCGCACCTAGAGGGTGCCACGTGGCAAACACTGATTAGCCCTTGCAGCTGACGTGCATGACAACTGTTGCTGACTGGCCGATGACTGTGTGTCGACTCGGATGATGACGAGGCGTACAGATGCCACGTGTCGGCCTTTGATTGGATCCATACATTGTCGACGTGGATGCCACATGGCAGATTCTGATTCATCCACTTCACCGTCCGTATAGTACGGAATGCTAACATCAGCATCCGTACGGTCCACCTCAAAAGTCAACTGCAAACTTTGACCACCGATAAGTTGAGCATACGATGTCGGATTTTGACGAAATGAACGTTGCCGGAATCATCTCAACGAGCTCTTCGCGATGATGCAAACTTCGACAAATTTTGATGAGATCATTTTTTTCACTTCCTAGACGCCCTCTGATCCCAGTTTGACCCTGCCTTTGACTGGCCATAACTTGCACAAACGGACTCCTTTTCGCTCCGTTCAAGTTGTGTTGGAATCAGCACACCGAGATCTTTCTGATGGTGCATATTCTGGAGAGAATGGAGACACTTCAATTTCTATTGAAAATATCCACCAGATCAGTTGTTGTGTTGTCTTTGATGGTTCTTCACATCATGTGTTGCCATCAATGACAAAGGGGGAGATTGTTGCAAGAATGAAGGTGGTGTCATTGATGTCAACTGGTTATCAACTGGTTGATGTTGTCATTGATGTCATGGATGCAGGTTATTGGTTGTATATGTCGAAGATATTGAGAAATTGTAATGGAAAAGGGTTGCAAGTATTTAGTGGTTGCTCTGAGATTTTCTGCTATATTTATATGGCTTAGATATGTTGATCATGGTTGTTAGAAGCTGCTATATCCATATTTTGGGTTTTTGGATCGTTGTATAGTGCGAGTTATGTTCACCAGTTATGAACTATATTTTTCAAGGTATCTGGCTGAGGTTCAAGAGAAATGCAGTTGCTCTGAATTTATTCTTGTTCATTTTTTATGTCTTGCGGTTCTGGAGTTAATCTGATATGATCATGCTAAAGATAATTTTGTTGTCTAGAAAGATTAGATCATTTTAATGGTTGCATGTGCTTAATTGTTCTATGTGTTTTACACTGGTTTGGCCGACCGTGTGTTAAATACATGTTGGGACTTATTTGAGTCCTCATCAAGCATTTGTTTGGGTCTCCCTCATTCTAATTCCATCCTAGAATATTTTGGCACTGACCTTATTTGAATTTAAATATTGTTTGGCTGACTTTGGATATGTTTCAAAGTTGAACATGGTATAAATACAGGATGAGATATTGGTGAAAGGGATGCAAGGAAATAGATCAAGATGGATACAAAATAGTATGTATGTGATGTGATTTTAGCAGATTAGTGTGAAATCAAATTGTTGAGTTTTCGGATGTAGTGAGTTGAAGGTGTACTCTATCATTCATGCATGTTTGCAAGTGTTTGAGTGAATTGTGGTGGAAATCTCTGTTGCATTGAGATTGTCTTCTCTCAGTGATATATATCTTCTATATTCTTTGTATATGTGTGGCAGTGAGCCCTCTAGGTGGTTAACCCTTATTGGACAATGAGTCTTGTTTTGGCAGTGAACCTTTGTAGTCAATTTTGATATTCTTTATATTGTGAGCTAATCCTCACCGTGGTTTTTCCCTTACTGGGTTTTCCATGTAAATTTTGTGTTATTGTGTATGTGTGATGTTTTTCAATTTTTTCCTTTGCACTTAATGATTAATCATTTTAGTAGAGTAAAGGATTTATGATTGATCTAATTTTTGGTGGAAGTTTTAAAGATTAATATTTGTCACAACATATTCACCCCCCTCTTAGTTGTCTTTTTCAACACATAGAAGGTTGGGAATCACCTACTTGAAGGTCCTTTTTCCATTTTACATCCTTAATAAAGTCATCTTCTAAGTCAACAACTAAGGTTTGAGTGACTACCAAGTCGACCACTCATTCTCTCCTCAAATGAAAACTAATGTCTGGTGGCATATCATTCACAAAGAAACACTTTAGGTTCTCATCTGAAGGTCTCTTTTCTTGTTCAAGTCGATTCAATCTCTTATTGAACTGAGTCACAAACTCTCTCATCAGTTGATGTATTTCTTTTTTTGACTGGTGAGTTTGGCCAAAAGAGTATGTTCATCCTTTGTACTCTTAGAACGATCTTCAAACTTAGTCCTCATCCAGGCCCATGTACTAATGGACCCATTTGGAAAATGATAAAACCATTTAGTGGTGGTATCCGCCATTGATTCTACATAAAATATTACTACTACATCTTCATGTTGAATTCCTAGAACACTATAAACAACAAAAAATGCATTCAAATTTTCATTAGGAGTGACCTTCCCATCACCTTTGAACTTTGGAAGATTATTTTTAGAGCCCTTTAGGAGGTCATTCAATTGGACTCCAAGGCACAACGACCTTATGGTTCCTCCCCAGGGGACTGGCTGAGCCATTCTTCAGTTGAGATGGATAGTAATAGGCACAACAATTATAGGGATAAGGGTTATGTGTAAGATAAGAGTTTGGAAAGTCTCGAGTAAGTTAGTGGATAGGTGAGGTTTTCTCATACAAGAGAGGATGGCCTACTCCTTGATATGATCCCCCTCCTAGGTCTTAATAATTCATCAAACTCTCCTCTCCTCAAAAATGGGATCAGAAAGACCCTTCTTCCCGTCACTTCTGGTATAAGGCTTGAACTCCAGCATGACAAAAAAATTCCAATACAAGGTATTGAATCTGCTTCAGCTCCCCAATAGAGTCGCCAACAATCTGTTTGTGAACAATTTATTCCTTTATGATACCAAATATAAAATGACCCTATGATGCCCAAGAAGGATGCATCAATTCACAATAGTTGGAGAGATTACCATTGCATTGGTAATCTTCCTCTAAATTTTGGTTGAGGTACAACTCCCTCTTCTGATATAATTTTGTATTTTTTTAAATATATAAACTCGAGGGTATGCTTTTAACCAGAAATTAGGAAAGGAAAAATAACACTTGCTCATATCCATGATACAAGTGTGAAAGGAAAATGCTTGAAATTAAATTACTATGTTGTAATGAAATGGATTGGAAAACGATCAATATTCTGACTTGCATATCAAATTACTAATGTTTGTTGACTCAACTCGGTAAAATTTCAATCACTTACTGCAAATAGAATGAATTAAATGTCATTGAACATTACATTCTCAAAGGAAAGGAATATCCAAATGCTTGTCAAAGCTGGTAGACTTTCTCACAAACATTAATATCTAATTCATAATTAGTACACATAGACAATAACATTCATAGAAAATGAATTAAAACTGCAAAATTTGATCCTTTATTAAGATCAATTCTCACTCATGCATCACAGTGCAAGGGGGATCAAAATGTCAAAACCTTGCACAATCAAAATATAACATATTTATAGTTTTCAAAGTGTAACTGTCACAAGAGTCTTGCAAAATAATTGAAAATAACTTATTCTTGAAAGAATCAAAATAATAGAGTTCAAAACATTTTAAAGATAAAACATGAGAAACTTAAATTCTTCTAATACTAAGCTAGTTGGGTATGCGAAGAGGCGGGTGCTTCTTCCTCAGGCGGCTTTTGTTGAGTAGCTCCCACATGCACCTGACTGTCTTTCAAGGCCATCATGATATCAAGAATTTCTATCTATTGTGGAATGATTACATTCCTCATTCTTAGCTGCCAAGTAGCTTTGGTAATTTGAATCAACTCCATTTTATGCATGACGTGTGTAAGAGAATCTTCATTCCATGATAATGTCAAATCAATCATGACCAGTTTCTTTAGTGTCTCTTTATGAAATCATTGCTCCCTTGCATATGTGTCAACTACCTTAAAGAAGGCATCCTTCAAATCTTCAAGTGTGGTGGGTCCTTGATTGTCTCCTTTCATTATCAAACATTCAAAATCAGTAAAATTCTTGACAAAATTATTATTCAAGTGATTGCATTCCTTCAATAATTGTGTTTGCTTTGAGAAGTTTGATTTTATGAATTCAAGCTTCCAGGATATATTTTTTTTCCACATGAGAGCTCGATAATCTTCTTTAGAAGGAATGATATTCTCAATGGTAGCTTTTTCCATACCCATGGCAATGACCTTAGTGAGCTCACAGTCAATCTGTAGCCAATTTGTTTCCTCTTGCTTACAAATGACCAATTCAAATTTGATTGAATTCCTTAATGCCACAAATTCATCATACACCTTCCTCAATTTCTCAATTATAGGAGGCTCCTTCTCTTTGATCTTAGGAACCCATCTTTGGACAACCTTCCCATAGTAACTATCCTTTTGGATCCTGAACATCATGGCTTTCCCAACAACTGAATTAGGATCAAAGGTAGGAATGGATTGACTCAAAGTTTGAGGTGAAGGATATGTTAAAGTTCTAAGACAAATAGAAAGGATCTCTATGGATTTCTTTAGTTCATCTTTATCTTGCTTCTCATTTTCTATTCTTTCCACTAACCTTGAGGCAGTAACCTGAAAATTATGGATATCTCTATCCCTACTAGGAGGACCTAAATCCACTTTGGTTACATTGTAGTATGTTTCCTTGACTTGGTTAGGATATTTTTGGATAGAAGGTCAGGCAACTTCCATAACCAAATGTCTAGAAGTCTAATCTTCCATCAACCTAGCAGTGGTTTTCATCTTCTTTACTTTAGGAGTTCTCTACAGAAGCTTTCCCATAATATCCTCTTTTGGCAACATGATAGGCACTGTCTTCATTTTCTTGGTGAAAGAACTATGTAACCAAGATGGTGTAGATGGAGGTTCATTAGGGTTCTAAGAAGTCTCAGGTGTAGAGAAATAAAGAGCTCTAGTTAGCAAGGGAGATCTCACCACATTGCATACATTTGAGGGAGAGGAAATTGTAGCTTCACCCCTTCACACATTCCCCTATGTTTCAACTTCATTCCTTTTATTACTTTCCTTTGATCATTGCTCGATATCATCACTACTTTGTTCTTCAGTTGTGACATTGGGAAGAAGACCTCCACCACAAGTTTTCTCAAAGTATTTACCTTTCTCAGGAGGATCATCACCATTCCCACTATAATTAAGGTATATTTCTAAGGTTAGTATTAAATCCAAATGAAAAATAAACCCTAGTATCACCATGAAGCACAAAGGAGGAAACAAAGCAAAACAAGGAACAATGTTACCAAAGCTCCTCAAAACCTCCATGATTCACCTCCATATCCCTTCTCCATTTGTTGCAAATATGAGGTTTTCCCTCAAATTTTTGTGAGCAAATGTGCCTATGACATGTCCTAGCAAATATTGAAAGATTCCTATGATAATACAAGAAAAGATAAATTCTACATGCAATAGAAAAACTTGCAAAGTGACAATGTTAGCATGAAATCATGAAATGAAGAATTGACAAAATAAGGTTGAAATTGTCATTTTATAGAAATGCCAATTTTGAATAGAGGGCCAAGATTAAAATTTGAGAGATGCCCTAAGATCAAAGGTTAAAATTAAATGTGACAATTAGAAATTAGGGTTAGGGTAGCATTAGGGTAAAATTTGAAATGAAGGACTGAGATTTGTTTTTAGAAAAATCAAATCTGGAGAATCAAACAATGATTTAAAATTATTTGATTTTAGAGATTGAGTTGTCTTTTTGAATTAAAAATTAATTTAATTCAAAAGTGGTGGGGTCATGTGACAGTAAATAATTAATTTAAATTATTTACTTGGAGAGAAATTAGAAAGTGGGTAATTTTAAATAAATGATTTTATTTAAAATTATAAAGAAAGTTGTAAATAATGATTTTAAATTATTTACTTGGTGGAAAAATAGAAAATGAGTAATTTTAAATAAATGATTTTATTTAAAATTAGAAAGAAAGTTGTAAATAATGATTTTAAATTATTTACTTGGTGGGAAAATAGAAAGTGGGTAATTTTAAATAAATGAATTTATTTTAAATTAGAAAGAAAGTTGATTATGGAAAGACTGGAAAATAATAATTTAAAATTATTTGATTTAAGAGTTGGCTTTTTGAATTAAAAATCAATTTAATTCAAAAGTGGGACATGTGACAAGCCGATTTTTTATTTAAATAATAATTTAATTCAAAACAGGAAGAAAAGATGACAAATTAATAAGCAATTAAATAAATAAAATTTATCTACCTGTGGAAGAAGAGGATAAATAAATAATTAAATAATTAAAATAACTATTTAATTATAGTGGCAAGATGATAAATAATTAAATAAATATTATTTAATTATAGAAGACAAGGATATTAGAGACGTAATTAAATAAATAAAATTTAATTAATTAATCAAAGAGGAAATAAAAGATGGTAATGAATTAATTAAATAATTAAAATTATTTAATCAATAGAAAACTTATGACATTAGAAAATGGTATTAGCAAGTCTAGGACATTTTTTATGTATCTACATTTTGCCCCTCTTTGATACAATGCAATTTATTGCGTTGTGTCAAAGAAAATAAATCAACAATATGTCCCGGTGTGAAAGTGAGGAGAGGAATGATGACGAGGAGGTAGTGGTATGCCCCCTCGAGAGGACAGGTGGGTTCAAAGAACACGAGTGTGCTCTCGAAATGGACAAGGAGACTAGAAGATAAAGGGACAAAGATAAGGATGATGAAGATATAGACCAGCGGAAATGTTAGAGGGGAAGAGAAGAAGGGTGGGAAGGGAAAGAAACCTTCAATATTTTCCAAAGAACTAATAGGTGTTGCTTGAATCATCATTGGGTAGATTATTGTAATGGCCAACAAACACTATGATATAACATAGATCAATAGTGTGCAAGGTTGAACCATCACATAGGACAAGCAATCACAGACAAGGATGATCATGACTCATACAAGGAACTCAATTGCCTCTAGTCCTTTTTTCATAACCAACTGCAAATAGACAAGACTAGTCATGAAATGTCGTTGCTCCTCTAAATCCAAATGTTAGGACATCCTCGAGGAACTAGCCACATGACAACCATAAAAGAAAAGATGATCATCATACTATGTTGTTGCTCCTCTAAATCCTGATATCAGGACATACTCGAGGAACTAGTAGCAGGATGATCAAAAAAGACAAAGACAATCATCATGATACGTCGTTGCTCCTTTGACATATGGAACTAGTAGCATGATAAAAATCAACAGACAAATAATGTTTGCCAAGTGTTTGTCGGGTGTTTTTCCAATGTTCAAAGGTCATATGTTTTAATGTCGAGATGCCAAGTTTGACGAGGTCGAGGTTGTCGAATGTCAGAGACTATCAAATTTAGGAAGGACACATCCTAAATGATGTTGATGTCTAGAGGATCGATTCTCAAATTTCAAGAGAATCTCTCAAAATACCAAATGATAATGACAAGAGTTGTTCTTCAGAAGGAAACATCCAAAAAATAACCAAGAGTTTTGACAGGTTGATAGAGTTTGACTAGATGATTGAATTGATTGCATGCCAGCATTGACATGCCAATTTGATGAAAAAATCGATTGAAGAGATTGTTACAGTTTGCTTGAATTGAAGATATTTGATGTGTGTGAAAGTGCAGTGTCATGAATCCTAATGGACTGACCTAGTATGGCCTCAAGGGCTCATCAATTGATGGCCTTGCCTACGTCATGCACTCAGAGACCTCAAAGTTCGACACAACCAATGACTTTGTATGAAGGATAAAAGATTGAGTCATGATTTTATTTTGCCAACCTAAACGAACATACCGAATGTCCCGAGGGCCCATTTAAGCTTTGTCTTGCCTACATAGAAAATGCACAGAGACAATGTAGTTCGACTATGACAAAGACTGACTAACATGACTGACACAAATGACGTGAAAAACTTTGACTCAGTTTTGAGATTTTTGACATTTTCTGAATGTTTTTGTGTTTTCTTCAAAACATTTTATGATTTTTTCAGGACATTTTATGATTTTTCAAGACGTTTTATGATTTTTATGATTTTTTTAGGACTTTTTATGATTTTTTATTATTTTTTTAGGACTTTTATGATTTTATGATTTTTTCAAGATTTTTTACAATTTTATGAGGATCGTGACAAATGCATGTGAATGATGCTTACAAGCAAGCTAACATGCATGCACAAGTATCCCAGGACAACCATGATCTTGCCTCTAGTCAAGCTAATTACTAGTTCATAGGTGATGATGATGATGACGACATTGTTTGACGTGGGAAGGACACATCTCAAAACAACGTAAGGATGACAATAATGTGACTAAAGGATCAAGGTTTGCAGCAGGGCTCAGAACAAAGCCAAGGAATGTTTTGGATGATGCACTAGGTTGTATAGCAAGATTGTATGGATTAGTCTTGTTGCATTTGGAATGAATTCGTTAGGACTAGATGGGATGATGGAGGATATTTAGACCATTGACAAGAGAAACCAAGATAGGCGATAGGTATAAAAGGAAGATGGATGGCTTTGGTAAAAGATGAGGATTATTGGCTAGAAGAATTATTATATGGTCTCCAAGGATAATGTCGCAAAGGGATAATGAGGTTATGAAGGTAATAATATTTCATGAATAAGGTATGGTCAAAGGATACACATGTCAAAAAAATTCCCAAAGCATGATTTATGTTTGTACCTTAGTCCTTATCAAGATCAAAGTAGGTGTGCAAATGGATGGGAATGATAGGGCTTAGATGGATAGATGGAAATGTCATAAAAATGTCATGTGAAGGGTATGGGAGATGAGACAAATTTCTCCCAAGTGCAAAGGTCCACATAGATAATTTATTTTACACATGACACCTGTTTGCCAGGTTTTCATCATGGTACTTATCCAAAGTGCTATAATAATGGTTTTCACTATTGGACGAAATTTTTCTCTTTACTATTTTTTGGACTTTTTTTATTTTTTTGGTGTCACCATGTTGCCTATTTGCCAGGTTTTCATTAAGGTGATGATTTTTTAAATTTTTTTGTATTTATGTATTTTTTGGATGGTCTTGATGCTTTATATGATCACTGATTGTGTTGAATCCATTGATGGTTATGATGTAGAGACTAGTGCCGTGACATGCCAATAATGAACTTTATGAAGTAGTTGCCTTGTCAGGATCATAGCGCTTGCATACAACTGATTGATGTAATTGTGATCCTTGTTGATACTAGATTTGGCCTTATCAGAATATGCACATCACAATAGAGTTCCATGAGAGTCCTTATGATAAAGAGTTGCTGCCAAGATGTGACAAATTTATGACATGGTATTTTTGGACTTTAAGCAAGATGTAGGATTATGACAGATGATGGTAGACGTGGAAGAATTGTTTGAAAATCTGGATGTAGCAATTTTTATTTTCCAAACTTGGGGTGATGAATGATGGAGTCTAGAATTTTGATTAGGATAGTGTTTGGAACCAACACTTTTATATGTCTTGCTTGATGACCATTTTGAAGGAGGTGGACATTTATTATATGTGGGAGTCCTCTTTTATTGTGGCTCCACATTTTGATTGACTTTTACTTTTGAAATATTTTATTTGCTTGAACAATTTTTCTTTGGGATCCATATTAACTTCATTTGTCTACTTAGATTTTTGTTTGATTCAATGGCCTTTGACTTTTGACTTTGACCTTTGAACTTTTAATAAGTTTCTTTTGGTTGGTTCCAAATGGAAGGTTTATTCATGTTGGAATGATGGTTTATGGTGTGGATGGAAGGGGTGTTGGCAGCAATCTTATGGTAAGAACTACTCATGATACCCATTTTGATGTTTGTATCTGATAAAGTTGCCCCCAATATCAAAGAGTTTTCATTAACATCATTAGATTTTCTAACTGAGGAATAACCGAGACCTTGATGTCTATAATTTTTTTTTAACTATATAGGTTCTAGAATTCCTTGCTCGTGTAGGCCTAGTCCTTTTCCTTGATAATGCATGTTCTGATAGATTTTGTTTGTGATGTGGTATTTGTTATTTTGGAAGCAAGATGCTAACCCATCATTATTTAGTTGGAAACCTTTAATCCAAATTTTCTCATTTGTAAGAAAGCCTACTCTAACAATGGTAGATGATCCTAGTTGATAAAATGTAATAACTTCATTGACATGTTGGCTAGAGTCTTGATTAACATCCACAATCTAATTTTGTGACATATTAGATTCAGATGATTCTACCAGTGCTTCCAAGTCGATTTTGAAACCATCTTTATGGTCATTGTCATAGAGCCCACTGAATTCAATTATAGCTTGATCATTTGCAAATATTTCTAGAATAGGAGATTATTGTTCTAGAGGTAAATCATCTATGTGTCCCATGGAGGAAAGTGTCTCATTTTTGGAAGTGTCAATATTTGGAGCTTGGATAGGGTCGTCTTCAAGTGTTTTAATATAAATGGCATAAGGGTCAAGGAGTGGATCATTTTGGACTTCTTGCTCAATAGTAGTGTCTTGATCAAGGATGGGTTTTTCTTGAATGACATGGTTGTGAATGGGATCTTGATCAAGGATAGGTGTATTTTGGATGTTATGATTGTCTAGAAGGACTTCTTGAATGGACTTAAAGATAGGGTCATGGGATGGACTACTTTGATCTTGACATGACGGTGATGTTATGATGTCATGCTTTGGACTTTCCTTTCAACATGTATCCTCAAGTTTATTAAATGGGATCTTACTTTGGAAACCATGACTAGACCTATTTTCATGACTAAATGTATGTTGGGATGGAGTGAATTGGAAGGGATTAGGATAGGACATGGAGACTTGGAAGGGGTTAGTGGATGAAGGACTAGGATAGGACATGGAGGATTGGAAGGGATTAGTGGATGAGGGACTAGGATAGGACATGGAGGCTTGGAAGGTATTGGTGGATGGTTGGTTTCCCTTGTCAAAGTTAGGATAAGGGTGAGAAATGGATGTTTGTTGTGTATACCTGGTATGGCTTATGTTAAGTGACTCTTGATAGTGAGGGTAGATAGTTGAATGACTAGGACTTATGGATTGTTGGTAGGAAGGGTATATGGGTGGTTGAGTATGGGTTGTGGCTAGTTTGTATTTGGATTGGATGAATTATCTTTTGAAATCTATGGCTTGTCGGTATTGACCCTTATAGAGTAACTAGTATTCAACTTGACTAGCAAGCATATCAAGGTGAATTGAAGACATGATGGTGGATGAAATGAGACTAAGACTATGTTTTTGGTCTTTTCTTGGAATAAGGAATGCAATGTTGTCTAAAGGGAATGTCAAATGCAAAGTGACAATAAAGACTAAAAAATGAATGGTGGAAGACTAAAGTGTTTTAAGGTGTGACAATACAAATGCAAGGTCTAAGGAGACTCTAAGGTGTGATCAGTTTTGGTAGACAAGTTTTACTAACCATTTAAATTTTGGTCAATGTCTCAATTTTGGAGTGTCAAGGGACTTGTTTGAAGGACTAAATGACAAGGTGAAAAAGTGAGGTTTCCACACTAGACTAATGAGTTGGAAATAGCTCACCAAAGGACAAAGACTAAAGGAAATGATTTTGATTAAGTCCAATGACAACCTACTTTTTAAGACAAAGATGTGGCAAAGTATAACAAGGGTTCCTATTCTAAAGTCTGAAAAATGAGGATTTATGTATGATAGTGAAACCTAAGGATGCAACTAAAGAAGTGCAGTGGTAGACCTATGGAAAAATAAATGCAAACAAAAAATTCAAGGATGGAGGATTTGGGCAATTTTGTTTCTGGTTTTGGATAGAGACTCTAGAGAAAAAGTGACTTTTCAGATAGCAAATGCGGCTTAATAGAGCGATTGCAGTTTTCAGAGGCTCAAATGCGATGCAATATATCAGATGCGGGGCAAACAAGTGTGGTGCAAAGTGAAAAAGGTTGGTTTTGTTTGAAATTTTGGAAAATATTTGGATTTTTTCTGTTTGAAGATGTTGTTCCAGATCTGTGAAAAGTGTATTTGTTCATTGATTCTAAAAAACACTTGGCAAACACATTGTCTTTGAAATTTGTGAAAACAAGAACATAGAAGACAAACACAATCCTAGGATTGGCAAGGAATATATTCTTTGGATTCCACGCAGATTTTACTCCAACCTCACTTATTCTTAGCGGGTGATTTAGAAGCTTGGCCACATAGGCTCCCATTTACATTGCACTCACTTCTCGGGTCAACCAAGCTTCAAGCTCCCATAAATCTCCTATGCTAATCTTTTCACCTCTACTAAGAACTATGAAAATGTGGATGCCTTGGCAACGACCGTTGTTGCACCAAAGAATAGATAGGTTTTTGGCTTCTACACAAAAGTTTTTAGTTAGGGCACTCGTTCGAGTGGCCACACATGAGGTGATTAGCTCTGATAAGGAGGAATTCCAGCTTGAAGAGGTTACGCTTAACAAGGTTTTGGGGAATTCACTTGTCTGTGTGACACATACGCACTCGTAATCCTAAGTTTTCCATTAGGATTGACATTTATATACTGGTTGGGAGTAGCTTGGCTAAAAAGCTTCGTTGTTGGTTTGAGTCGCCTTGGGGTGAGCACTTTTTCCCTCCAAGGAAGGCCCAGTTCCTAGATTCAATAATAGTTTTGCTTGCACCCAAGATCACACAAGTGCGCAAGGGGAGAGGATACTTCTATTATTGAATCGGGTTACATAATATTGAAACACTTGTTCATTTTAGTTATCAAAATTGTAAAGTGAGACAAAATACCTCAAAAATTTTGTTCTTTTTAAACTTTAAGCCAATGTGAGACCAACAATGTTTATTTTAAATCCTATGTCATGAATATGCAAGTTCATTTTAAGCCCATATGAGTTGTAATGAAAATTTGTGTTTATTTTAAGCCTATGAATGTGCATGCATGTTAATTTTACCCTTATGATATGTAAATGCAAGTTTTAGATTGTAATGAGTTGTTTGTTTGATTAAGATTGTGAAAAGATTAAAAATACAAACAAACAATGTTCATTTTAAACCCTATGTCATGAATATGCAAGTTCATCTTAAGCCCATATGAGTTGTAATGAAAAGTTGTGTTCATTTTAAGCCCATGAATGTGCATGCATGTTCATTTTATCCTTATGAAATCTAAATGCAAGTTGTAGTTTGTAATGAGTTGTTTGTTTGATTAAGATTGTGAAAAGATTAAAAATACAAACAAACAAGGGTTAGAATCCATGCCACATGCTCCAAACAGAATATTAGTAACCCAAAACCTCTAATCTACTAAAAAAAAGAGCAAATATGGAAATTCTATAAAATTTTATAAAACTTCGGGTTCACAATGTAACTGAGGTATATTTACAAGATTAGTATTAAATCCAAATGATAAATAAACCCTAGTATAACTATGAAATACAAAGGAGGAAACAAAGCAAAACAAGGAACAATGTTACTAAAGCTCCTCAAAACCTCCATGATTCACCTCCATAGCCCTTCTCCATTTGCTGCAAATATGTGGTTTGCCCTCAGATTTTGTGAGCAAATGTGCCTATGACATGTCCTAGCAAATATTGAAAGATTCCTATGATAATACAAGAAAAGATAAATTCTACATGCAATAGAAAAACCTGCAAAATGACAATGTTAGCATGAAATCATGAAGTGAAGAATTGACAAAATAAGGTTGAAATTGTCATTTTATAGAAATGCCAATTTTGAATAAAGGGCCAAGATTAAAATTTGAGAGATGCCCTAAGATCAAAGGTTAAAATTAAATGTGACAATTAGCAATTAGGGTTAGGGTAGCATTAAGGTAAAATTTGGAATGAAGGACTGAGATTTGTTTTTAGAGAAATTTTAGAGACCGAGTTGTCTTTTTGAATTAAAAATTAATTTAATTCAAAAGTGGTGGGGTCATGTGACAGTAAATAATTAATTTAAATTATTTACTTGGAGAGAAATTAGAAAGTGGGTAATTTTAAATAAATGATTTTATTTAAAATTATAAAGAAAGTTGTAAATAATGATTTTAAATTATTACTTGGTGGAAAAATAGAAAATGAGTAATTTTAAATAAATGATTTTATTTAAAATTAGAAAGAAAGTTGTAAATAATGATTTTAAATTATTTACTTGGTGGGAAAATAGAAAGTGGGTAATTTTAAATAAATGATTTTATTTAAAATTAGAAAGAAAGTTGATTATGGAAAGAGTGCTAGAAAATAATAATTTAAAATTATTTGATTTAAGACGCTAAGTTGACATTTTGAATTAAAAATCAATTTAATTCAAAAGTGGGACATGTGACAACCTAATTTTTGATTTAAATAATAATTTAATTCAAAATAAAAAGAAGATAACAAATTAATAAGCAATTAAATAAATAAAATTTATTTAATTGTGGAAGAAGAGGATAAATGAATAATTAAATAATTAAAATAATTATTTAATTATAGTGGCAAGATGATAAATAATTAAATAAATATAATTTATTTAATTATAGAAGACAAGGATATTAAAGACTTAATTAAATAAATATAATCTATTTAATTAATCAAAGAGAAAATAAAAGATGGTAATGAATTAATTAAATAATTAAAATTATTTTATTCAATAGAAGACTTATGACATTAGAAAATGGTTTTAGCAAGTCTAGGATATTTTTATGTGTCTACACCCACTGTCACTCGATAGAGATGTAACCTGTATTGGTGGTATTGGCATAAAAGACCTCGTACCTATATGACTAGTACTTGTTTTTTCATGAGTTGCCTTCTTCTCCTTTGATAGAGCCTTAGCAACTTCTCCTTTCTTTTTGGTTAGCCAAACTTGTGTCCTCAAAATTGCTAAGGTTCTGACCTGAATATCCTCAATTTCTTCATTGTTCCAGTCCACCAGTAATAAGGGAAAGGCCTATACCCATTGAGCATAGGTTGGATTAATCAAATTAGAGTCTTCATCCTATACTCCTCTTATATTCCAACCTAACTTTTAATTGAAGATTTGTGCTCAGGAGAGTCTCATCCATTTTCTCTTTCTTACTTCATAATCATCCACATAATTAGCCCAAAAAATTTCAAGATGAGGCATATGATAATAATTGGGACCAAGCTGGAGATTATTTCTCATATAGTTTTTACTATTGAATGGGAACCTCCTCTCATAGGTATCGAAAGAGAACTTTGCAATTTCTCTTTTCAAATTAAGGGTATTTAACTAAGACTTGTATTCATAATACCCTAGACCAATTGGGAATGGAATCCCAACCTTTTTCTTATCCTCACATCTCTTGTTTACCTCTGTAGCTTAACAACAAACATCCATCAAGATGAATTTATCTTCTACATACTTGGGGAGTTTTAAAGGAAAGTCATTGAATCCACACACCTGCAAGTAGATAAATGTCTGAAACTGTATAAAAAGAATGTCATACTTAGTGACCAATTGAAAATCCTTGGGAGATACTCTTTGACCTAGATCACTCTATGACTCCCTGACTAGCTTCATGCTAAACACATCATTTACCTTGTGGTAATTCTTATAACTCTTTTCACGTTGTAAATCAAGGTAATAATCATAAATTTGAATTTTCTTGTCAAAATCTTGACAGGGTTTAAACCAATTGAAGGTCTTGTACAAGCCAACACATAGAAGAGGTAAGAGGACATAAAATGATATGTTCATAGAAAAGCTCCTCATTGTATCATCCAATCGGTTAGTGATTATAATGGCCCAATCCAGATACTATGTACCACCATAGATAACCTACATGAGGAAGTACATTCACTCTTTGAAATCGTGTGCATTCATATTCCCTCTCATCCTATGTAGTAACACAATAATATCTGATATTTCTTCTGTGAAATGTGCTTATACATTTTCTTATGAATTTGTGACTTTCCTTTCCTAGGGGGGTCAAACCATTCTTTTGCAATGCAATTTTGATAATGCCCTTTCTTCTCTAAAAAGAAACCTTGGGATAGGGTAAAATTGAAATGAGAATAAACTTCCCTCTTCCACAATTTGAAACACCCACTTATTGTAGCTTTATCAAAGGTCACCAGGAGATTGTTGTCTTGTGTGTGAATTTCTCTCATCATTGGATTATAATGAGATATACATTCTAACACTAATTCAGTGCATTTTACCGCCACTAGAAATGCAATAGCTTCAAGGAGACCACTTTTTACCAACCTTTGGGTGATAGGTATTTTATATGGCCTACAAATTATTTCCCAAAATGCATCTAAAGTTATATGCCCCAACCTTGTATCACCAATTTCAGGCAAGGAACTATCAAGGCCAGCTAAATGTTCATATCCTAAATATTTGTATTTCATTACCTCGGGTGTTCTTTTCAAAGAAAATTTAATTGCACTACAATGTGGAAAATAATTTCCAATTGCAAGAAAATTTCAGAAATGCCACTCACCTGGAAAACATGCTACCTGTTCCTACTCAAGCTGATCTTTGAGTGTCACTCATATGTCTGTTCTTCTCAGCTTTCAGAATCACTCCCCAAGAAGAATGACTATGTTTGAAATGATAGCTTAATCTTACACGATCGAGCATTTATCTCACCTACTCTAGTACTAGTAACATTTAATTTTTGACACATATGCCACTTGGAAATAATATTGGATGACCTCAGTACACTCAAAAAATTCGGGTATTTGAACAGCTTTTGAGAGTATAGTAGGTAACCGATGATGTTCAAAAACTTAAATCTGCCCCGACAAGTTTTTCTTCTAATTGGCATGCTTCTTCACCTTAGATGATATCACTGTCCTTTGGTCGGGATAAAACATCATTAGAAAATCAATGTCAGGCTGACAGAGGTTTGCGAAAATATTGAAAACCTACTTTGATTTGATAATAACTATTTGAAAAAGAATTTTGCAAAACGAAAGAGTTATAAAACTTGGGCGGCTACTAAAATGGTTTTGAAAACTATCAAAAGACTGAAGCCTAAAGAAAATGACTTTTGATAAAACCAAGTCGATAAAAGATAATTTGTGAATATAGCTTTACGGGTCAACAAGGTTCACAAAACTAACCAAAGACCGACACACAAGATAGTGAAAATTTGAAAATTGGAAGGATACCCGAAAACTTGAGCACCTAGGACCAAACTTAAAACATAGGCAACAAGAAAACAATTATTATTGAGCATACATTTGTTGGGCTTGTGATTATTGTTGAGCTTGCAATTGTTCATGAGAAAAACATTGTTTTTGACTCATGTGTTGACCAAGAACACCATTTTGATTTGGACCAAGGTTTTGATTTGGAACAAAGTTTTGAGTTGGACCAACATTTGTATTTGATCCCATGTTTAAATTTGAACCAATATTTGTATTTGAACCAATGTTTAAATTTGAACCTTGGTTTTGAATTGGACCAATGTTTGTGTTTGGAACCATGGTTTGGTTTGGACCCATGTTTGGATTTTAACCAACATTTCTATTTGGAAACATGTTTTGGGTTGGACCAATGTTTGTATTTGAAAACATATTTTGATTTTGACCAACATTTGTATTTGGAATCATGTTTTGGTTTGGACCAATGTTTGTATTTGGAATAATGTTTTGATTTGCACCAAGGTTTGTCATGTTGAGATTTGTACCTTGGTTTTGATTTTGACCCATGTTTAGATTTGAACCTTGGTTTTGATGATTTGGGTTTTGTGGTTGATTTTGTCCTTGAATCAAAGGTTGATGCATAGTAGAAGATGATTTTGGAAATTTTTTAATCACACTATGTATAAAGGAATCACTCCCTTGTGGTCAATTCCTTGAAGCATATTGGGCAAAAGCTTGATCTTGTGATTGCATTGTTTGTTCAAGAGGTTTTTCCTTCAATATGTTGACATCAAATTTGATGGAAGTTTGGCACCCATTTGTGCAAGTTTAAGCATGTATTGTGTAGGATATTGTTTGATCAACACTTCGACTACATCAAGGAAATATTGATTTTGTTGCATTTCTAATATGTCCTCTTGAGTAAGCTCATGTGTTTTTGTTCCTCTGTAATGTAAATTGTCTCTACTTGAGGTTTATTTGTAATTGGAGGTGTTGTAGTTGGAACATTTGTCATTTTTGTGATTGGAATATTTATTGTGGTAGGAGGAAGCTCACTTGTTTGAGACATTCCACATGGTTGATCATTAACATTAGGATCCCTTGATTCCCTAGGATTAAACTCTATAGCCTTTTTGTATTGGACCCTAGTTGTGACCATGCAAGGTTTTAGGTTATTCTCCTTTGTTGTCAAATGATGATGTCATAGGAGCTAAATGATTTATAAATGTTTCTATTATTATCATTTTTTGTCAAATGATGATGTTTTAGGTTGTGTTTGAATAAATGGTGATGATGCTTGATATGGATGATATGAAATCTTTGAATATTTTTCGACTATACTTAGGATTTGATTGTTTGAATTGATGTTGATGTATTTTTTGATGATTATGAATTCACTACTTTGAGAGTAGACTCATGAATCCAAATTTAGATTATCCATAATGATGTTTTCTAACCTAAACATCTTGAAAAAATATCATTTTCAAGTATGAGGCTAAATTAGTTGATGTGATGAAGGTTTCAAACCTAAGTGGTTTGTGTCCCAATGTTTAAGTTTGTTTGATTTGATGATGTTTGATTAGATAATGGATTTTTTATGTTGAATGAATTTGAACTCTTTGTCCCTAATGACAACCTAATATTTTGTTTGACAATCTCCCAATGATTTTGATAAAATACCTTGTGTAAGGTTTTAATGTTTGATGAACAATAATGTTTGAGTCTAATGATAACTCAAAAATTGTTTTGACAAAAACAATCTTGAGCATGAATTTCCTTATTTTATTTTGTTTGAACCAAGTAAACAAGTGTTTTTGAAAAAAGTATCCAAGCGAATTTGAATGTTGCTTTGGGGTTCAATTTTTAAAATCTTATTTAAGCATGAATCCTTTTTACCACATAAAAAATCTTGATTATTAGTTGTCCAATACTAATATGTCTACAATAAAGCAAGTTGTTTTCCACAAAAGCTCAAATTTGTGAAAATAAAAATGATAAATTATAGTTCCCTATGTTTACTTTGACACAATGCACAAAGATATAGACATAAATACTAGGAAGCACACTAAGATGTTGTTTTGATAAAAACAAATATACTTAGGTGCATGCATTAGTATAATGTCCTTCGAGTGTATACAAAGTGTTCAAAGGGTTTGAATTTTTTGTGATGACCATGTTGAATGTTTATTTTGATTTTTTGATGACAAGCAATGTATTTATCGACTCAATAGTTAAGGGGGATATTTTGCAAGATTTCTTCCATAAATCTCACTTAGCAAAGATTGATAGAACACAAAGCAAACACAATCCTATTTATGCAAGTGGTTTTGTCTTCTAAATTTGGGTTCGCACGATAGAATATTTCCCATAGAGTGAGTAACTAGAGTATGCACACATACATGATACACCTCTTACCTTGAAAGGACAAGTTCCTTACAAGGTGTTTGTGACCCCAACTATGTTTAATACATGACAAATATCTTCATGGAATGATACTATTCCATTGCACCTTCTTGAGAAGATGCTCAATGGCCTTTAGGTCTCTAGAAAAAATAAGTTTTTAGTGGGTATTAGGTGAACACTACCAACCTCTCAGACATCGCCTCTAACAATCAAAAAAATGTAGTCTCATAACGCAAGTCTGGAGCACTACATGCATGGTTTGACCTACAACTTTTTCTCTCAACCAATTTGTATAGCGCGCCCCTAAATGCCACTTGAGGTTGAACCCTTGAGTTCTCTATTACGATGTATCTCAAGGCAAGCCTCATACTTCCAAAGAAAAATAAAATGAAGATGTTACTATTTCTCTTCACCCAAGATCACACGAAGCATAAGGGGAGAGGATATGTTGTAACACCTTATAGGTTTTACAATGAAAAAATTACAAACTAGAAGTGTTTCTCTTCACCCAAGATCACACGGAGCATAAGGGGAGAGGAAACACTTGCTAGTCTACCAAAAATGGAAAACAAAGCACACAATCTTGTTCTTTTTAGGTGCATCAAAGATAAATGTGAGTAAATTTTAAAGCACTAATGGAAGTGTGTAAGTTGTATTGTTTTTTTGAAACCCAAATGAAGGCCCAAATTAAAAATAAAAGTTCAATTCTTAAGCACCAAAATAAATACGAGGTTCTAATCTAAAGCTCTAAAGTTATCCTTCACACAAGTGTTAAAAAAAACTTTGTAATTTGATGAACTCCATACTTGAATCTTCACCTTCTTTCTGTAAAATGTTAGTCTTAGATAGAAACAGATAACAAAAAACATAATAGGATTAGTTATAAAATTAAATTGAAATTCAAATAAAAAGCTTAAAGTTTTACCCTTTGTTTCACTTGCAAATGTGTCAGTCTAACATTGCAACTGCATTGTACTATCAGATAAGTGTGCCACTTTGTATCTTTGGAAGTGCATTGTGATTTTTGAATGTGTTTCTTTGTTAAACCTCAACTACATCGGTCAAATACAAATGCATCGATATGCAAATCCTACAACAAAAAGAAGTAAATCAAGAAAATGTGTCACAATATTTGAGTGTGTGAACCTTTGACCAACATCTACGTCATAATATTCAAGTACATCACAATATTTCAACTACATCGCTCTAAAAACCAGCAAGTGTGTCACCTTTCTTCTTGCTTCTACAAAGTTCCAGAAAACTCAAACAAAAATGATCAGTTAGGAATGTGGGGTCCCACCGGGCATGACATTTTGTGAATGTTGATGGGCTTAGTCATTAGTAATTTTTCTATTACCATATGATTTCAAACACTTTACATATATTTTCTAAGTACCTTCCAGACAAAAACTTCCATAATGTTTTATCCTTTCACAACATACTTTACAACTTTGAACCTAGTTTATGAATATGAAATATGGTGATAATATTCATTGTATTGCATGATTTAAACATGAATATATATGTATATGAATGAGATTCTATGATTTAATTATGATGGTTAGTTGCATATGTATGTTGTGTGGAATAACCTCTCAACAACTGAGCATGTGGTAACAAGAATGGAGCATTTTTAGTAAGAACCAAAGTAACGAAATAGGGGAGCAGTGGAGTTCAAGCTGCCTAAAGTGCAGGAAGTTATGGAGTTGAACATGAGCCATCATGGAAGGAATAAATATTGAAGAAGGATAATTGCTCTATAATTTTGAACGTTTGCTTATGTGTCTCACATGCAAACTCTTTCATTGAGTTCTTATTTGAATAGGTCTCTTCTTCCTCTTTTTAGTTAGAATGAATAAGCCGATCTTAATTTCATATCCTTGTATCTAGGAGTGGGATTAATGATTACAATTAGTTATAAATTTGAATAAGACTCTCCCCATTTTTGTACAAATTCGGGGGATGAGTTCATAGAAAAGTTAGTTGGTTGTTATAAGTTGTTAAGCAATTAGTCATTTTCCAATTCCAAGTAATCTAAAAACATGTTGTTGAAATGCAATTATTGAATACAATCTACAAGAAGGATTTTTTTTAATATCTGGTGAAATGCAATGAATGGAGTTGTGTATTACATGGATTCATAAGAATTTGAGTTAGATTTGGTTCTAAGTTAAGTGAGACAGTCCCTTGAGCTGGCCACTTGAGGTACTGCCCCTCACTTCATTTATGCATTCCATTTAATTTCTATTTTTATTGCTTTATAAATGCATTGCAAAGTAAAATAGAATAGCTCTTACAGTTGATTACAATAGTTGTTCATGAACAGGCGTGTAATTAGTGAATCATAGCACTTTGGAGATTAGAATTGGTTATTCTATTACTTTGAATAGTTTTGGATTGATTTTGTACTTACTTGTTATTAGCAGTCACCTACAACTTATGTTGCAGGTACTCGTAGCCATTAGGTTCTATAACTACTTTTATTGTTTTTGCAATTCTGCAAGATTCCAGCAAAGTAGAATATTTTGAATAAGTTTGCATAGGATAATATAGGTGAACATGATTTCGTGAAGGCAAATAGAGTGCAGTACCATCATAAGTTTACAAACCTTGGTTGATGATTTAATGTAGTATTAGTAATGTGAAGTGGATTGTTTAGCCAGTTAACCCTCCGAATTGAGTAGATTCTACCAAGTTTATAATACATTAGCTTATACTCTACTTTTTTGGCACCATTTTCGGGGATGGTGCTATCTTCACAGACTTGTTCTTATAGTTTTCATAGTTAACTTTTCTTTTAAGCATTAGGACTGTTAGATACCATCTTTTTCAATACCAAGATACTAACACTATGTAGGACCGTTGAATTTAAAGTCATATTTCATGTATGTGGAGGTAGAGAGGTTCCTTGGGTAGGTTCCTTCCCTCCACATGCTAGGAAGCTATTGTAGAAATTGGTGACCCTAGTACTCAGAGCGAAGGTACCATTGAAGAAGAAATTTCCTTTTCACCAACCTCTAGTACATATACAGAAGGAACATACCACACCATGGATGATGCAACACATTATGATGATGCCCAACCAACAAAGGGCTACAGTGCTAAATAACATTCCTCCTTCGCCCTTTCCATTTTCTACAGGTTAATGACTGAAGACCCAGATACATTCCTCTTTGAATTTGGTTTCTTATGCATAAGTTATGACTATACTTTTGATGCACATAGGTTAAAGCTTTTTCCTGCCACTCTCAAGGATGCAACTTTGAGATGGTTCATGGGATTAGGTAAAGATGTTATTCTTAATTGGAACAACATGAAGACATTGTTTTTGAAGAAGTATTAGGACTACTATAGAGAACCTGACAAGAGGAATGATGATATATTCTGAATGACACAAAAGGATGATGAGCCTTTAGAGGATTATGTTAAAAGATTGTAGTTTACTCTCAAGAAAAACCCCCATAACAAGTTGTCAGAAGAGTCTCTCAAGCTAGTATTTTTGAGAAGGGTTAATGAAGACTGTATAGATGCCTTGAACCTCATTGGCCAAGGAGATATTTATTAGATACCATTTTCAAACATTTTTAAGGCCTATAGGAATTATTCCAGGACCTTCAAAAAAAGGCCAAGAGAAAATAGAACATCAATTCTTGGTAAATCATCTACTGGGGTCTCAAAATTAGAGTTGAGCAATCCATTATCCAATATGAAAGAGGATATAATTAGTCATTTGGAAACTCATCCGGATACTCTCCATATTAAGAAGAAGTAGGAGGAAGTTGAGGCTATGCTCATTGAATATTGTCCAAGCTGCGGGCAAAGAAAAGAAAATTGTAAATGCAAAAGAGTGAACAATATCCAACAAGATAAAGTTGAGAAGTCTAATTTTCAACCCATTGAAGGAGATGATGGAAAACTCTTTTATATAGCACAAATGATTCCATGGTAGTAGAGACAAGGTATGCCACACTACCTCCTTAGCTTTAATTCATCTCTTCTTATTGCCAATCAAAACTTTTCTACTTGGAACTCTCAGCCCTAGCAAGTATATCAAAATTAGTGGAAAAATCCTCAACCAAATTGGAACCAATAGAAAAATCCTTGGCCACAACATAATTCTCAAGGTTTCGATTAAAATCCACAATGACCAACCTAGCAGAATCAGTGGCAACCTCAGTGGTAGAAAGGAGCAATAGAAGCAACAAAATATGAACTATCAATAGCCCATGCTCCCTCCTCCACAATAGCAACAAGATCTAATGCCTCCATCAAACCCTACATCCCAACCACCCAAGTAGCAAATACCTGCCCAACCTATACCTAACCCTAGCACTAAGCATGTTCAACATGCTTATACTAACGAAGCTATGCAATACCCCACTTATGGGGTAGAGGTGAGTGATGTCCGCCTTAGATCAGGAAAACAACTTTTTGGACCTTCATCTCCCCAAATTATAGAAATGGAGGATGAGGAACCTAAAGTTGAGGCTTCTGATAGATCATCTTTGGAGTTTGAACCAAATCAGGTACACCAAACTACCTCAAATCCCAAGCCACCTTTTCTTGAATGCCTAGCTATGCAAAAGCATCACACACAGGTTGAGGTAGACCTTTTAGGATAATTGAAATATGTGAACATAAAAATACCACTTATCTAAGATATCAAAGACATCCCTATCTATACCAAAACTACAAGGGATCTCTATCTTAAGAAATTAGGTAGGAAAAGGAAAGATCCATAGACAGTCCATGTCTTGGGAAATCTTGTAGATATCATGTTGGGGAACATTATAGTCCCTAAGTATACCAATCCTGGTAGTCCATTTGTGGATGTTAAGATTAATGGGACCCTAATTAAGAATACTTTGATAAACTTTGGGGTAGCCATCAATGTCATGACAAAAGAAACAATGCAGTTGCTTCAGTTGGTCAACCTCGAGCCCACACAAACTATTTTACAATTAGCTGATAGGTCCATGGTCAAGCTTGAGGGAATTTTTGAAGACCTATTTATTGCATTGGATTCTTGGGAATTCCCTATAGACTTCATAGTACTGCAACCCAATTCAATCTTGGGGGTTACCCACTCATCCTAGGTAGGTCTTTGTTGGCAACAACTGATGCATTTATAGGCTATAGGTATGGTAAAATGATAATATCCAATGGGACAGTTACAAAGAACTTGGTTCTTTATCCACCGACCCAACTAGATGCAGACCTGGAGCACACCATTTGGCCCAATTTGGGTGAGGAGGAGGAAGATAACTATTCTCTGCAGACATTGATGACTATAGAGTGAAATCCCTTATTATTGACCAGGATGAAGATGAGCTCATTACTTACATAATCCAAAATGACTATGGCAAGACCCCACAACAATAGGACTGCCTCATATGCCTACAAGACCCCTTGTAAAGTATTATACCTGTCGATTCTACATAAGAGATATCATAGATATTTCATTCATTACATCCTCAATAAATTTTACCCATCATACCAAGCCTTGATCTCTCATCAATTCAAGAGTCATCAAAAGAGTTGGAAATTATGTCAGGAAGGAAGTTAAATATCAACAATGTCTTGATAGAGGAACATCATAATTCTCTGCAATCAGTGTTGTAGGTACACTCAACTGCATATGCATGGGATTACCATGATATGAAGGGAATAGATCCTGATCTATTCATGCACAAGATTTACATTAATGATGGCTACATACCTATAAGACAACCACAAAGATGCATGAATCTAGCTCTAAAAGAGATAGTGAAAGCTGAACTACAAAATCTTTTAGATGTAGGTTTTATATACCCTATATCAAACAGTGAATGGGTTTCACCATTGGTAATAGTTCACAAGAAAGGTGGGAAATGGAGAGCTTGTGTTGATTATAGGGAACTAAATACTACCACAAGGAAGGATCACTTCCCACTGCCATTTATTGACCAAGTTATTTATTCTTTGGGAGGGAAGAAATATTTCTCATTTGTTAATGGTTTTAATGGTTATAACTAGATCAAGATTGCACCAAAAGATAAAGATAAGACCACATTCACCTGCCCCTGGGGAACCTATGCATATTTTGTCTTACCTTTTGGTTTGTGCAATGCTCCAACTACCTTTCAAAGATCAATACTCAACATATATTCTGATTATGCACATGATTGCATGGAGATATACATGGACAACTTCACCACTTATGGTGAAAGTTATGAGGAAGCTCTCAGTAACCTCAAAAAAGTGTTAAAAAGGTGTAAGGAACACAACCTATCACTCAACAATGATAAGTGTTTCATGATGATGACATGGGGAATAATATTGGGACACTTTATATCTAGTTTAGGAATCCATGTTAATCCACACAAAATTGAGATAATATCTACCTTCCCTATTCCTCAGAAACAAAGAGATATTAGGAGCTTCCTTGGTCATGTAGGATACTATAGTGATGCAAAGAAGGGAGGTAATCAATCAATAAACATAATTTCAACTAATTTTAAAAAAACTTTAATCTCCAAAATCCTAACAAGGGTGATTCCTCATACAATCTCACAGTTTACCTTGTAGGTCTACATACCTAGTTTCTTGTACATATCTAGCAAAATACCTTTCCAACCCACAAACTATCTATCATTCCAAATACCCATTATTGTCTAATTTAACATATCTCAAAAGGTGAATAGGTTGTTTCAGACCAAATCACTCAACCTGATGTTGCTACACTGCCCCAAGACCTCAAATAAGTCACTTTTCCAAAGCAAATCCAACATAAACTCTTTCCCAACTCCAAATTCTTGTTGAAAAACCTTCACTAGCCCACAAAACCATTGATTCATCAATTTTTAGCCTCCAAGACACTGCCCTAATCACCAAACCAATAAACCCTTGTTCTCGGTCGTCCTACATTTGAAACAAGGAGGGTTTCATGAAACTTCAACCCCAAGCCTCCACTTTTCAAAAAAAGGCTCCAAAAATATTTCATATACCCAGCACAAACTTCTTCCACCATTATTTTACCAATCCTACAGGCCTTTGCACAAACCCTAGCCTGTAGCCATTCAAACTAAGCCAAAATCCATGATAATTCCTCTAGGACAACACTCCAAACACCACCAATTGCCTTCCCCTACTCTCAAAACCCACTTTAATATCTAAAACTACCATATTGGACCCATTCCACCAAGCTAAAAGAGATAGAATCGGTGGAATGGGTCTTATTGCATTTTAAAGGGCTTCAAACCCTCAAAATAGGGTTAAATAAACCTGTTTCTTGAAAATTGCCAACAAAACTTCTTAAACTCAATGAAAAATCACAAGATTGGATTCAAGATGAAGGTACAATAGTCCTCTATTTAATTCAACCACCTTTTGAGCAATAAGACCCTGTACGAAATCGTACAGATCCCTACAACAACAAATTACCAAGGAAATACAAAAAAATACAAAGAAATACAAAGATAACAGAGTATTTTATTGTGTAAACTTCAAGAATCATTCACCAACTCCTTAAATCAATTCTTCCACCCATATTTAAACCTTTTCCCTCCTAAAATAGCTAACCCAACCAAATTTTAATATGCTTGACCGTTGATATTCCCCAATCTTGCAATTTTTTGCATTTTTTGCAATCTTGCATTTTTGACAACTTTTACAAAAGTTGAAAAATGAACTCCCAACCGACCAAATGACCCAAGATACATTAATAATGGTCTATTATGACCTTATTTGACTTAAAAAAAGACTCAACACCCTAAACCAACCTATCAAATAACTTACTAGACCATATTTTCAAAAATGATGAACATGGTGCCCTGCACCATACAAGAGGTTTATCAAAGATTTTAGTAAGATTGTTTCAGCCTTATTTGTTTTGTTGAGTAAGTACATTGAGTTTGAATTGACCTCTGAGTGTCAACACTCCTTCTGTATACATGCAAAACTAACATCATGCATCCAATTCTGCTATTAATCAATTAAAGCAATTTATTGATTAAATCTTAACGTTCATCAGACTTAATTAAATCAAATTATTTAATTGAGTTCCTAAAGTTCTTCTTATTTGATTTAATAAATCAAATATCAAATCCCTAAAAATCCCCTAAGTTAATTAATCTAAATTAATTAATTTCTAATCATAATTACCATTCTCTAGCTTTTGACTCAACTAGAGTCAAATCTAAACTCCTAACTAACCCACCCACTTGCACCAATAAATCAATTTATTTGATTTATTAAAAAGACTTATTTTCCCTCAATAACTCTCATCTTTGACTTTTTTGGACAAAGATAATTCCCCCCAAAACCCTCAACAACATGCATTTATTGACATTTTTTTCAAATTTGAATGGGCACATTGGCCAAAACTTGCACAAGCTTTGGCCAATCCCATTATGACAAGTGTCTCTATCCTATTGAATGGGATTTAGTCCCACATCTCTCAATTTTGGCCTCTCTTCTCTCAACTTCTCCTATAAATGCAAGGCATTTTCTCTCATTTCTACATCCACATTTTGAATGCATCTACACTATAGGCAACTTGAGCTCATAGCAACTCATTGTCTATTTCATTTTGGCTTGGAAAGGGATTGGGAAAGGGATCTCTCACATCTTCATGGAGGGCACCAATCCACCATATAATAGGTTGTATTTCATTTTCTCTATTGCATGTTTGTCTTAGTTTTATCATTTTGTTTGGAGTCAATGATTTATGTTATTCTATGAAGATGGCTAAATCTATGCAATCCATGTGTAAGATTTTGGCATCCTACACCTTCAAAGAATTAAAGAAAGCTCTGACTCAAGCACCAATGTTGAGAGGGCCAAATTGGACTCTCCCATTTCACATACATGCATATGATTTAGATTTTTCCATTGGAGTAGTCTTGGATTAGAAGGATGACAACAAGGAGTATGCAATTTATTATATCAATAAGAATATTCAAGGGGCATAATTAAACCACACTATAATAGAAAAGGATATTCTTGATATTGTTTATGCTATTAATAAATTCAGACACTATATTTTTGGCTATCCAATCTTTGTCCATACAGATCACATAACAATCAAGTATTTGATGAACAAGCTATTAGTTGGGGGTAGATTGGTAAGATGGATACTTCTCTTAAAATAACTTGACATTTCCATTGTAGATAAACCTAGAAAAGCAAATGTGGTGGTAGATTTCTTATCAATACTGCCAACACAATCAACTGAAGGAGTGTTGGATGATTCATTTCCCGATGAACACTTGTTTGCTTTGCAAGTAAAAATACCGTGGAATGCAAATATTGCTAGTTATTTGGTCACAAGGCAAGTTATACCACATTTCTCACCAAGAGAGAAAATACAACTAGTTCATAAATGTTTTCCTTACTCTCGGATATTTGGTTATCTATTTTATATAGGGCCTGATAACATCATGAGAAGATGCATCAGAGAAGATGATATTTTTGATATCATGAAAGCATTCCATGATGATCCATGTGGAGGTCATTTTGCAGTAAAGAGAATAGCTTTTAAGATCCTCACATCTGGCTATTATTGGCCTACTTTACATAAATATGTTAAATACACTAGGAGTTGTGATAGGTGTTAAAGGATGGGAAGGCCAACAAAGAGTGATGATATTCCCTTACAACCTTAGTTGACATTGATACCTTTTGACAAACGGGGTTTAAACTTAATTGGTCCAATCTCTCCTACCTCCAATAACAAGGAATATATCTTTGTTTGCACTGATTACTTGACAAAATGGGTGGAAGTTAAGGACCTAAAATTTTCCAGAGATGGTAATGTGGCTAAGTTTTTATATGAAGATATTTTTAGTAAGTATGGAGTACCTAGATAAATAATCACTAAACAAGGGCCCCAATTTACTTCTGATCTAATCATCAAGTTGGTTGTGGAATACCAAATAAAACATAAGAAATCAACACCCTATCATTCATATGCTAATGGTGAAGTGGAGGTCACAAATAGGGAGATTGAAATAATTCTCACCAAAACAGTGCAACTACATAGGAAAGATTGGGTTTCAAGGTTACCTGAACCAGTCTGTGCATATAGGACTACATGGAAAATAACCACTGGGAATGAATTTAACAAAGGGACAGAAGGAAAGGCTGCATTCTTTGAATAGGTTGTATGAGATAAGAATGGAAATAGTCCATCATAAAAAGGTAGTACAACAATAATGAATGAAGTGGCTTGATCAATACATTAAAACAAAAGAATTCACTGTGGGAGATTAGGCCCTGTTATATGATTCTCGATACAAAGATTTCAAAGGAAAATTCCAGTCTAGATGGTCGAGCCCTTGTGAGATTAGCAAGGTTTTCCATGATGGAGTAGTACAGTTGCATACCATTGATGTAGTCTAGTTCTCACTTCTTATTAATGTCCAAAAATTGAATGTATAAAAAGCCATTGCAGAAGGATGACTTTATATTTTCATTGATACAAGAATATGGTGCTTCTAATGAAACTGATATAGGATTTGAAACACAAGATGGCATTCCAATAGAAAGTGATTTACCCAGCACGTCTGGTGATCCAGAGGTTGAGTTACATAACTCAACCCTTGATATAACCCAAGCATAATTTATCATGCTTTAAAGCCACACACACACACAACACATTATTCATGATCTACAAATTCTACTCCATAGTGACCTGTTCTTCAGTTCATTTAGCATTTATCGGGACCTATTTTAGATGGGACTTGAAAAGTAAATATATAAAATACAGAAGGGCCATGTGCTTGGAGTACCTACAACAACACATGTTGAAAGTAAACTATAATACCTTGGTGAAGTTGAATTATTTTTCCCATGCACTCCACCAATATCACATGCGTCATTTATTTCCCAATAAAGTGCTTGTATCAAGTACATCTCAAATCACACCCATCAAATTTCCATCCACTCCTATACATTTAATGTCAATCAAATCAATTGCACACCAAAGTACATGTTTCTTCAGTTCCAACTTGTTTTGAGCGATAATTACCATCACGCACATACGATAGGTAACTTGTTTTGAGCGATAATTACCATCACGCACATACAATAGGTAACTTATCATAATTAAACTAGACTTCTTTTCGTATTTATTATTATTTTTGGTTTAAGTTATGCATGCAAAAAATATTTCACCATTATTTTCAATTATTATCCTATCACCCCTGCCAAGTCATGCATGAAGTGAGGTAATTTCAAATTAAGCTGGGGGGAGGGGTATAATAGTCATGATTTTTTATTTTCGCCACCTAATTTTGTCAGATAGCATTTTATGTCATCCTCCTAAAAATAGAAGACCTCTCTATTTTTTTTATGATAATGTGATTTCTACCCTAAGAATAAGCTAAGATACAGAGATTTGAACTTAATTGAGCTAGAAGAAAGGGGATTGTTAAGTTACAATATTGGGTATAAGAGAAGGCATTAGAAGGAGGAGGGAATTTGAGGGTTTTAAAGGTGGTGGAGTCAAACTTTGAGAAAAATTTGAACTTTTGAAGGTTGTAGAGAATCAAGACAATGGGAGGTAATGTAATATTTAGGGAACCATTTGCACATAAAGAAATATTAGAAGATACAATGGTTTTACCCTTGTAGACATCCAAATTTGATCACTTCCATATGATCAAAATCGTCTATTATATTTATCTATTCCATTAACAGTGATTAAATAATTTATTTAATCATTATTTTATTTTCTGCCTAAGGTTCCTAAAGTATGTAATTAAATAAATTAAATACTTTACCTTACACCCTGTTCTTCTCTAAATTAAATAAATATGACAAATTATTTAATTTAGTCTTTTAACCCATTTGGATTAAAATCAACTTTTAATTCCCCTTTTTCTCTCTCCTTGTCACATTCTCCATAACCCTCTTCTAATTCGGATTAAATTAATTAATTTGTGATTAGGATGTGCACCACTTAATCTTGTTTAAGTGTCACATCCTCCATAATCTCCCACTTGCCTCTAATCTCTCATTAATTATCCTAATCCTGTGTTTGCACAACCTTAATCAAAATCATTAACCACATTTAGCTTACCTTTTCTGGTCAACCTTCCCACTTACCATTTTTAGCCTGGACTCCCTTCCCCATGTGAATTTTTAATTCACATTTATTTAACTAGGGTTCCTCTCTTTTCCATGTGAATTTTTAATTCACTTTTTTCTTTCCAAGGTCTTAATCATCCCCCATGCAAATGTGACATGTCATTTTACATGTGCCCAAGGCTTCTAGAACCTTGGACTTGTCACATCTCCCACATGTGACAAATCTCCAGCTTCTTGGAGACCTCCTTTTATCCAATAAACTCTCCATTATTTATTTTTCCCACACACTTCCCCTTTTCCCATGGAGATTTTTGAGGAATTCTAAAATTCCTCAAAAGTCTCTTTCATCCTTATTTGGGGACAAGAAGTTCCTTTTTGAGGAAATCTTCTCATCCCCCAAGGTACCTCAAAGGTACTTGTCCTTCATCCACCTCATGTACTTCCCTTCCACCTCTTATCCTTTTCTTCCACCTCATTTCCACATCACTCCACCTTAAGACATCTCACCTTCCACATGTCAAGATGTGAGGGCTTGTGAGTCCTCAACTCACCATAGCCCTTCATCTTGATCTTTGTTGGATCAATCCCAACCGTTGAATTCTCTAGAGAATTCAAATTAGCCTATAAATACCCCTTCAATTCCTTTATTTTGGGGATCAAGTCTTTTGCAACAAAACTCTTGCAAAATTGTCATTCAAGCTCTCATCTATCATAGCACTTACATCATCAATCCATATTGCATCAATTCATCTTGCATCCATTCAACTTCATTGCCATCTAAGGAGCACACAATTCTTGAAGAATCAAAGGGCCAACCAAGGAAGGAGGAGCAAAGGAAAGGTATAACACACTTCAATCATCATTTGTTTTTATCTTACTCTTTTTGTTTCACCATTTTCTTAGGCTAATCTTATTGAGGTGCCCTTTTATCTTGTTACTTCTTCTCATTGCACTATTAGTTTTTACCTAGCATCTCACATATGGAGTAGCATTTTATTAGGATCACATTTCTGGCATGCCCGGTGGGACCCACAAAGGGGTCTCTTTCTTTCATGTTTTTTGTTGTTGTTTAGTTTGTTTGCAGATTCAGGTCGCAGAGAGGCGGACTTGCCCTCTCGGATGCTGCAGAGGGGTGGACTTGCCCTCTCGGGTGCTACAGAGGGGCGGACATGCCCTTGCTGTTCACTGTTTTTGACTATTTTTCTGTAGAAGTGCAGACACGCCCTTGCTGTTCACTGTTTTTGACTGTTTTTCTGTAGAAGTGCGGACACGCCCTTGCTGTTCACTATTTTTGACTATTTTTCTGCACAAGTGTGAACACGCCCTTGTTGTTCACTATTGTTGACTATTTTTTTGCAGAAGTGCGGACACGCCCTTGCTATTCACTGTTTTTGACTATTTTTCTGTAGAAGTGCGGACATGCCCCTGCTGTTCAACTTTTTTGACAGTTTTCTGCAGAAGTGCGGACACGCCCTCCTGATTCAGCATTTTTCACTGCAGAGGGGCAGATTTTCCCTTGACAACACGTTCGAGAAGGTAAAAAAGTGTCATTTTAACTTTATTTTTGTCTCTTTCTTTTGTTGTTTTGTGCTCTAATCCTCTAATCCTGTTTGTTGGTGAGTGAAGTCAGATTTCTTGTTGATATCTTATGTATTTTACTGCAAATCACAAAGGGCAAAAGATAAACAACTAACATTTGCTTGTAGGGCCTTTGTCTTATTCTTTAAAAATCTTTTCTTACTATTTTATCTATTTACTTAGCATAAATAGGGGAAAGTAATATTGGCTGCTTGTTGTGTTTGTTTTATTTGTATTACCCTAATGGGGCATTAATTCATTTTCATCCTCTCCCTTTGCACTTTTGTGCAGATCTGAAGGGGGTAGTTAGAAACGGTTAGTATTTTCTTCTTAGAGGGACCTGCTTGGGGATTTCATCACCCCAAGGGATGATCCCAACCACACGTACCAATGGGGTATATAAAGGGGGGAGAGCCAAAGTTGTGCCCCAATCCAGTTGCATCGTAATTGGTGAAGCGTTGAAGCTAGGGTGATACCTAGATAGACGTGAATAGTTGGTCCGAGCCTTTCAGTATCTCACTAGGGTTCCTGACTCACGCTTGTGACGGACTAGTGTTCATGGTTTGTGCATCACGTACCGAGCATATATTGAGGACTCCTTAGAAACTTTGTTCATCCTAGAGTAAAACCTTTGCTAGCCATACCCCTTAACACTAATCATAGGATTGTGCTTGTTCAAAGTGTCTTTCTGTGAAGAACTAGTAAATTTTGATAAGTCAAACTGTCATTTAATTATTTTAAGTCCTTGCCAAAATACCTCATCCAAACCAAGTTGCATTTTCCACTGTAGAGGGGCGAACTTGCCCCACTGTTTCAGCATTTTCAACTGCAAAGGGGCGAACTTTCCCCACTGTTTCAGCTTTTTCCACTATAGAGGGTCGAACTTGCCCCACTGTTTCAACATTTTCCATTGTAGAGGAGCAAACTTGCCCCCCTATTTCAGCATTTTTTCTACAGAAGTGCGGATACGCCCCTACTATTCAACGTTTTTGACAATTTTACTGCAAAAGTGCGGATACGCCCCGCTGAATGAACAGTTTCATCCGTTTGACCATTCTAAACTTCTGTTCAAACCCCCAAAGCCTCCATTTGACCATTTGATCATCTTAAACACTCATTTGACCAATCCAAACCTCCATTTAGCCATTCCAAGCCCCCGTTTAATGTTTCCAAAACATCCATTTACCACATTCACATTAATCATTCCACCATTTGAGATACCCATCTTATCGTAAGATCTAAACATCTTCAACAACACATCTTCAAATCTTCCATTTGCCTTAATCATCATATCGCAACACAAAATCCTTTAAACCTTGTTTTAGGAGTTATTTTCTCAAATTGACCAAGGCGTTAAGTTGATCATTATCCTACTTAATCAATCCTTGTCTTCAACCTAATCAATCTACTTCTATCTTGAGGTAGATTTGTGTTGTAAGACAAAGTCATTGGCCCAAATCAATCCCCTTCCATCTCAAGGCAGATTCGATGTCGTGATCATTGATTTAGTTAGCTCAAATCAGTCAACCAACATCATAAGTCACCTAGGGTGATTTCCAAATCAGGTTTTAGGATCCCCTCCAATCAAATCCAATCATCATCGAAGGCATCATTTGATCCAATCAAATCCAATCATCAATCCAATCATCAAATTGATACATCATCAATTGATCCAATCAAATCCAATCCTCATCCAAGTCATCATCCAAGTCAGCATTTGATCCAATCAAATCCAATCCTAATCCAAATCATCATCCAAGTCAGCATTTGATCCAATCAAATCCAATCATCAATCCAATCATCAAATTGATACATCATCAATTGATCCAATCAAATCCAATCCTCATCCAATCATCATCCAAATCATCATTTGATCCAATCAAATCCAAGTCATCAAATTGATACATCATCAATTGGTCCATCATCCAATCTAAATTAGTCAATCCAAATCATTACCTAGATCACCCCTTAGAGATTGCATCTTGAAATCACCTAGTTGTTTTGCACATTCATGCCCGTTCAAACCCGCTCACAAACAAAAAACAAATGGCAAAACAACAAGGTCAAGCTTCCCAACCAAATATCCCTCAAGATCCTAATAACATCCCACACGATCCTCATAACGGTGTCTCATCTCAATCAAACACTGACATCCAGAATATCCCACCACCTAGTGACAAAAACATGGTCAACCAACCCGAAGTCACCGTCGACGAATATCTCAGTAATCCAGCCAATGTCCAAATAACGGATTGCCTCCTAAATGAACGTGGGGATAAGATCCTCTCCACCTTACTTATGAAGGGAGTCAAACCACCATCTGGTTTCAATACATCACAATATGCCCTTCCCCCATTTGTTGACCCACAAACCTCACAAAATGTTCCAAAAAGTTCCTACATTCCTGAAGGTGCACCCAGTGAAAATTGGTACCACCCCGAACTCGAAAATGCTGTCATCCATCAAGTCCAAGAATATCCTCATCTTCGAACCACAACATCTACCACTCCACCACCCAATCCTAATGATCCCCATACCTATGGCATGCCGTCATACATCCCATCTGCTCCACCGCTTCCTCACCCATATTCTAATATCGAGGGTACACCTCCACTTACCAATGCACTACCTCCTGCATTTCAACAACCTCCAAATAATCCACACCAATCCATCACACTACCAGCACCACCACAACATGTTGCTACTATTATAGCTTCATCTCAACACTTACATCCATAACATTCGCAACATTCTCCCGTTCTCACACAACCATCACATCAAGCAGTGCAACATACATCTCAACAACAACAACACATTTCACCTCATGCACATCAACAAAAACAATACATCCCATCTCACCCATTTCAACAACAACAAATCTTATCTCGCCCACCTCCTCAACAACAACAACAACCTCCACAACAACATGTGCACATCCCTACACAAACACACCATAATCCGCTTACCAAATACCTTTATCACCCCTCTAGCACATACACTATTCCATCCCATATGAATCCTCACCAGAATGTGCAAAACCAAACACATACCCAACCGCCATCTTATGCCAATCTTTCACAACCTCAACACAATCGCCATCAACAAACATCAAATCTATACCCATATGCCACGCAACAACCCACTGTTGCACAACAACACCAATCTCATTCGCCCTACTTGTAACAACAACAAACTCACCAACAAGCGGCACCTTACACTTCTTATTACCAACAATCATCGTCACATCCACAAAGAGGCCTTACCTCTACGCATTACCAAAATGCTATGTAGCAACAAGACCCCTCTCTTGTTTCCTACTATCAACAACAAGTGGCTCCCACTCAACACAACCAATCATCCAGCCACCAATCCTCTTACAATCAACCAATGCATTCATATCTGACTCAACCCATTTATGATCCAACAATGGTAGGGCCATCCTCATCATACCCACAACATTACCCATACACTCAATCTACTTTGACTCCCATGACTCCCATCAATAAAGACTTGGAAGAAGTAAAAGCCGCATTAAAGGACTTACAAGCTGGATCGGGTAAACAATCATTCAAGTTTGAGGACATATGCTCTTATCCGTTTGATCCCTCCATTTCCTTGATTCCTTTTCCCAAACATTTTGAGATACCCAAATTTGACAAATACAAAGGAACCAAGGATCCTAGAGCTCATCTTCAAGAGTTTTATGCTCATTGCCAAGAGGTCATGCACAATGATAATTACCTTATCCGACTTTTCCCTAAAAGTCTACAAGGGGTCGCCCTCAACTGGTTTATGGGTCTGGAAAAGGGATCTATCAAAACCTTCACACAACTATTTGAACAGTTTGTCTCTCACTTCTCTTTTAACTTAGAGAAAGATATTGACACACTTGATCTCCTCAAAGAAAAACAACGCGATGGAGAGACCTTTGCAAGCTACTTGCAAAGATGGCATGCCCTGGCTAGTAGGATGAAATCCCCACCAATAGAAAAAGACATGGTAACTTTTTTTATCAAAAACTCCCACTCGGATATAGCGCATAATTTCCAACTCCATTGTATCACTACCTTTGCGGGACTTGTGGAGAAAGGCCCCATCTTAGAACGAGCCCTTGTCGCAAGAGGACAAGTCAAACATTTCAATTTTGATAGAGAGAAATCCTCTGGGGATAAACGTCGTTATTGGAATAGAAATAAAAATGTTGTCAATGATGGTGTCACTAACACTAAACATGTCCAAGTGGCCGCCACCATGCAAAGATATCCTCCCCAGCAACAACCGTCCATTCAGAATGCCATATCCATCCCCCAAGGGGCACCGCGACAACAAGCCAATCAAAATAACCAAGGGGGGAATAAACGACAGTTCACTCAGTTGGGAGAACCCCTTAGCACGGTTTTTAATAAGCTTCTTCAAGCCAATTACCCCATAACATATCTTGTCACCAAACCCCTTGATACGTTCAAACCCAAGCCTGCTTGGTTTAAAGACAATGAATTCTGTGAATTTCACAAAATTAAGGGACATACCTTGGACAAATGTCAAGGCTTAAAAACCTACATTCAAGGTCTCATCGATCGAGGTGAAATACATGTAGATGCTAACACAACATCTTCATCCAATGCTCAATTACAAATATACCAAAACGCCTTTCCTAACCATAACCAGGGTTCTAGTACATCCAACTCAAATCCTGGATCTAGCAATAATAACCAGCCAGGGAACATCACTAATAACATCAGCTTCAAAAGTGTACTGCACAATTATCAAGGTGTGGTTTCATATGTAGAACAAGTGGAACCACGTGTATCCATGATACATGTTAAGGGAAAAGATCCACAATGTGTTGTTACTACTCGGTGAACCCGAATCACAGTCCCAACAGCATCTCCATCCACCCAATGACCATCCACCAATACCCAATATAACATCCTAGACCATCTAGGTAAGACTACAGCCCAAATATCCATTTTGGATCTGCTTAAGTCATCTCCCGTACATCAAGATATCTTAACTAAGGCTTTGCAAAGCACACAAGTGCCTGATAATATTGACCCTACCCAATTTCAAGCATTGGTAGGCAGTCTCTCATTGACCTATCAGCTAGCCTTTACCCAAAAGGACATGCCACATCTTGATTCAAACCACAATTGCCCCCTCCATCTCGAGGTCGGTGTCAACTGTCAAAAAGTAAAAAGGGTACTAGTGGATAATGGTTTAGCCCTAAATCTCTATACATTAAAGTTCATACAATAGGTTGGATACACCCAAGCTGATATGAGAAATCAAGTGATCACCATCAAGGCCTATGATAATGCAGAGAAAGATTCTGAAGGCATTATTTACCTCCCTATTCAAGTGGCCCCATTGTCTAATACACTATGTGCCATGTTCTGGACCTTGAACTCCCATACAACATCCTTCTTGGCCGTCCATGGATTCATTTTATGCAAGCTATACCATCCACCTATCACCAATGTCTAAAATTCCTATTTCAAGGAATGGAAGTCACCATACAAGTCGACGCTCAACCTTTTGAATATTGTCGTGCCTTAGAAGCCTCTTTTCCACATTCGCATTATTTCCCAGGAGTCGAAATGGGGGCATCCCCAACATCCGATCTTGTCCCATCTACCAATACCCTAAACACTTCATCCCCACCATCATCCACACTTGCTTCCACCATCACCAAAGTCCAGATCATAGATAAGGGGTGTGGCGAATATGAAATGCATACCACACTCAATGTGGCAACCATGCCACCTTTGCCCCACACATATGGGCAACCAATTCTGCCACTACCAAAAGTAGAAGAAAAGACACTGACACTCAATTCCAAGAACATGGGGTCCACAACATTCAATAATCTGGGATCCCTCCAGGATCAAATGGATGATGATATCAGTCAATGGGTTTATCGGGAGGAACCTGAGCCATCACGTCTCCTTATTGAATATTTTCATGAAGTCTATCCACATGCCTCCAAGTTCATTAAAAATTGCCATTACCAAGGTGGAGGCCTTGGTGCAAAAGAACAAGGAAGACGTCTGCCCATCGAAGCAACTACCATCCGACCAAGGAATTTGGGCTTGGGCTATGATACCAAACAGAAAGGTCTTACAACATCTACTAACACTGCTAACAATGTTAGTGTTGACAACAATTCCCTTGAAGACATACGAGAGGAAGAGTCCATCATACACGCGTACGATGATCTGAATCACATTGACCTCCCCACCATGTTTGAATGCTTATTTGTTTGTACCATAACTTTATCTCTTAAACATCCTGAGCTTATCGATCACAACCTACAAGGTAGCGCACCAGTCAACACATTTCCCTCAGAGGATACCTACGTACATCTAATGGGATTGGGGGAAGATGAATGCCCTAATCGCAAAAACAAAAAGAAACAAAAGAAAAATGGGTCATCAAGTGAAAACCTCATCGAGGTGCTTTTTGACTACGAAAAAGTAAAAAAAAGGATGTATATGATAGTGAAAACCTTGATACGGCACTGGAAGATGGGGACATTCATCTTCCCCTTGTAGGAACACAACTATTTGAGCAATCTTTGATTCTCATTGAAGAAATGCAAGAGGTGAACTTGGGGATAGAAAAAACTCCTAGGATAACCTATGTGGCCAAATCTTTACCTAAAGCAGAATACATCACCATTGTCTGAATTCTCCGTGAAGGGGTTATCAACTTTGCATGGGCTTACTTTGATATGCCCAACCTAGATCCCAACCTTGTTGTCCACCATTTGGATGTCCGTCTAGAGGCTAAACCTGTCAAGCAGAAACTCTGAAAGATGCACCCACAAGTGGCATTATTGGTTAAGAAAGAACTAGAAAAGTTACTGGATGCTGGTTTTATCAGGCCCATTGATTACTTTGATTGGATCTCCAATATAGTACATGTTGCTAAGCCCAATGGAGACATCAAGATTTGTACGGATTTCCAAGATCTTAACAAAGTCTGCCCAAAAGACGACTTCCCCTTGCCTAACATCGACATCTTAGTCGACATCACTACGGGACATGAGATGCTATCCCTCATGGATGGCTTCTCTGGCTACAATCAGATCTAGATTGCCCTCGAAGATCAACATAAAACAACTTTTATGACACCTTGGGGTACTTTTTGTTACAATGTCATGCCCTTTGGTCTCAAAAATGCAGGGGCAACATATCAATAGGCAATGATGGTTATATTCCATGACCTCATCCACATCATCATGGAAGACTATGTTGATGACCTATTGGCAAAATCTGGAACTAGGGAAGAACACCTTGCTATTTTGAAATGGATCTTTGAGCGCTTAGAACAATACAAGCTATGACTGAATCCAAAGAAGTGTGTGTTCGGGGTCACATCAGGGAAACTATTGGGCTTCATAGTATCCCGAAGAGGCATCGAGGTTGACCTAGCTAAGGTGAAAGCTGTCATGGATATGCCTCCACCAAGAAACTTGAAATAATTAAGGAGCCTCCAAGGGAAACTACAATCCATCCGTCGGTTTATAGCCCAACTTGTGGATAAATGTCAGTCATTTACCCACCTTCTCAAGAAAGACACCAACTTCAAGTGGAATCAATAGTGTCAGTTGGGTTTTGACATGCTCAAAGGATATTTGGCCCACCCGCTGATCTTGATGCCACCTATCCTTGGCAAACCCCTCCTGTTGTACATATCAACCACGTCAATAGCATTGGGGGCATTATTGGCACAACATGATGAATCTTCAAAGGAACGGGTGATCTATTAAATTAGTCGCACACTGGTCGGGTATGAACTCAACTATTCACTAATGGAAAAGGCATGTCTTGCTGTGGTCTTCAGCACACAAAAACTACGCCACTATATGCTTAGCCATCCTATAAAATTAATATCCAAAGTCGACCCCCTCAAGTACCTGCTATCCAAGACAACCCTGACTGGTCGAATGGCTAAATGGATCATGATCCTCAATGAGTTTGATATAGAATATATGGATAGGAAAGCCGTTAAAGGACAAGTAATAGCTGATCAGCTGGTGGATGCCCCATTAGTGGATGCTTATCCCATAGAAACTAAATTTCTAGATGAAGGAGTATTTTCAATCTCAGAAGCCACCACTTGGACATTGTACTTTGATGGATCACACACTCATAATGGATCGGGGGCAGGAATTTTGCTTATCACCCCCCAAAGCGACTACATACTAAAATCATTTAGACTGGCTTTTCCCTGCACCAACAATATTTTTGAATATGAAGCCCTTCTCACCGGCCTCAAAATTGTAGTTCAATGGCACATCACTCATTTGCAAGTTTTTGGTGACTCCCAGTTAGTCATAAAACAGGTCAACGATGAGTTTCTAACAAAAGATGAAAATTTGTTGCCTTACAAATGAATGGTGGATGACTTTAAGAAATATTTCACTACCATCCAATTTGAGTAGATCCCGAGACTCCAGAATAAGGCATCAGATGCTATGGCTACCATTGGTTCTCTCCTCGACATGCCAAAAGATTGCACAAATTGTTAGTTCCTAGTTGAGCAACTCCTAATCCCAGAGTACAATATCCCTGAGAATGACATGGTGTGTGCTATTGTAGGTTTTGAATCCCCTTGGTACCATGACATTTACACCTACATTCATGACAACACCCTCCCGCCTAACCTCACAAGAAACCAACGTAAATCATTTATCCAACGCATGACCCGCTACACCATTATCAGTGATACACTTTATCGACATGGGTATGATGGAACTCTCCTCTGTTGTTTAGATGAAACTGAAGCCCGCACAACATTAACAGAAGTGCATAGCAGTATTTGTGGGGCCCATTCTAATGGTATGGCCCTAGCCAAACGGATTCTCAGAGTAGGATATTATTGGCCCACAATGGAACCTGATGCTTGTGAGTATGTCAAAAAGTGTCTTTTGTGTCAATAGCATGCAGATCTAATTCACGCTCCAGCACAAGATCTCCAACCTATCACGACACCTTGGTCATTTTCACAATGGGGTTTCGACTTGATTGGCAAGATCTACCCTCCATCTTCTAATGGTCACACCTTTATTATCACGACCACTGAATACTTCACCAAGTGGGTGGAAGCCATTCCACTCACTCAAATCACTGGTGTTCAAATCTCTAAGTTCATCCTCTACCATATCCTCTACAGGTATGGTATCCCCTCCGCCATCATCACCGACAACGGAAAGCCATTCAAAAATAAGTGTATGAAATTCCTTTGTGACACATACCATATCCAACATCGTTGGTCCACTCCCTATTACCCCCAAGGCAATGGGTAGGAAAAAGTGACAAATAAAACATTGATCAAAATCATTAAGAAGATGGTCAATAGCATTGGTCGCGATTGGCACTTCCATATCCATCCGCACCCCTACTAGAGCCACTCCATATTCTCTTGTCTATGGTGCTAAAGCCATCTTGCCAATTGAAGTTGAAATCCCTTCACTCTGCATCTCCCTCAAGAATCTCATCACTGACGAAGACACCTGAGTGGCATGCTTGACACAATTGGAATTGCTAGATGAAAAACGGGTCAAGGCTTATAACCATCTGCAAGCTTATCAACATCGACTCAAAAGGAGCTACAATAAGAAAGTCTTCCCTCGCCAATTCGAGGTTGGTGATTTGGTCCTAAAAGAAAATTAGCGGAATCAGCAAGATCGAGAGAAAAAGGGTAAGTTTGAAGCAAATTGGTTAGGCCCTTATGTCATCACCTCGAAGTATGGTTTTGGTGTCTATAGGCTCTCCACCCCTGAAGGCAATCCCTTGGAGGAACCTATCAACATCATGCATCTGAAGAAGTTCTACACTTAGGTCAGCTAGGGTATCCTTCCTGGTAAAAGTCAAAAATACAAAAATAATAAAATTAAAAAATCAAAAAATCCAAAAATAGTAAAGAGAAATAATTTGTCCTATGGTGAAAACCACCCCTGCGTGGCACCTTGAATACGTACGGTTGGTGAAAACCTGGCAACAAGCACCTCTCATATAGGGCTGAATCATTATCTACCTCGCGTCTTGGTTACTCTATGACTTACCTGCCGATTCCTCAATCCCAATATCCTCCCATCCGCTTGCATCACCTTGTCGCTTGTTATATTCTAGTTGAGCATTGGACGACTGTCATTTTCTATCTGCAATCTTGAGCTTATTATCCTAATCTGAGCTTGTGTCACCTCATTGTTGTGTTTGTCTTCATCTAGGCTCACTCTTAGTGGTCATCTCCATCTGGGTCTCTTTGTGAACTACGTTGCCCCTGCGCTTGCACATAGGCAAGGTTGATCTTTTGATTTGCCCCCGGGGCTTCTCCGTGTTTTCATCCTCCATATTTTTTTGTCATCACCCTCTTTCCACTTTTATCATCATCCCCTCTTGAACTATGCCGCCTCTGCGCTTGCACGTAGGCAAGGCTAATCTTTGGATCGGCCCCTGAGGCATTTTGTCCGTCATCATCTATCCTCATGATCCACTTTTCAATCTTATCCATCCTTGATCTTTTGTCGTATCCGAACTACATTTCTCCTGTGCTTGCATGTAGGCAAGGTTGATCTTTTGATCTGCCCCCGGGGCTTGTGTTTGTCTTGGTCATCCATCGTTTTCCATCAATCCACTTTCCGCTATTTTATCATGGTCTTTTCCTGAACTACGAGAGCTTTGCGCTTTCACGTAGGCAAGGTTGATATTTTCATCAACCCTCGAGCCCCTAGTTCTTTAGGTTGTGTCTCATCCTCTTGTTTTCTTGTTGTCAAGTATGTCCCTATCATCGCTGATTCTTCACAAACAAGATCTCCTCGTATCAAGAAATCTGCCCAATGACAATCATCCTGCGTCATCTAGGTCACTTTAGCTTAGTATCCATCATTGGTCTTAACAAGATGCATCCTTCCTAATAGACCACATCAACCCCATCCATTGTTGGGATCTTATGGAAAAGGATGCTTGTAATTGATTACGATCTTTTGGATTTTGTTTATCATTTGAGCTCCCTATAAACACTAGTCAAGATCGCCATGATCCTTCATATTGTGGTGTGTTTTTCCTAGTTAACATAGGGACATCTCTTGACTTTTGTTTTTGTCTGTTGGGATGCCCCCACCGAGATTCTTTTTGGATCCCGTGTTATGTGGGGGCATCTCTTTGTGCTTGTGGTTATTCCAATACCTGGCCCGACCAAAGTCATCGTGACTTTGGGGTATTGGGATATCCTTCTTGTTTGTTGTGTTTGTTTTATGCATTAGACATTAATCCGTCTTGATTTACATACCCTAACGTCCGATGTCTTATGCTATCGCAAAAATCAGTGCTCTAAAGGATGGCAAATTTCATTCATGTTGCATTTCATCTCATTGCATATTCCCCCCTGATCCTATCTTACTCCTACATCTCTAACTTGTGATTTTGGTTGTGCAAACTCTCATTCACTCTTACTAACTTTTCTTCTCGGGATCCTTACAGTCTTTGATAGGTACTGCACCTTACACACCCTCCACATATCACCTACCCATTGATACTTATGTCTACATTCATAAAAGTCATTTATCCATTTTACATCAATCCATTTATCCATTTTACATCCATCCATTTATCCATTTACATTAAATTCATTTATCCATTTTAACATCCATCCATTTATTCATTTTGCATACATTCATTAAATTCATTTATCCATTTTACATCCATCCATTTATCCATTTTTCATACATTCATTAAAGTCATTTATCCATTTTACATCAATCCATTTATCCATTTTAAATACATTCATTAAATTCATTTATCCATTTTACATCCATCCATTTATCCATTTACATTAAATTCATTTATCCATTTTAAACATCCATCCATTTATTCATATTGCATACATTCATTAAGTTCATCTACCCAAATTACATCATTTATATTAAGTTCATCCATATTACATACATACATCATTCATAGGCCCATATTACTTACATCATTAATACAATTGCATCATTACCATTATCCATAATCACAAATGCATAAGTAAAACATTCACATCATAAAACAACATCCATATCACCACGAACACATCATATACATATGCATAGCATACATCAGCTATCATAGGATCATCAATAAAACATCATATGCATACCATACATCACCAAAATGTGTGGCATAATATCAATGGGGACCATCACATATCATCATCATAATAATACAATGTCCATATCCAAAATATGGTCACCACATACTCGCCTCCATATCATGCTCAAAATAAAGTGCATATGAAAATATGCACTACACTACCATCGGGTACTTGTCAAAGGCCCCTGTATCCTGTCACTTGTCCTCTACCTGTCCTGAGTTTCCCACACCCGACCTCTGAGGAGACTCAGGTATTGGTCCCCTGTATGTCGGAGTCCCTTGAGACTCACGCCCTAGGGTCCCAAACCAAGAAGGAGTCGGCTGGAATTCACTGTATCTTCTGGTCCGTGTCCCTAAAGACTGGGATGGTGCTAGCATTTGGGGTGTTTGCCTAACATACTGCAATGTACGCTACATTGGATCTGGCACTACCTGCTCATACGCACCCCTCTGGTACGCTGCCTCGTACATATAATCATCTCTCTGCCCCACCTGATACCAAGCGGCATTCCTCTCATGCCTGTACCTATCCTGCTCTCTGCTCATGGCTCGTCGGTAGTCGTATCTACTCTGCGGACCTCTCCCTCTTTGCCTGCATAGTCTCTAGAACTGTCTCATCACCCTGCCCTCAACATGCCTGCATATGTGCTATATCCCTCTCGACGTTCTCTGCCCGGCCCACTGTTGAGTCTCTCTAAAATTGCAAGATCTGGACCTATCTCCATAAACTATCCCTCTCCCCCTATAGTGCCTGCATCTATACCTGTAAACTATCCCTCTCCCCCTGTAGTGCCTACATCTATACCTGTACACTGTCCCTCTCCTCCTCTAGAGCTTGCACCTGTCCCTGTGCACTCTCTCTCTCTCTCTCACTGCATCGTCTCTAGTCCGACCTCTGCAGCCTTGAGTCTCGCCCTCATCTCCTCTACAGATGCCTCTACCGAAGATACCCTCTCTTGCAGTGATGTCCTCTCCTCCTGAAACCCTGCCACCTAAAGTCTCAATGCCTCCATCTCCCCCCCTCCTGCTGACTCCGGCTAACCTCTCATTTGCGCAACTATCATTGCTACCTCTAGCCTATCTCGATCCCATGCCACGTGAGCCAGCTCCCCTGTACTCTCTCCATCCCTACTCGCGTCTCATCCCTTTCCCTCTCAACCACCTGTATATCTATCATCAGCTGGCCTACAACTAGCTCAAACTCTATCATCTCTGTCTCCTTCACCCTCTCCACCTCCGCCTCTGCCCTCCTCAACTCCTCCTCTAGCACAGATATCATTGCCTGGGCCCCTCTCAATAACACCACCAGATCATCTACTGTAGCTGCTGGTACTATGGCCAAGGGCTCCGTCACTTATACATCCAGGTTCATCGCCTCCCCCTCTCTCTCCTCCTGCATCGGCTCTGCCCGGAACGCCACCCGAATCTTCCGCGGCTGTCCTCTCCTCCCCACTCTAATCAATCTTCGCGGCTCCCCTCCAGACTGCCTCTCCCCCATCTCCTACTCAACTGGATGGACTCTCCCCGGGCTGTCCTCTAACATCCATCACCCTCTCTACCTCCTCTTGCTCCGCTCTCACCTGCACCCACCTCCGCCATAATCTAACACCAATCCCTAGCTGAGCATCCCTCCCCTCCACCTCTCAAAGCATCTCCACCTTTGGCTCACTCTCCAATCTCACCACCTTTATCTCCTCCCCTCCACCACCTGCTCCTCCTGCCTCCCTTTCCTCTCCCTCATCACCTACCCCTCCTGCCTCCATCTCCTCTACCACAACTCTCCTCACCCTCCTCAACTGTCGACTCCTCCTAACTCTACCCCTCCTCGCCGACTGCTCTCCCGCGACACCCTCCTCCGCACCACCACTCTCATATCCCTCATCCTCATGTCCATCCTGCTCCGGATCCTCTTCCTGTCCCTCCTCCTACTCATCCTCTAGCCCCCCCTCTGCGGCTCCCATGGCTAGCACCTCCGGTGTCACCCTCTCCCATCGATGGTTATGAAACCACCGATCATATTGATCTATCACTTGCAGTGAGGCGGAACCGCCCTCAGCCTGTCGGGGCAGACCTGCCCGTGACTCGCTAGGCCGAATCCAACCCCTACAACGGAACAGATCCACCCTCAACTGCAACGGGGCAAATCCGCCCCCTATAGTGGGGCGGACCTACCCGCAGCTACAACGGGGCAGATCCGCCCCCGATGCCGCAACGGGGCAGACCCACCCCAAGCGGGGCCCCCGCGGTGTCCCGCCCGCCTGGGCGGCGCGACCGGGCTGACCCCCGACAGGGCGATGCTGCCTTGGCCCGCCCCTATAGTGGGGTGGATCCACCCCCGATGGGGTGGCTCCACCATTGGACGCGGCGACGCGAGTCCGCCCCTACAGCGGGGTGGATCCGCCCCTGGCTGGGGCGGACTCGCCCTGCAGTGGGGCGATCCCGCCCCCGATCGGGTCAAAATTGCCTTGCAGCGGGGTGGACCTACCCCGACCATGGGGCAAATTTTCCTGTTAGGGGGCGTATACGCCCCTTGACGGTAGTTTTTCTTCCCCCCGCTGTAACACTATTTTTAAAAAAAATATATATTTTTTGTTTCCTATCCATTTTTTCATTTTCTCCCGCCCACAAAACCCATATTTCACATTTTTCGTAACATACTTCAAAATGCGTTAAAATTTCAACATAATGCATGAGGGGTTTTGTCGCTTACCTGGCAGGGCCCATCCTGCTGCCTGTACGATCATCGAACCTCATCTATCGAGTGGACGATCTCGGTGTCATTATCTCTCGGCATCTTCACTCCTCATCTGCTTGCTCTTTCTCTTCTTCTCTCAACTACTATAGTGCAAATGAGGTGAGTTAATTTTCAAAATTACCTTATATTCACTTTTAAAAGGTATTTTTACCTTTTATTTACCTTTTTATTCCTCTGACTAATCCCTTCAGTTCCCGGGGCCGCCATTTGCACCCCGTTTGTCCGATTAACTTCGTTCAAAAGAAAAACTTGCCTAATTTTTTGCCCTCTTCCCAACTATACCATCTGTTTCTTCTTATCGAGATGTTGCTTGGGACCCTTCTTTTTCCCCCGTCACCCTCTCGAGGGGGCATACTCTTCACATTTACCAATTTTCTCGACCGTAATCACCCCTTTCCTGGATTGGGGCATATTCATCCATTACTTCGCTAATTTTGTTTCAGATCCTCCTCCCCACGCTGGGGCATCATCTTTCGATTACTTCCTCTATAGAGTCATCTGCACTTTCTTTTCTTCGAAGCACGGTTATTCTAACAGTAATTCAAAGAGGGGCAAAATGTAGACATCCAAAATTGATCACTTCCATATGATCAAAATCATCTATTATATTCATCTATTCCATTAACAGTGATTAAATAATTTATTTAATCATTATTTTATTTTCTGCCTAAGGTTCCTAAAGTATGTAATTAAATAAATTAAATACTTTACCTTACATCTTGTTCTTCTCTAAATTAAATAAACATGACAAATTATTTAATTTAGTCTTTTAACCCATTTGGATTAAAATCAATTTTTAATTCCCCTTTTTCTCTCTCCTTGTCACATTCTCCATAACCCTCTTCTAATCTAGATTAAATTAATTAATTTGTGATTAGGATGTGCACCACTTAATCTTGATTAAATGTCACATCCTCCATAATCTCCTACTTGCCTCTAATATCTCATTAATTATCCTAATCCTGTGTTTGCACAACCTTAATCAAAATCATTAGCCACATTTAGCTTACCTTTTCTGGTCAACCTTCCCACTTACCATTTTTAGCCTGGACTCCCTTCCCCATGTGAATTTTTAATTCACATTTATTTAACCAAGGTTCCTCTCTTTCCCATGTGAATTTTTAATTCACTTTTGTCTTTCCAAGGTCTTAATCATCCCCCATGCAAATGTGACATGTCATTTTACATGTGCCCAAGGCTTCTAGAACCTTGGACTTGTCACATCTCCCACATGTGACAAATCTCCAGCTTCTTGGAGACCTCCTTTTATCCAATAAACTCTCCATTGAATGTAAATTTTTAATTTACATTTATTTTTCCCACACACCTCCCCTTTTCCCATGGAGATTTTTGAGGAATTCTAAAATTCCTCAAAAGTCTTTTTCATCCTCATTTGGGGACAAGAAGTTCCTTTTTGAGGAAATCTTCTCATCCCCCAAAGTACCTCAAAGGTACTTTTCCTTCATCCACCTCATGTACTTCCCTTCCACCTCTTATCCTTTTCTTCCACCTCATTTCCACATCACTCCACCTTAAGACATCTCACCTTCCACATGTCAAGATGTGAGGGCTTGTGAGTCCTCAACTCACCATAGCCCTTCATCTTGATCTTTGTTGGATCAATCCCAACCGTTGAATTCTCTAGAGAATTCAAATTAGCCTATAAATACCCCTTCAATTCCTTTATTTTAGAGATCAAGTCTTTTGCAACAAAACTCTTGCAAAACTACCATTCAAGCTCTCATCCATCATAACACTTACATCATCAATCCATATTGCATCAATTCATCTTGCATCCATTCAATTTCATTGCCATCCAAGGAGCACACAATTCTTGAAGAATCAAAGGGTCAACCAAGGAAGGAGCAGCAAAGGAAAGGTATAAAACACTTCAATCATCATTTGTTTTTATCTTACTCCTTTTGTTTGACCATTTTCTCAGGCTAATCTTATCGAGGTGCCCTTTTTTTACCTAGAATCTCACATTAGGAGTAGAATTTTATTAGGATCACAACCCCTCTTCACCAGAGTGGGATGGTTAGCATATTTCTTGAAGTTGACAGAGTATGACAATGAAAAGGCAAGAGATTTTATAGCTACATTAAAATATGATGAGACAATAGTGAGATGGTTGGTAGTGGACGTCTCAAAAATGGCAATTGCTCAAGTCATAGGATTACCTCATATAGGGTTTGAATACCTAGCTTGTGTAGATGTAGTGGCGACAACAGAGGAATTCTATGAGCGAGGAGAAAATCTGGACTCCAAATCACAAGGTACAAAGTGACTTTCCTTTCCATTCTTTTGGGGAAAATGTGTTGGTTATATCATTAAATATCTTACTTGTGATGGTCGTCAAAACCTTTTATACACTGTGCATTTTAATTTTTTAAATCATTTACGACATGACAAGTTGGTAAATGTACCTAATTTATTGTATAATATGTTTAAGAGAATGACATATGAATACCAGGGGAAACAAAAAGACACCACACTGTCCCATCATTGCTTAATAACCCTACTGGTTAAAAGAAGTCTAAGAATTCAACACCCATAGGTTAATTGGGATAACTTCAAAAATTGTATGGATATCACTGAGTTGCTTGAGGAACCTAAAGCAAAGGATGAATCTCAACTTGATTCCGAACTATAAATTGAAACTGAGCATAATGAACCTGAGAGAGAAAATTCTTCTGTTACACCATTGGCTTCACCTACTCGCAGCCAAAGCGGGTATGAAAAACATGACATATCAAAATATAGGTCGGTGGTAACATAAGAGCCCTCATCCTCTAAAAACCCTAAAGCTAGGGGAGGTACTACATCATCATCTTCTAAAGGGAAAAAGAAGAAGAAATCTTTTGAGAAGTAGAAGAATGTTGTAAAGGAAGGGGATGCAAAGAAGAAAAAGGGGAGTGAAAGGAAGAAAAAGAGAAAAATTACACAAGAAACTGTTACTCCCAGATGCTTAGGTAGGTTGAGAAGGTAGAATGTTTAGAAAAGAAATATGGAATAACACAAACAAGAAGAAAATGGTGAAGGACAATAGCACCATGATGTGATGATGATAGACACGGACACAGACAAAGAAAGAGATGTCCCTGAAAATGTTTATGTTGATATTCCTAGAAATGTCAATGTGCCTGTTAGGAAAATAAGGTATATTTATATTTCCTCTTATTTTGATTCAAAGGATATCTTTATTACAAAGAAAAAAAGGAGAGCGCTCCCTAGTAGCCCCATTAGGAAAATCTTTGATATTACAGGGGATGATGGTGATGATTTGAATTTTGAAAAAGAGGAAGAATTGGTGGAAGATAGGAATATAAGGAAAGAGCTCCAAGAAGCTCTTGACAAAATAAAATAATTGGAAGCACAAGTGAAAGGATATGAGCATGGAGACAAAGAAAAGCAGATAAGAATTCAAGAGTTGGAAGACAAAATACAGACTTACACTGATGGAGATAAATTGGATTTACTAGCACAGATGACCGAAGGCAAAATAGGAACTGAGGAGAATGTAACATTAAATCCACAACCTCTTGTTGCAAGAACACCAAAATATCACACTAATTTTTCTTTAGGTTTTGAATTGTTGGAAATCACCAATCAATTCAAATAAGAAAAAGAAAACTGGGAGAAGGAGAAACAAACTTTGAATGCATCATTAAAAAGCAAGAATTTTGAATTGAGTAAATTGGAGGGGAAATTGACAGAAGTCATAGACAGAGCTATTCAAATTATTGAGTGTAGACCTCCACCTAGAGTGTATGCATTGTTTTTAAAAGAAAAGTTTCTCAAATTTTCAGTTTAATAATTTTATAAATGATCAGTCCTTTTCTCTAAACAAGAGGCATAGTTTTCTCAGTAGTAGGATTAGTTCTGTGAGTTATCTACACAACTATGTGATGATAGAGGACACTGAATGGAATCCCTTAATCTATGTTGAGGATTTTCAAGTAAGGGCCCTGGCATCCTATTTTAGGAATGAGCATCTCTGAGGAGAACTAATGGAAAAATATGAAGAACAAGAGAAAAAAGTGGCACTACAGCTCAGGAAGGAAGCAATAGGTCTCAATAGAGTCATCACTCAATGGTTGACACTCCTTTCTCATCGGGTCCAAGAAAAATAATTATGGACTTGAGACTTTGAGATTAAAAAAGGATTCAATGACTAGTAGTGACCATCCTCCAGAACTACCTAAAACATGTGGAAAAGCTCAACTCCAGAATTATAGAAGAAAGAGCCTCATTCTTTCCATAATTTTATGAATATGTTTGAGAGATTGCACATATATCAAGGTTTCAGGAATAAGAGGAGTGGAATGTCTTCCACTTACTTATCATCCTCCTATTCTACTTCATCTAGTACCACATTGGACAGAAGAAAATAATGATCAATGTACGAATGCATAATTAGTTAAGCTAGATAGAATTGCATGTTATAATGATTTTTATGTCAAATAGGGACAAGGATTCAATACAAATATGGATCTTAGGCAGATCGCCTTGTACTACAATCTTCTCCCCCAGGTGTTTTAGTTAAGTATTTTTCTTAAGGACAAGCAAAAAGATAAGTTGGGGGGAATGATGAGCTTAGTCATTAGTACTTTTTCTATTACTTTTCATATGATTTCAGACACTTTACATATATTTTCTAAGTACCTTCTAGACAAAAACTTCCATAATATTCTATCCTTTCACAACATACTTTGTAACTTTGAACCTAGTTTGTGAATATGAAACATGGTGATAATATTCGTAGTATTGCATGATTTAAACATGAATATATATGTATATGAATGGGATTCTATGATTTAATATGGTGGTTAGTTGCATACGTATGTGGTGTGGATTAACCTCTTTGTAGCTTAGCATGTGGTAAAAATAATGGATCATTTGTAGTAAGAACCAAAGAAACAAAACAGGGGATCAATGGAGTTCAAGCCGCCTAAAGTGCAGGAAGTTGTGGAGTTGAACATGAGCCATCATGGAAGGAATAAATGTTGAAGGATACTTGTTCTATAATTCTGAACATTTGCTTATGTGTCATGAAAATTGTTTCATTGAGTTCTTATTTGAATAGGTCTCTTCTTCCTCTTTTCAATTAGAACGAATAAGTTGATCTTAATTTCATATCCTTGTATCTAGGAGTGGGATTATGATTATAGTTAGTTAGTAGTTTGAATAAGACTCTCCCTATTTTTGTATAAAGTTAGGGGATGAGTTCGTAGAAAATTTAGTTGGTTGTTATAAGTTGTTAAGCAGTTAGTCATTGTCCAGTTCCAAGTAATCTAAAAACATGTTATTGAAATGAAATTATTGAATACAATCTACAAGAAGGAATTTGTTTGAATATATGGTGATATGTAATGAATGGAGTTGTGTGTTACATGGATGCGTAAGAATCTAAATTAGATTTGGTTATAAGTTAAGTGAGACAGTCCCCTGAGCTGGCCACTCGAGGTACTGCCCCTCACTTCATTTATTCACTTATTCATTTATGCATTCTTGCTAATTATGTTTTTATTGCTTTATAAATGCATTACAAAGTAAATTAGAATAGACCTTACAATTCATTATAATAGTTGTTGTTCACGAGCAAATGTATAATTAGTGAATCATAGCACTCCGGAGATTAGAATTGGTTATTTTGTTACTTTGAATAGTTTTGGATTGATTATGTACTTACTTGTTATTAGTAGTCACCTATAGCTTATGCCACATGTACCTATAGCCATTAGGTTTTGTAACTACTTTTATTATTTTTTCAATTCTATAAGATTCCAACAAAGTAGAATAGTCTGAATAAGTTTGCATAGGATAATCTAGGTGAACATGAGTCTGTGAAGGCACATATAGTGTAGTACCATCATAATTTTATGCACTTTGGTTGATGATTTAACGTAGTCTTAGCAATGTGAAGTGGATTTTTCATCCAGTTAACCCTTTGAATTGAGTAGATTATACCAAGTTTACAATACATTAGCTTAGAATCTACAAATGTATAAGAATTATTGATCATATAACATCAAATTGAACCAACATAACAAACATAATGATCAATCAAACATACGATCCTCAATGAAATTGTTTATAAAATGAGTTAACTTTCAAAACATGAAATATGAAAGCAAGGATCAAATTGAAAGCTAATTTCTAAGAATGCAAACCTCAATCCCATTATGGGATTATGTCCTTCATGGATGTGGAGTGTTGCAATGATATGCAAAGAAATTGATGATAATTAGTGAAGAAATGAACTAAAACGAATCACAAGTGTACTCAAATTGATCAAATTGAATATTCAATTCAAGAGAGTAAGTTTACTCAAAGCTTGTGGGTGATTATTATGGAGAAATACTCACTATTTATGGATTTTTGAAATGGGAATCAATGGTGAAGATCAAAATGGATAATCAAGGGATGAAATAGAATGAGAGGAATGATGATAGATCAAGAACATATCAAATAGTTGACATTCCATGATACATGGATCAAAGATAAAATCAAGGGCTCAAGATCCATGAGAGAATCAACCAATTCACTATTTTTTAGGAATTGTGTTGGAGGAATGTTGGAGATATTTTTATTTGGGTGGAAATATTTGAATTTAAAAATGTAATATTCTAAGGGAATATTCATTGTGCATGGTATTCATATGAGAAATCAAGTATGCAATATTATCAAGATAGTTTTAAGTGTCTACACATAGTATAACAAAATATATACAAGTTCTAACCAAAAAACATATACATATAAAACATGGTCTCAATAATTATAACATATATATATATATACACACACATACATGAAAACAATAAATGAAATAATAATAAAACACAACATGAATGAAATGAACAATATAAAACAACACATGATGTTATTGTATCATTTCCAAAGTAAAGTCTTCAAAGACTTTACCTAAAATGTCTGGTTACAATTCGAGGTGCTATAGAAACCTCCCACCACTCTTCACATGCCTACTAGAAATGAATTATATAATTGAAGTAACAAACATACATCAACAGTATTGTAACAATAGCTAAAGAATAAACTATTGTGACATATTGGTTAATGGATGAACTATTGCATTATACAAATCTAAGTAACAACCATATGAACAAAATACCCCAAATTATGTGGTGTGTTAACAAACACATTCATTGAATTATTTGCCATCAACATTCTCACATTAGCTCTCAACGCTCTCACATGCCTACATATTTTTTTTACAACCGAGGTATCAATGAAAAAACATCAAAGGACCTTAACAATAGTGCATGTACAACAACAAATAAGTTAACAAGTAGAATAGCTTAATATTTGCAAATGCACATAATTGGATAGAATAACGGCAATGATCCATGTGAACATAGTAATATAATTTATATTCATAACGAAATACCATAGTCAAATATAGTAAAATGAAGAAGAATTTGTTCATAAAAAAATGACTACACACATATATATTGAAACAAAGAAAAAGGTGGTCCTTAAGTTTAAATGCTTAGAACAATAAGAGTCAAGGCCTCTTTCTAGGGTTTCGTTAAGATGGAGATCACCAAGGTGTTTAGATTGAATTTCAACCATGAAGGTGATCCAATCAGACCTGGATCTACATCTTTTTGAGTCTTGGGATGAATTGGAATTGATTTTCTTTGATTAACCTAATTACACTATGTGACCTAATATGAAAATTATAAGATATTGATAATTAACAGACTAAAACAAAGATTTGTAGGCAGATCTGGGAAGGGTAGAGTGATGTGTACCTATCCAGAAAGTTTGATGTTGGTCTGTATAGGTGGACACAGTCACCCATGGGTGATTAAGTCCTTATAGGGGTGTCCTGCTCTACTTTTTTAGTCCTTTGTGTCATATTGAGATCCCTATTTGTTTACTCACGGGAATGAATTTTAACATATTATGAGAGTAAATGGAATTAACTGAACATAGACAAGTACAAATGATCATGAATGCATATTGCACAAAAAAATAGTACTTCATTTATTATTCATGGTAACCAAGCATAATTAGCCGCACTAGAATGTATCATCAGAATGTAACAACATGTAACATAATATCATAAGTACCCACATAATGTCTCCTGACTATATTGACTCAAGTACAAATAGTCATTGGTGGTGGTTGAGGAACCAATCGTCCCGATGCTTCATGACAACAACTAATCACTAGTTGGAGAATTAGTCTTCTCAAAACAACATGTACAAAAGTATATGAAATATTATAAACTAACTATAAACTTATTTAAATATAATTAATTACGATTGATTATGACCGACTATGACTGACGATCAATTATGAACGACTACATCATCCCCCCCACAAAAACACTCATCTTCTAGATGACGAAAAAACAAAAACAGGGTACCTCTCAACCAATACTCTCTCCCTCTTGGCTAATGTCTCTTTGAGAGTTGTGACACTCATGTGCTCAACGACCAATTGCTCTCGTGACTTTGAAATGTAGTCCACCAAATTTTTCTTAGTAGTCTTGGTTGTCTCTACTCTTGGCCACTCGTGCAGGATAAAACACTGAAATAATTTGCATTTGCATTCAGACTGCATACCTATGATCCTCTCAATTGGTTGCTCTGGTTGTACTATGGTGGCTAGTAGTACTGGGATTTGGTAATACAATTGAATATGATGGGGGTTTGAGGGAAACGACCCCAACAGGGTCAAGGGGCAATGCCCCTTGTAGGGGTTTGGGGGCCGTACCCCCAATGAGGTCAAGGGGAAACTCCATAGCACACCTCAATTTCATTATTTTTTGAGTGGAAAAAAATAATGCTAACAAAGCTTGAAAATACGGATTTTGCATTGTTCTTCTTATTCCTCTTATCTATGTAGCTTCCTTTTGCACCTTGTATAGATTTAGCTCTACTTTTGTTTGATCGACTTTTCTCCTCTTCTGCTCATATGACATTCTCCTTATTCATATGGCCCTGATTTTGCTTAAACGTATAGTGCTTGCCTTAGTTTTTCTACGTATGATTTTCAAATTAATGATTCTATGACATCTTTTATTGTATGATCTTCTACAGGATTTTCACTTTCCTCAAATCATACGGCCTTTAATTTTATGTTTCATACGACTTGCCAATTAGCCACTTGTACAATTTTTTTAACCTTCAGGAATGGTACGACCTTTTTGATTATTTGATCTTGTACAACCTTTTTGCTTTTATAATCTTGTATGACATAGTATTTATTAGATCATATGACACATACTTTATCAAATCATATAGCACATGATGTATTCACTCACACGACATGAACTCTAATTCGTACAACACGAACTCTAATTTGTACGACCGCTTTTTCTTTCCCTCATATGGTTGCTTCTCCTGAACTTCATACAACAGTCCATTATATTGTATAGACTTCTTATCACTTGCAGGCTTCTTCGCCTTTATACTATTCACGATTTCACTCGCCTTCAATTTTACCTTTTTAGTCTTATTCGTACATTGTATAATGTACTTAGCTAGATTATGTTGATCGTACGTCTCCCTCTTTTCCTTAGTTCACCCAACTTTGTTTCCTTGTACATTTTTCTTCTTAGTCCATATAGATTTGGTAATATCTTTTATTTTTATTTTTTGTTTTTTCATTTTTCTAATTTTTTCAATAATTTTGCCTGTCTCTTTTCTCTCTCTTCGTCTTTTTTTCTCTCTCGTCTCTTTTTTCTCTCTCTTCATCTCTTTTTTCTCTTTGTCTCTATTTTCTCTCTCTTCATCTTTTTTCTCTTTGCTCGTCTCTTTCTTCCCTCTCTTCATATCTTTTTTCTCTCTCTTCATATTTTTTTGCTCTCCTCGTCTCTTCTCTCTTTGTCGCTTTTTTCTCTCTTCGTCTCTTTTTTCTCTCTCTTCATCTTTTTCTTCTTTCTCTTCGTCACTTTTCTTTTTTTCTAATTTTTTATTTTTCTCAATTTTCATTTTTTCTCTCTCCTCATTTTTTGAATTTTTTAGTTCTACTTTATTTTTTTCATTTTTCCAACTTCCAAATTTTCCTCTTTTTTTTCATTTTTTTTATCTCCATTATGTTCTCTTTTTCTATTTTTTATTTTTTCATTTTTTAGCTCTGACACAATTTATTCACCTCATACTTGTGGGCTGGTGTATCGTCTAGCTTTGATAATCTTTCTTTGTAATCTCCATACTCAACTAAAAATGTTTGGTTGGACGTACCCTTCTCCTCTTCTCCTTCTCTATACTCATCATACTTGGTCAGAAAGGTTTGGTTGTACTCTTCATACTCGACTAAAAATATTTGGTTGTACTCTCCATACTCAGTTGAAAATGTTTGGTTGTACTCTTTGTACTTGGCCGAGAATGTCTAGTTGAACTCTCTGTACTCAATCAAAAATGTCTTCTTGGGTGTTCCCTTCTCCTATTTTTCATGGATTTCTCCAATCTGCAACATGTTACACTCTCAGTGGAACACCTTGTAATCCTTCATTTGTCAATGAAATAGACCGTTTAGGGAGCTTGTCTCATTCTTCGAGCAATTCTCAAGTTCAAGTACACCATTGGTATTCAGTTCCATAGCCTTCCTCCCTTTGTCAACATCTAACTCACCTCCGTTAGATTTTTATCCGGAGGATGCCAATTCTTCACTCACGGCCTGGTTCATCAAGTCAATGATGTACTTCCACCCACTGCTCTCGATTGAGAGTGTGTTCTTGCACCTTGGTGGAAATCAACCATCCTCATCCCAATAGTTTATTGTACGCCTTCTTTTGTAATGAGATGATGACGAAGTTTAGTAGGAATGGTTGTGTCCTGATTATTACCTTCTACACCATCAATGTTCCTAATGGCTTGATGTTGTGCTAATCGACACCCACTAATTGGAATGTTGATGGCCAAAGTGTTAGCTTCCTGAGACATAATTTCCATGTGTCTTTGAGTAGTACGTTGAATCTCGATCCTCCATTGATGATAGTGTTTGTTAGGATTTTTCCTTCGATCTCCATTTGTACGACTGTTGGCATCTTCCTAATGTTTATTGTCAACAACATTGAGTTGATGGTTTGTTCATCATACGGTGGTGATTTTTCTATCAATTCTTTCCTTCGGCCTTCCTGCTATTGGCATTGGTCATTACTGATGACATTCATGATCACTAGTCCTATCTATGGCATAGTCTAGAGAAGGTCAGTCATCTTTATGGGTATGGTGGTCTGCAATACCTGTTGTACGATGTTGTTTTCCGCCTCTAACCACCAAGAGGTGTTTAGATTCTCCAGAGGTGTCTTATATTCCTTCACCATCATCGGTTCCAATTTTTCTTTTGCTTCCTTCATTCTTTGTTTCTTTGTACGTGGATCTGGGTATGTGGCCTTCTTTGTTTGTGCTCTAATTATCGCCAATATCTCTTGCACTTCCACATCTAGCATATGGATGCCTTTTTTCTTGGGGCATTTGTTGTCTTCATTATCACCTAGTCCAAACCACTTGCACAGTCTTCCCCTTGAACCTTGACTGTTCTGGCATTCCCTTGCAAAGTGGCCCCATTCATTGCACTTCCATTATTATATCATGGGCCTTCCTTTACCATCATACTGTATGTTATTACACAGTTTCTTCTTGCAAACCTATTGGAACACTCAAATAATTTTGTAGGTGAGTTTCCGTAAGTTGACAAGATGTAGGGTTTTGAATACAATAATGAATGAATGATATTCAAGCTTCCTTCAATCCTCTCAAAATCTAAAATCTACACATTCACAAAGAGAATAAATTTTGTACCATTTATGGGCTTCCCTTAGTCAAACCATGTGTTAGTGTTTCCACTTACACAATGACAATGTCAATGATAAATAGATAAATGATAGGAAGGAATGATGAAATCACAAAGTGTTGTAACTCACCACCCTTCAATGGCTTCCTTGAAGGACCAAAGTCATACGCATCACTTCAAGGTCTTGGATCTTGCTTGATTGAATTGCTTGGAGACCTACAACAAGAGCTAGTCTTCGCAAACAATGATAACATGAACATACATAAAATCACATAGGATTTGACATGATGTTTGGATCTTGAATTACTGCAATAAAGCTATGAAATACTACTCTTGACTTGCTTGATAATGCTCTTTATAATAATTCTTGCTCATAAATTCTCCTTAGATTTGAAATGATGCAATAATTAGGTATTTATGGACCTATTTCTCTAATTTCCCACAAATTAGATTTTGATAGCCAACATTTGCAAGTTGAATTTCAAATGTTAAAATATTGACACCGAGATATTAAAATTTAGATCCTAACAGAATGGGGGGGCTTAGACCCCCAAGGGCATCCCAATCCTGGCCCTATTTTCTAGGATTTTAAGTGTCGAGGGAAAAACATTAAATAAATGACTTTGTTCAATGCTTGCAATTTCTTGAAAAACTATAAAAAGGCTATAAAATGCACAATTTAGGAAATTAAGGACTTAATTAGGCTCAATAATTTAAGGGGGACAAAACATAGTGTGAAATTGTCAAGGGTGATAATTTATGACGCTACATACATACATATATATATTATATTGTTGCATATCATATTTATGCCTATATTTATTTATATATATGGACATATATATGATTTTCAACAATGTGTGTGTGTTTGTGTGTAGTCGTTGTTTTATGAATAAATAAATATATATGTGAATCATATTGTATACCATAATATAACCAAAAATAACTTCAATAACAAGTTGCACAATATTCATAATCATGTAAACATGTAATTATATTTTTCATATAAAAATTTCATGGATCAACTGTAAATGTATAAAATTCATTTTTCAATGTTTGAAGTTCACGGTAGCAATGTTAAATTTTCCTAACATCACATCCACCACCAGCCTATTCTTAGACCAAAGTCCTCATAAATTTCATCATACATGTTACCGAGTTCCAATTACTGGATTATTTCCCATAATAATTTGATTGTTTTCAATATTTCTCATCATGTAGCTGGAACACTATATCTTGGGATTATCCTATGATGAAGAATCTAAGATAATCTAACATGCCACTGATATCAAGTTACTTTGTGAAATGTCAAACCCCTCCAAGTATGTCACATTGGTATTAGTAAGCATACCTATGACTCTTAGGTATTGAGGTAATATGGGTGCTTATTTATGTTGAACACCCAAAATACTAAGAGGGGGTGAATTAGTATTCTATATAACCAATTAATCACAAACCATCCAAGTAACAAAATATATATAATTGCAATAATGAATGAAAACATGAAGTAGCCACAAGATCACATGACACATGAACACCAAAATTCTTACGTGGAAAACCCAAAAAGTGAAAAACCACGGTGAGGATTAGCTCACAATATATTATAAATGGTTATAAGATATTACAGAGGCTCACTGCCATGACACACTATCCAATAAGGCTCACATCTAGAAATAGATACAAAACAAAAATGGCTAGACAACCAAAATGTGAACTGATACAAAGTGCACCTTCCTTGTGCTAGATATAGTTCCTTTGAAGCTCTAAATATAAAACTCTGCTTTGCTTTACAGTCGCTCAACATTCATAACATTTTTTCCCTTATTCCGATCTCAAACAAAAATTTGCATGTTCACACAATATCAGAACTTTCACACATCTCATTGTCTATCATATCTCCTTACAACTCAAAATTTCTTACATATATACCCAATTACATCTGCATACACCAATTAGGTCGGCCTAATTAGATGTAGCCCTATTTTAATTCAAAATTACCTTGTTGGCTCCATACATAATTCAAAACTTCTTCACACTCAAACCAAACATTCAACACTTAATTTAGGTTGGCACAGACCTAAAATAGAACCCAATAACATCCACAATGCATATTTACTCTTCACAACATATATCAAGCATTAGGTCGACCAAGAATTAGACCTAATCAAAAAATAAGCCAATCTAATCAACATCAATGATCCATCTAATCATATAATCACTCATTATCTTGAAAACGTAGTGAAATGACACCTGTAAATAATCTCCCAAAATTGTAAAGACTCAATCCAAATATCAGAGGAATGCAAACCAAATTACACATACCCATTTACACTGTATAAAGCCAAAAACTATGTGTCAAACTACTGTTACTTGTAAATTTCAACCTGTTCATCCAAAAATATTGAAAACTTGATCATAGAAGCACATAATAGCCAAAAATATCATACTATAACCTCATAAGTTGATCTTATTACATGAGCAGTTACAGACCAAATTATCGGATTAAGATGCATATATTATGTTTATCAGATTAGACAAACTATCAACAATTAATGTTGGCATCAATGGCAACACATAAAAAGGGTTCCTTCTTCATTATATCAACAATATCCCCCCTTTTCATTAATGGAAACATATGCCAAAAATGAATCTCCAAAACTCAAAACATACACCATCAAAAAATTGTCTTCAAAAACATCAAACTTGCATAATCTCCAAAACATAACTTATCACTTCTCATTTTTCACTTCTCTAGCATCACAAAATTCTACCTAATTCTTCTCCCCCTTTCAAATCAAGGACAAAGGGTGTATTGGTAACACACATGTAAGTTCTAAACTTGATGCATAAAATCAACTGAAATGTACTGACTCCCCCTCAAGGAATTATCCCAAAAAAAGGTCCAATTGTATGTACAATGAAACAACTGAAACAATGAAAGAATATACAAGTGAAGAATGTTCAAATAGAGGAGGAGGCGCCTTCTAACTCCTTAAGGATTGCTTGCCAAGAAAATTTACCTTCATTCCAAATCTTTTTAGCTGCAACAAGTGACTTATACATTGATTCCAATTGAACTAACTTATCCTCTCCTTCTTTTGGAGTACTTGGATTAGGATTTATCTTTTCAAGCCTTTCTACATCAGCAAGGGCACTGGATACCAACTTATGTGCTTGTTCTTCACCAAGTCTCCAAGTAGTCCAAATATCCTTATTATGTCTTCTTTCTAAAGCTGAAGAGTAAAAAGCTTGTTTTGCAAATCTGAAATGGTAGTCCAAGAGATGTAATCTTTGTCTTTAGTTGGGTCAAAAGTATCAGAGGCATTAGATATTTATGGATCTATTGATTCCATTAAGTCTGTAATGCCTTGAGTGGCATCTAGGCACCTCATGCAATACAAGAACAAATTCTTGGCCTCATCTTCACATTCCTATACTTGACATTCTTTCAATTTCTCATGTGCAAATGCACATCTATCCTATAACACAAGTAGTCTCTTCTCTGTAAATCTGGATTCAACATCCTTCTTAGTCTGCTCCTTCATACTAGAGAATCTCCTTGAGTGAATCAACTAAAAACTTCAAATTCTCAACAGGATTTAATGAATTGTCAGTTGTGGCTTTGTGGGTAGCATCCTGTAGAGACTTTATGACATCATTAATCAATTTTTCCCCTTTTGATTAGTCTCTATGATTTCCTTTCTTTTGGAGTGTTACACCCCAATTGTGTATTTATTATTTACTATTACTATGTAGGGTAAACATGAATGTAATTTCAATTTTGAATGAGAATCAATTGTGCTTGTACTTTGTTATAAGTGAATTGTGAATGAATGCTATTTCATTTAATATGTGAAGAAACGCATATATGTGAAATGGATAGTTATTGAATTGGATATTCTAACTATGGAGAAATATTATGTGATGCATATTTTGTTGAGCAACTGACTACCATGGGAATGTGTTAGTTGATGCAGGTATATGTTCAATCCTCTAGATGTGAGGGGAAGTATCATTCAAGAGAAGATCTTGGTCGAGCAACCAATAACGTAACCTATTTGAGCTTACACACATACTCACAGTAGAATGGTCGAGTCAATTTATTGTGTTAGTAATTGGTAAGTCATTCTTAGTATGAATGTTTTAATTAGTATGGGTCATGATTACTATTGAATGCATGCTTGGATGATGCTATATGTTTAGATCTTATGAGTTCTTCCTTATGTTACTATGCTTGTATTGATGAGTTGAACACACTTGGAATGTATGTATATGTATACATATGCATGTCGATGATAGTCCATACACATTAAAACATACATGAGAGTACATAGGTAGACATACCTATGCAGGCTTATGAATGAGTTGCTTGTGAGCATGGAGCTATCGAATGTACAATATGACATGAATGTGTATATGTATAAATACATCACACAAGTGTTCCCTATCAACACAATCGTAATCTTGTATGTGCTTGGTGTGCAATCAAATGTGTATATATGATATATACATGTATCGATACACACGAATATTTGGAAAACAAACATGTCGATACGAATGTATCAATATATGTACACATATGTATACATGCACATAGAGGAATATATATATGTGTGTGTGTGTGTGTATATATATGTATATATAATCGATATAATTATTATTACTATGAGAATGTTAACTAATTTATATTCATTTGCATATCAAATGTATGTACATATTTTATTAACATGAGATATATATATTAACATATATATACATGTACATATATATATGTGTGTGTGATATTATTGATATACATTATATGTATATGTACATATATGAATATATATTTATGTATAAATTTATATACTTGGAGATTGATTAACATATGTAATTCTTAGAGACCAATTTATTTACATGAACATAGGTCGATTTGTATATAACATATACAAAGCATTTAAAGCCCGAATATAACATATATTGGCATTGAATAAAGGTTGAATTACATTCTGTGTATTGTGCACCAATATGGTCGATATGGATAGTGAACCATAGTTGATACTATGGACAATGGATTTGGAGTTAATAAACAATAAATTACTCAACATTGAATGCTTTTATATAAAGCGATGAAATAGATACCAACTACAAAATAAAGTAAAATGCATGAGAATAGGAAACGCGTACAGCAAGATGTGAATTGGTCAAAGCACCAAAAAAATACACCATCTTTGAAAAGCGACTCATTTTTGTTGTGTTGCTCAATAAAGTTGTGATTGAGTCGACATAGAATGAGTGTTGCCTGTAGAATGAAGACTGTTTCAAAGGGTAAAGCCACACCCTAAAAAATAGGGAGAATGGCTACATACTTGTGTCAGAATATGAAGTTCTATTTGTTGTAGAAGTCCATCTTTGATGCAATTCGACTGTTATCATTTTAACATGAGCACAATTGAATAAGTCTCTTGATGCTATCAAATAAATGGGCTGACCTATAACTTCTTATGCTGATTTTGTGTTTAGTTTTTTGCCACCTTTTAAGCTAAGTGAAGTGAGTCGACTTGCATGGATTAAGCTGTCATTTTGCATGTCATTTTTGTAGGCTGCAATGTCTTCTTTTTCTATATAAATAGATAGGATAACTCTCTTATTTGGAACACATTCTTCACAAACTTATTATGTTGTATTTTTTAGAGTTGTGAGTTATTGAGTGAGAGTTGTGAGTTAACTTGTGAGTGAATATTATAGTTTTGACTAAGGAGTTATAGTGTAGTATTGTCTTTGAGAGAGCTAAGTGAAGCCTGGAAGCTTCTACTTGGAAGGCTGAGTGACAAGACAAACTATTGGTTAAGTGTATTATAGGTATGAGGATCTAATCTTCTCTTAACTGTCTTTATTTGTGAAAGATTGAGAATTGTATGCTTTGTATTGGAACTGCTTGTTATTATTTGCAAAAGGTGAACATAGCATTGATGCAGGAGAATCTAGGGGTACTAGAAATCCTGTGTCACCAAAAATATTTTATTTTTATTTGTTTGATTTCAATAAGGGCTTAGGTGTTAGAAAATAATATTTTTCATTTGCAACATTGTAAATTCCTGTGGGGTGAAAATGTAATGTAAATTTGATGGGAAATTGCACTTCGGTAACTCAGTAACTGTAATTTGTAAAGGGATAAGTCTTTGGGTGTCCCACATTTGGAGGAGGTAAAAAGAGTTCATAAATGTATGTACATGTGTCATGAAAAATCTAAAATTGGGCTGCCAAAGGTATATTGCATGTTGCTTGCATGCCTTTGCATGCAACCACTGTTATGATAGTTGCAAGGAATTTTTAAGTTGTGTAAGATATCATAATTCACCAAAATTGATTGGTCAAAATTATAGGTACCCAAGAGATGTTGGAATGCATATTACCACATTTCTTATGTCATATTTTCAAAATCCCAAGGAAGGGCATACTTTCTTCAAGGAGGTTTTTTTGATGGTTTTGGAAAACCATGGTTTGTTTTCTCCTTCGCCATTCTCTATTAATTCATGCTTTCTCATTTGGAGAGGGGGGGCTTGGAGAAGTAAATTTTGCATACTGAAATGTTGTCACAATTGCACTAGATTGTTGAAGACAAGTTTTGTTGCAGGTGTTGTATGTGATATTATAGAGGAGCCCATGAGCTTCAAATATTTGTAATCTTTTGCATGTTTTAAGATAATAAAAGTTGTAGATTTTCTCTTCCTATTTTTGTTCATATTATGTATTTTTATCCTTTTCATGTTGTGTTTTGTGAGGTTTTGTGATCAAATTTGAAAGGGAGAGTCTCCCTTTTCCTCTTCTTCAAAGTACTACATTGCACTCAACCCTAGAGAGAACTAGAGAGAGAGAGCAAGAAGAAATAAGAGTTGAGATGATAGAATTGCAACAACAAGTGGATGAATAAATAAAAGAGGTTGAAAGGAGAAAATGAGGAAAGATAAGATTTGATGGTAACTTTTATTATCCTTCTAATGATATTTTGATTGCAAGAAAGAAAGAAGATGCAACAGAGTGTCATGCAAGTGGTATAGAGGAAGAAGAAGAGGATGAATATGAAAAAATCCATGAACCTGAATCTGAGGGATGTTCATTGGAAGACATGAAGGATGAAATTGTAGAGGTTGCAGTAGAAACAAAAGAGTTGAGTGCAATGGAGTACTTTGAAGAAGAGGAAAACCAAGTTGCAATAGTTAAAGAAAAGGTTAAAATTGCATTTTGTGAGTTCATCGATGATTTTGGTTTGCATGTGAATGATATGAATGGGATGGATAGATATGAGGAGGCTAAAAAAAATTTTGCAACAATAAATAAAAGAGGAATATCTGATTTTGAAGAGGTTAGAACCAAATTTGATTTGTGTTTGAGTGATATGACAAATGATAGCAAAGAAAGAATTGCAGCAGTGAAAGTTGCAATAGAAGGCAATGAGGTAAAATAAGATTCTAATGTATTTTTTTGATGAGAATAAGAATGTAGAAATGGATAAAGTTGTTGCAACAACTAATAAATTTAAGAAGGTTGAAATTGAGGAACAAGAGGTGATGGTAAAAGAGGAGTTTGATAAAGAGATTTGTAAGAATGACAATTTGTTGCAAGATAGAAAGGATGAATATTTTGATTGTGTTACTGACTTTGGAATGTATGTAGAGGAGGAAGATGGAAAGGATGAATATATTGATTATTTTACTGACATTGAATTTGCAGCACTGGATATGGGACAGGGAAGTGATACATTTGCATGTCTTGTAGAAGGCATGAAAGAAGAAAACAAAGTTGAAGATGCAATAGGTGATGAAAAGTTAGAGTTTGTTAGAGATGGTTGGTATGCAAAGAAGGATTTTTATGGTGTTGTAGAGTTAAGTGCAAGAGAAAATTGGTGGAGGTGGCTACACTATGGTGGGTTGAATACCGCAAGATCAAAGAGGAGTGTAGTAAACACTTGGAGGAGGTGGTCAATTTATGGTGGAAATGGTTCCACATTCAAGAGGTTCAGTGAAGAGCAGAGTTGTCAAAGAAGGAAGCTTGTTCCAGTTAAGTGTTGGAAGAGGAGAAAGAAAAATCAATTACGAGTACCAAATTCAATGATGGAGTATGTTGAGGATTGCCTGCAATTCGAAAGGGTGGTACTACCACTCAACTCCATTTTCTGAATCCATATTCACAAAATTTCTCCTACCCCAGGTGTCTGATGCGGGAGCATCTAGGGGTACTAGCAATCTTTTGTCACCAAAAATATTTTATTTTGATTTGTTTGATTTCAATAAGGGCTTAGGTGTTAGAAAATAATATTTTTCATTTGCAACATTATAAATTCCCATGGGGTGAAAATGTAATGTAAATTTGATGGGAAATTACCCTCTGATAACTCGGTAACTTTAATTTGTAAAGGGATAAGTCTTTGGGCGTCCCACCTTTGGAGGAGGTCAAAAGAGGTCATAAATATCTATACATGTGTAATGAAAAGTCTAAAAGTGGGCTGCCAAAGGTATATTGCATGTTTCTTGCATGTCTTTGCATGCAACCACTGTTATGATAGTTGTAAGGAATTTGTAAGTTGTGTAATATGTCATAATTCACCAAACTTGACTGGTCAAAAGTCTAGACGCCCAAGAGAGGTTGGCATGCATGTTGCCACATGTCTTATGTCATATTTTCAAAATCCCAAGGAAGGGTGTGCTTTCTTCAAGGAGGTTTTGTTGATGGTTTTGGAAACCATGGTTTGTTTTCTCCTTCGTCATTCTCTATTAATTCATGCTTTCTCATTTGGAGAGGGGGGCTTAGAGAAGCAAAGTTTGCATACCGAAATGTTGTCGAAATTGCACCAGATTGTTGAAGACAAGTTTTGTTGCAGGTGTTGTATGTGAGATTGTAGAGGAGCCCATGAGCTTCAAATATTTGTAATCTTTTGCATGTTTGAAGATAATAAAAGTTGCAGATTTTCTATTCCTATTTCTATTCATATTATATATTTGCAACCTGTTGTGCCTATCGAACACACGCCCATTCAGAATGGGGACCCTCTCTTTCCTCTTTTTCTTGTCGGGTCCTTTTTGCTTTGCCTTATTTTGCGTGCCCATTTTTGCACCCTAAAAGGTCAACATATTCTCAAAAGTCACATTTTAAGTTTGACCAATTTTTTCCACTTGGAAAAATGCTAAATCTTAAGCCATTTCCGATTTTTCCTATTTGTTAGCCTTTCTGGCATCTATGGCTCCTTCCGGGCCTGGACCCTTAGGTTCCCCCTCTCAGATTTCTATTTCGGTTCTGTCGTTCCAAATGGTAGTTGCGCGAAGTCTTTTCGACCTGCCGGGCCCAACCTTCCAGAATTCCCTTAATTTGTCGTTCCAAATGGCCGCCAACTTCTGTCTTTCTGGACTCCAGACCTTGGAGTTCCCGTCGTTGTTTGTATTTCACTTGGTAGATTTTTGAAACGGCAGTGGTTCAAAGTCTTCCCGGCCACTGAACCCTAGATTACCCGTCGCCACCTGGGAATTTTGAATTTAGCTACCTCACCTATCGCCGTACCAAACATTTAATTGGATATTAATGGCGATGGAGGTTTTATAAACGAGTTTTCAACTGTCATTTTCACATGACAAAAGTGATTGAAAAGGACAGCACTGCCCCAACAATTTTCGCCTCCGCGCCCGAACCTCTGCTTCGCCGTTCCTCACGAATTCAATAGAAGTTTTCTTTGGGATTTTCGGGTATGTTCGTTGTCCACATGCCTTGTCTCTTTTTCCTTGAAATCATGGTTTAAATCAAGTAAGAACGATGAAATGAACTAAAATTTTGTAAGGTAGTACCCCAACCTAGAAACCCACAAGTTGGAAGTGGGAAAATCGACAATTGAAACCATCAAATTCGGGGCTGGAACTTGACTTCCTCGTCGTTGTTCTTCGGAGCAGGTGGCCGCATCCTTCGGGCCCAGACCTCTTTGTGGCTGCTATGAACTTAACCAAAATTTTGGTCCAACGAAAAACATCACCTCGAACTCTGATGTTCGGATTTATGTTCCCGAAATTTTGTGTTTGTTTCATCGTTCCCAACGACGGACTCCAAACGACCTTCTGGACCTCGGGCCCCAACCCTGCAAATTCCATCATAAATTTGTAAACAAAACCAAACTTGCCCCGGGTCCCGGCCACCGGAATTCCCTTCCTGGGTTTCCGTTGTGCCCCTGTCATTTCGAACGACCTTTCTCGAGTGTCTTCCCAACCCTCAAACCTTGGGCATGTGAAGTCCATCTTAAAAACTTGCAAGAAAACTAGACGTCCAAGTTGTCGCCAGACCCCAACCCCCAAAATTTCATGTCACCTTCGTCATTTTGCACACCTGTCCCAGGACGTCTTTCCGACTCTTGGACCCTGGTCGCCCCTTCGCCACATAAAATCTAGACATAAGACATAATGTCCAAATGTTGTTCGGACTCCGGACTCCAGAATTCCATCTCTGGGATTCCATTCCAGTTTCATCGTTCCAAACGGTCGAGCCTGACCATCTTTTCAACCTCCGGGCCCCGACCTTTGGTTCATTGCCGGGCTTTTCTTAATTGATGAATTCGTCTCCAAGGATTACCCTTTAGACTTTAGTCCTCGGATTGCCGTCTGCATTTCGTCGTTTTTCACAGCTGTCCCGTGACAGCTTCCGGAACTCCAGAGCCCAACACCTGGAGTGTCATCTTCCCTGCACTGTTCCAAATGGCCTTCCTATAGCTGAAACCTGAATGCCTAAATGAGGGCTCAAATGACCTCCAAATCCAAAACGGAATTCGACCCACTTGCTAAAAATGAGCCTTCTTTCATGCCCAACCTTGGTTTGATCAAATCCAAGACTAGAAAGGTCATGAGGAGTGCCTTGCCTTGTTTGCCCCTCCAAACGACATTCTGCCAAGGGAATTTAGGCCCTTTGGGCCTGGGTCATCCATTTGCCTCCCAGAACTGTTGTGATCAAGTGTTGGACTTTTCTAAAATGATGATTGTGGATCTAACCTTGATGTGTAGGGATTTTTCTGAGGTAGCTTCTCCACCTGTTTAATGTTATTAATTCACATCTCTTTGTGCAGAATTTATGGAATTTGGTGATGACACCAAGGAAAAGGGAAAAGGAATTGCCAAAGCACCTCGAGGCAAGGAGGACAAGGATCAAATGAGGTACAAATTCTAGGGGGTTCCATTACACTCTAGAATCACCACTCTTTGGAGAGATGTCATAGATACCAATATCGAGCATGTCGATATTGACGAGTTTACACGAAGGGTCAGGATGGACCCAAAAATAGAAAATGCAAAGTTAATCAGAAGCAGCGAACTTGCCAAGGCTGCAGGCTTTCAGCTAGCTTTGGTGGCCCTCGAGCTGGTAATGGCATCTCAGGAAGCATATCAACCTAAAACCAAAACCATAGTGGACAAAGATGGAAACATCCTTGCAGATATGTCCCCTCTAGGGATAACTACAAATTTCCACATCCCCGCCTTTGAAAGCATGGAGACTCCAGCTGTAGAAGAATGCAAGGCATTATGGGATCAAGATCCTATGAGATGTAAGAAATTGATTAATTAGTACTGATAGAAGGATAAGCAGGATAGTGCTAGCAAAGTCCCTCAGGAGCTCTTTCGCAGTGATTTCTTCAAGGATTACCATAACCTCATTACCCTACTAAGCAGAGTAATGGGCCTTCTTCTAAGAATGGATGTTGCACTTTGTGGAACAAATCCTCCACAGGAGTGACGATGCCTTTTATTGGGGGGGAAATAATTAGCAATTGCTTTCACGAGCAATTTATCAGTGTGAATAAGACATCAAAATTCTATATGACATCCTACCTGGTCTATTTGCTTGCTGATCAATGACATTACCATGGATTGACTACAATGCTCAATGAGGCACCAGGGAGGGAACTTAAGCCCTATGACAAATATCCTCAGCTGCAATACAGAAACTTCAAGAGGGACTACTGCAGGGTAAATGATGTCTTCATTTCCTATGTCATCTGGCTGCTTGGAGGTGATTTCGAGAAAAGAGTCTCCCATAATGTCAAAGCCCTCAAGCATTACGCCTTCCTATATATACAATTCCCTAATTTCACTTAAATTCACACCCAAGGATTCACAGAAAGGCCGAACAAGCTGCCCTAGTATCCCAATGACCAGATCATACTATTGGAGCTGACTTGGTAGTTGCGACACATTCACAATGTTCTAAGAAAAAACATCTAGCAGGGACACCTTATTCTATTGGCCTTGGACAGGGAATGTACAAAATTCATACATCCCAATGTGCGGGTAATTTAGAAAAGGAGCTGGCCGAGTACCACTTCAGGCAGTATACAGCTTGGCCGTGAATGGACCCATATGGTCATATCAGAAAGGCACTGGGATCTGAGTATTCCCACCTCCACAATGTTGAGGATTTCTAGGCCAACTATAAAGATGATCTTGAAGTACGATTATGACACTATATGTGCATGAGTGCCCTCTACGTGTGAAGAGTCAACTTGTGTCCGGTTCTGGATCAACTTGAAGAGGATGAGAGCACAATGCCATTTCCCTTGACTGATTGGGATGAGCAAGAGGTTGATGACCTCAACATAATCACCAAGCCCGTGGAGGTTCAAACGAAGGTGTGGATCAACCAACAAGTGGCCCGACTGAAGCAACAGGGATTCACCTTAACATTCAAGGGACTCAAAAGTGAGCCAAGTGGCTCTGATGGTGGGGTGGGTTCTGCTACAACTAGGGAAACCTCCAAATCCCCACCATCTATTAAAAATAAGAGGAGAAACGAAGCTAGTGAGTAGTTGCCTAACCCAAAGGTTTATGCTCGAAAGGCTTCAGAGGGTGAGCCTTCCAAAAAGCAAAGAAAAGCAACTGGGGTTGTGGAGATGCCTGTAATACCTAAAGATCCGCTCCTCAAGGGAAAATAGGAAGAGGCTGACCTACAAAGGTCTCCATCTACTACTATTACCACTGTCCCACCTACTTCACTTGCAGTATCTGCTTCCTCTCCTCCTGTGGTGGATATCTCTTTCCACCTTGCCTCCACTTCTCCAATCGTGCAGGTCATATCGATGGATTCGTCCTCCGCCATGACCTCGTCAGTCTCGTCATCTTCTATGTCTCATTCCCTTTCGTCCACTTCTACTGCTTTAGTGTCTGTCCTCAGTCTCCCAGAATCCTTCATAAAATAAATGCAGAACGTGCCACCTAAGCTTTTGGGGATGCTTACAAATCCAGTAGTGCAAGTCGTAATAGCCCAGGCTATGGCTAATGCTCCATCTCTCCCTCCCTATACTGAACCACCTAGAATGGAGGCAACAATGTAGATCTCCAATGAGCTTGAGTGGAAGTAACTAGAGGCCACCAAGAGGCCCTAAGATGAATAGTCTGAATACCATGAGCAGCCAATGTTCGAGCTCTTGGAGATCGATGAGGTGGCCTATGAATCCTCCAGTGAAGGCAATGAGGAGCTGGACATAGAATTAATCCAAGAAATAGTTGACCCGGAACTTGAAGAAGAATGGAACAAGCATCTCAAGGAGATCGAGGACCAAGAGGCTACAGGTCAACTTATTATTGAAGGGTTTGCTGCTCCAGAGACTAAGACCGGCAAGTCTCCAGCTGAAAGACATGATCGAACCCCAAAGCATGACAGGGAAACATCCCTCCATGAAGATGAACAAGAAGATAAGCCCAGGGAACATGAGTATGATCAAGATGAAGAAAAATATGTTGAAAGGGAAGATCCCTCAGACAAGCAGTTGCTCACCAATTCTTCGACCAAATGTATAATGCTCATACAAGACTATAACGAGGAGAATGAGGATGCAGGGGTTGAGAAGGAGGCCCTTGTTGTCAAAACCATTGAACTTGGGGAGGAGGGAAACAAGGACAAATTTGAATCAGCCAAGAAGGGTCCCCAAATGCCCGATTGGTTAGGGAATCAGCCTAGGCAAAAGACTCTCACCCTAAAAGATCCTAAGGCGAGGCTAGAGGCAATACTGGCCAGAGCACAAATAAGCACTAAGAAGGAGAAAAGGCCAAGAATCAGATCAAAAGTAACCATGGATGCCTCCAGATCTAGGGTAGTACAAATAGCCACATCGGTGGTTGGAGAACAAGGAGTGACCTATAATGTCTCCACCATCGACTTGGGAGTGGCCACAAGGGAGCAGAAGGTTGACCACCTCTTGGAATCGGTAGCCATGGTGGTGCACCTTATCCACTAGGATAAGGTTTCAAAGGAAGAACTTAAAGCACAGGTGACCGATCTGATGACCTACATTCAACAATGGTCATCCCCGGATGAGCTACCCTCCACGTCATCAGCCCCACCGCAGTTGTTGTCCCAAGAGAAAATCAATAAGCTAGAAAGAACCAGGAACTTGGATAAGACCACGTAAAATTGGTTTCGGTAGGTCTTAGACATGGGGAACACGGGCATCAACTTCATTGTCTGAATAGAAAATAAGTTCTTGGAGGTGCAAAGGAATCGTGAGGGCATGAGGTGAATCTGCGAGGAGTTCCTGAAAAAGTATAGAGCCGCCTACCCAAAGATTGAGGCTATTCTCGTGCTGTCGAGTGAGGTTTGGGAGAAGGACCTTGCCCTCAAGGATGATGACCATTGGTTAGTGGATGTATGGAAATGAGATTTTGATCATCGAAAGGGAAGGTTGGAGCATATCCTGGAATGAGTGGTTCCATATATCGAATGGGCCAAGGAGGCCAAGGGAGATTATGCTCGATACCTCAAGTTGATAACAGGGTACGAGCTGCTTACTATTGAAATTAATCCAGAAAGCATAAAGCCTCATTTTTTAAAGAACATGGAAAATGGGATGTTAGCTGAGGTTACCACAAATTTCATGAGCTTTATTTCTTGAGCCTTCACCCAGTCTGAGCTTTTCAGAAGTAATGCTTCCAAGTATGACGATGACTGGAAAAAGCTCGTTAACAACTCCCAAGAATGGAGTTACCAGGTGCTACGATCTGACATCATGGAAGTGGACAAGATTCAGCCAATGATCTTGAGCTTTGTTGAGTATGCAGCTTTGAAGAAGTAGGAGGGAAAACTTGTCATTGATGAGAAATTTCTAAAATAGTAGCTACATCAAAGGGCAAACAACAAAAAGACAAAACTGCTACAGTGCTACCACTAGAAGACAAAACAGGGAAAAGACAAAATGATGTTTTAAAATGTAATATATTTGGGGGTAGGTGAAACCATAGTGTAAAGTGAATCTTGGCCACTCATTTTTCTTTTTGAAAACTATAAATAGGGCTCTCCTCCTCTCATTTTAGGAGATTTGAGTTGTTGTAAAGGCATGCTGCAGAAATTACAATAGAAAATACAGTGACTTATCAGTGTATTTTGGATTTTTCCACATGTTTGATGATTCTTCTCCCATTAGTTAAAGTTTTAGTTTAAGTTATTTTGTTGTTCTAGTTTCCTTTAGCTGACTTTGGTGGATTTAGTATGTTGTCTTTGGTTATGAAGTTTTTTGTTGTGTGTATGCTTTCCTTGTCCATACTTTTAGTCATTTGCTGCTGGTAGGTGACTGTGTAAAGTTAGTCTAGACTATAATTTCTTGATTCTCTTTAAAATTTGTCTTTGTTCACATTTACATGGTGAATGAATGATGAATATCTGCAATCCTTAGAAGATAGCATAGATTTCATGACATTGTGAGAATTCAGATTAAGTGAAATCCTATTTTCAGGAAACTGTCCACAACAGAAACCTCCATGATCAATCTTCATTAGTAGTTGCAGGTCCAAGAACCTCCCCTCTTCCCTATCCCTTTTTCCTTTTTTTTTAGAAACAACCTATGCTAAGGTTCATTGCACATGGTAAAGACAAATCCAACAAAACAATGGAGTTCGAGACTGTTGTTTGAACCTGCAGCAAAGTGCAGTAATTCCCTATCTGAAGAACTTCGTTCATAGACCCGATTCTCCTACAACTTTAACTTTCATAAGGCTGCCTTGTGATTCCAACAAATCACATCAATCAACTGATATATTCCAAGCATCGTCATGACCTGACATCTAAGAGACCTTAGGATAGTGTTCTACAATTTGATTGTGGAAGATTGTATTTCAAGAGAGGTAATGCACCTACTCTACTGTAACTCAGCAACAAATCAAGAAAGTTGGGTGCCTCACACCAATATAATGCCACAAATGAGGATATATGAATTGACATGTGGTGCGTGGTATTATAATAGTACTCACAAAGATGAATCCTCTTCACCCAACCCTTTTTTTGTCTAGCTATATAATTTCAGAGATATCCTTCACCCATTTATTAATAATCTTCATCTATCCATACATCTACAGGTGGTAGCTAGTGCTCGGAGTAAGCTCAGTCCCACATAGCCTGAATAGCTCCTACCAGAAGTAGCTCAAGAACTGACAATCCCTGTCACTGACAATGTTCTGGGGTAGCCCATGCAACCTGAACACCTCACGAATAAATAATTCTGCTACCTGTGTAGCTGAATATGTAGTTGCTATCGAAAAGAAATGAGCGTACTTTGTGAGGCAATCAACAACTACATATATATAGTCTCTACCCTAGGCTTTTGGCAAGCCCGTAATGAATTCCATTGACAAGCATTCCCACTTCCTGTTAGGAATTGGAAGTGGCTAAAGCAAACCAACAGGATAGGTGTGCTCCTGTTTATTCTGTTGACAAATAGGACACTTTCTGACATATCGAAGGACATCTAACTTGAGTCCTTTCCAAGTGAAACGTTCTTGAACCTGCCTGTAAGTTTTGAAATACCCCAAATGTCTGGCCATGGGTGTATCATGAAAGGCCCTCAATACTGTGTTCTTCATTTTTTATCCTGGGGTCAAGAAAATCCTTCCTTTGTAAATGATAAGATCATTTACAACTGAATATCTGCTGTCTTGCACCGAACCCTCAATGATGCCAGAAGCCCGCGAGTCTTTGGCATACTCTGCTGTTATCAAATGTCTCCAGTTCTCTGAAATCTCAACCATGGAACTCAAATATGGACGGTGATACAAGGCATCAAAAACCACATTCTGGGACCCTTTGACGTAGGCAATGTTAAAGTCATATGATTGCAATTTTCTCACCCACTTCTACTGACGATCGTTGAGATCCCGCTATCCTAGGAAATGCCTCAAGCTGTTATGATCGGTCTTAATGCAAAATTTGTTTCCCACAAGGTATTGCCTGAATTTGGCCAACGCATGCATGATGGCCAACATCTCCTTGTCATAGATGCTATAAATTATCTCTGGTCCTCTTAACTTCCTACTCTTGAATGCTATCAAATGCTTGTCCTACATAAGGACAACACCAATCCCTTCACTTGAAGTGTCACACTGAAGCTCGAAAGGTCTAGTGAAATCTGGTAATGCAAGGACAGGACAAGTAGTCATCAGCTGCTTAAACTTCTCAAAACACTCTTGCACCTCAAGAGTCCATATGAATGCCCCTTTCCTTGTCAAGTCTATAAGTGGCTCCGCATGACATGAATATCCACTAACAAATCTATGGTAGAAGCCACACAAGCCCAAAAATCCTCTAAGTTGAGTAAGATTCTCAAGAGTAGGCCACTCTATAATAGCTCTGACCTTGTCAGGATCCATATGCACACCCTCTGCACTAATGATATGGCCCAAGTACAACAACTCCGACATACCTAGATCACATTTTGATTCCTTGGCATATAAGGACTCCCTACAAGAATACCTAGTACCGTATCCAAATGGGCAATATGCTCCTCCCAAGCCTTACTATATACCAATATGTCATCAAAGAAAACAAGTACGAACCTCCTCAGTTGTGACTGGAAGACCCTGTTCATGGTGGATTGAAACGTAGCAAGGGCATTGGTTAGCCCAAATGGCATAACCACAAACTCAAAGTGTCTGCAATGACAATGAAAGGCTGTTTTCTCAATGTCCTGCTCCCTCACACAAATCTGATGATACCTCGATCTCAAGTCTATTTTTGAAAACCAACGAGCACCATGTAGCTCATCTATTGGCTCATCAATCCGGGGAATAGGATACCTATTTTTGATTGTCCTTTTATTCAACAATCTGTAATCAATGCACATTTGCAAGGTACCATCCTTTTTCTTCACTAACACAACGGATGAAGCGAACGGTGACTTACTAGGCCTGATATGTCCCATAGTAAGTAGCTCCTTAATCGTAATCTCTATTTCATCCTTAAGTCGCTTAGGATACCTGTAAGGTGTGATAATCACGGGCTTAGCGCCCTCCTCCAACTCAATGATGTGTTCAATACCATGGCCTAGTGGTCTACCAAGTGGAATCTCACTGAACACCTTAGTCTGTTTAATCCTCAACTCTTGTATGTCTAGATGATAGACTGGGGTTTTCTGCTCCTCTTGTGATGGCATCAACATGCACTTTGTTGCCCACTCAAACATGTCGTGTCGCATGAGTTTCTCCATTCTACTAAAAGATATTATTCTGAAATTACTATCTCTGATGGCCTTCAACACATGATTCCTCTCATCCACCTTAAATATCATCTCCATATCATGAAGGTTAAGGGTAAAATCTCCAATGTCATGAAGCCATTTCATCCCTAGAAACATATCAGTGTCTCCCATATTCACCACATAGAAATCTGCCTTAAATTCATAGTTATTTAACCGCATAGGGAGATCTGAAACCATCCTATCACACATGAGAGTGTAGCCATCCGCGACCTTCACTATTATGCCCTCAAATTCCTCAATCTGAATCCCATGCCTCTCAACCAACCTAGCATCAATAAAATTATGCGTGGCCCCTGTATCCAACAAGGTAATGATCTATTTCCCAGCTAAGACCCCTCGCATTTTGAAAGAGCCCTCTCGATGTATGCTAGTGAGACGTGCTTCTTGAAGCTTAACTTCCTCCTCTATTTCGGCGTCATTTTCAACCTCATTTTCAAATTCTTCTACCTCGGATTCCTCATGCTCAGTGTGCTGGTCCGATTTCTCAAATTCAGAATCCTTATAGAATGCCCACATTATTCGGTTAGCCTTTCCCTTAGGCCTCAAAGGATAGTCGTGGTTTGCATCATAGGGCCCTTTGCAATAGAAGCACAAATTCTTCCTACATAAGTCATCTATGGTTTCTCTATCTAACGGGGTTGTTGATTTCCCCTTGGAATCTGAGTTTTCCTTCTTCTTAGGAAATGATTTCCCATCCTTGTATGAAGATGATGCTTTTGAAGAGAACTTACTTTGCGGAGCTACAAGTTCCATGCTCCTAGATTTTTTCATAGCTTCTTGTAGAGTCGGGGGATCAAAATCTTTGATCCAACCTCTCAATGGTTTTGATAGACCTTCGATGAATAATACAACCAATCTTCTTTCTGATATGTTGGGAGCCATAACTGCTAACCAATGAAAATCACCTATATATCCCTCCAAACTCCCAACTTTCTTGAGTTGAGATAGGTCTCTGAAATAAGTTTCCGGATCTTTCTTATCAAAGTGTTCAACCAACCTGTTGATGAATTCCTGGTAAGAGGTGGTGCGGTTATGCTGCAATGTGACCATCCCATGATACCACCAATCATGGGCTAATCCTTCCAAATGCAAGGTGGTGTACTTGATTGCATCCTCCTCTACCATTGGTCGAAGATTCAAGAACATATCCAGCTTGTGGACCCAAGACTATGTTGTGGTTTTACCACTGCCATCGAATGTAGGCAAAGTGAGTTTTTCAGTGGCATGTTTCAAGTCTCTATTTTGATTTCGAGGTCTCCTATCTTGCCTTGTCTTGTAATGCTCTCTTCATTGACTTACAAACCTATTGAAGCTGATGCGCTCCTTGACCTATGGTGTCAATAACTCCCATTCATCATTTGCTGCCATGATATTATCTACAAACACTGCCTCACCTTCTTCTTCAACATTTTCCTCTTCTGTTTCATTTGTCAAAAAGGTAGGATGTGTAGGCCTATTGGCAGTATGAGTAGGTGCTCATTGTGCCCTGGGTGTCCCCACAACGCTCTTGTTATCATCAGGTATCTGGTTTTGCCTTCCTTGAGTATTCATTTGTTGTAATTGTGTCATAAGTGCTTGTACAACCATTGCAACCTGTTCCTGTCCAGTTTCCAAGCATCTAAGAATCTCACGTTCAACTTGGTCCTCATTATGTCCCCTATTTCCTCCTTCATTTCTAGGTGGACTACCATTTTTCCTATCTCCCATTATGGCTTGTTGTATATCAACAACCCGATTTCTTCGTTAGCCTGCTCTTTGACAGCGATAATATCTATGAGGGCCTACTTCTTGTGGCTGCATGAAAAATTTAATCCTACAGGATGGCAGGATCAAAGCTCTGATACCACTATGATGAACCACCACTCTGATGACTTTGTTACTCTGAACTTGTAGGTATGATTTTTTCGTTTGGTGGGTATTTCTCTTTTTTGTGTTTGAGTTCATTTGCTAGTAAAACTAAAATAGTACAAAAGAGCATATACATATAGTTGAAACTTCTAATAAACCAATATATGGTAATAACTCATGTAATTACTCAAATCAATAGCCAAATATTCTTTCTTCATTACATAATAGAGTACATAAGATAGATGGCTTACATCATATTAAAAACTAACTACATCAAAACCCACACTTTAACTTACAACCATACAACATAGTGAATAGTGATTTGTTATAGTAGTAAACCCCACTAAATTGCTCACACCCACTATAATACAAACTTCTCCCACCAAAATCCGAATTGGAAGGATTCCTAGGGCAAGGGCACCCCCTTTGGGTGAAGTTGCAGCCACACAAGATAGGCATTTTTCTTCCTTAGTGCTGATGAAACCCTCAAGAAAGGGCGGCTGGTTGTAGCATCTTCAAAACAACCCCAAAATTCTTCAAAAGGTAAGCAGCTCCTATGCTAACTTGATTGGAGTCAATGGCAACCCAAACCAATCAAAACAAAGCTCAAAACAACTTGCAAATAGCAACGTAGGTCTCCAAAAGAAGCAACAATAACTAACCAACAACCTTAAGGTGGTGTTTCACACCCTCAAGCAGCCCAAAAACGAAGATCAAGCCCCACCAGGCTCACCCACTACAAGAAATCTGGAAACCCTAGCCTCCTTCTTCCTCCAAAGCCACACTCCAGGTTTCCTTCAAGCCAAATGATCATCATATGAAAAGGGTCGAACTTTTCCTCAAGCTATTTATAAATTTACATTGAAACACTATTCATTAAAGTGAGCACTATTCACTTAAGTTATAACTTTTTCACTTTATAAATGAATAAAAACTTTAAAATATAAAGTGATCCCTTCATTTTAAAGACACATGGTCCCTAGACCAAGGATGGTGAAATAAAAGGTGAATATCATTAAATTAAGCACCAGTATCATGCCAAATGCAACAATTCACCCAGCCACCATACTCTGGAGATCAACACTGAAGTTTGACGACCAAGTGCCTGTCCAAGTGACCCTTTTATCTAGAACCATTAGCCTACAAGGGTCGACATGATAGACTAATCTACTGACGTACGAGTGCCTAATTAGAAGGGGACATCACAACTTGTTTGTCTTCTCTCTCTATATATGTCATTCCTCCTTTGTGTTCATTGTTCCATTAGGTATTTGGGGAATGATGATGGTTCCAAGCTATATTATATCATTGTAGCAAAGACATGCGTTGACCCCAAATCCGTGGATCCCTTATGTGTATGAGATTTGTTGGTAAGCAAATTGGCACTTGAAATGATACTTGACTCATCCAATGGAAAGTGGCAATAATGTACCAACAATTGGAGAGATTTCTTGTGAAACACCAATCTTCCTCTATGTTTGAGAGGGGAAGCTCCCTCGTATGATAGAGGTATCTATAGTTTTTGTGTACTTTTAACCTGAAAGTACAAAAAGGAGAAAATGAAAAACTAAAAGAAAATGACTAATAGAAACCCCAACAATAGACATACGAATATCAACTAAGATTTCATAATGGATGACAAATTACAAGGGGTTTTATCACAAATATTTTTTTGATATGCAATATGATGAAAGAAAGAACAAATTTAAACATATGAGCAAACAAGTTACCTTAGCACATTCAAACCAAGATACCAGGGTATGATTGTGTTTCTTCAATTACACACAAATGACCAATGGATTCCACAATTAGACAAAGGGATTGGCAATTTAACATACAATAAATTAACAATAATAATCTAAAAACACATTGAAGACATACAAACCAAATGTATTCTTGATCATCTTCATGAAATTATACAATATCACAAACC